>JAWWMS010000173.1:5316989-5342780 GCA_035048045.1 Chlorospingus semifuscus
ACACCTAAATCTTTCAGAGAAAAAGAATTTATTGCTCCATTATCAGAAGAAATGAACTTCCCACCTCACTCAGCCTTGAAGATGCCATCAAGATTAAGAAGAAGCAGCTGACACTGACCCGACAGAATCCTTTGTTTGAATGGAATTTATGCATCATGTACGAGGTGGATGAATATGGAACGAGCTATTCGTTTTAAGGGTTAATCCTCTGTTAATGTGTGTTCTTTTTCGGGCTGATTTTGCCCAGAAAAAGGTACCCGGATGTCCGTAACTCTTTGTTTTTATTGTCTCATATTGTCCTAATCCCAAATGTTCAAATTATTATTACTCTAATTATATTACTATTTTTATAACCATTTTATTACTATTAAACTTCTAAAATTCTAAAAACAAGTGCTTGGTGTTTTTCACACTCTGCAGCCCAACTCCTCCCATCACTGCCCAGCCCAGCCCAGCCGCTTTGCCCCACCCCTGCCCCAGGGAAAGCAGCTGTGCCTACAGGGAGCTGCATCTGGAGCGTGACAAAAACAGAACATGTGAAAATTTGAAACTGCCTTTTTTTTTAAAGAGCAGATCCACCAGCTCCACCGGGATTATGGAACAGGAGGAAGGACTATCCAAGGTCTGTACTCATTTCTCTCCCAGCAATGAATTAACTCATTCTAGATGCTCAAGTCCTTTGACTGCTCAGAGACAAGGACACTATTATTATTATGCCTTTTAGTGAAAATTGAGGGAAAGTACCCATTAAGAACCTCAGCCTATGCCTTGTCATCTGTTATTTTTTTTCTCCTTCAGTGTTAAGTAGCAGACTCACAGTTCCATTTGCTGCACTCTTGCTTTTTGTGTACTTAACACTTTTTCTTATTCCTTTTTACTACCTGTACTAATCAAGAGTTCATTTTGTGCCTGTGCCTCTTCTGACTTTGCCCTTTCACATCCTCATATTCCCCTCTTCTTACCCCACTTTTCTTTTAGTCCATTTTCTGTGACTTCCTTTTCACTCACATGCTTTTGAAAGCCATAGGTGCAAGTACAATGTGTTGATCTTTCACTTTCACAGATTTGGTTATTTCCAAGAAGGTATCTGCTGTTGCACCCTGTGGGTTTTGTTCTGCAGAAACTTTCCAAAAGCTAACTCTGGTTTCTTCCAAAGCTTTTCTCATCCTGAACCTCAATAAGCAGCTATTTTCCCTTACTTTCCTGCAAAGCTGCAGGGGGATTTGGAAAATGCTACTGATGACCCTATTTTGTTTTCATGAAAGGATTGGTGTCATTTAGAATATGCACAATGTAATCAGGATGGTAACTTTTTTTTAAAGAGCCTTGATAACAACTTGAATTTTGCCCAAAATTGCAAGAGGACATATGACTCCCAGCCCTACTGGTGGATTACTGAGCAGCTGGGCCTGAGATTATCAGGAATTACTCCAGCAACTCTCTCCAGCCAGCTGGATTTTTACTCAGGACCCAGAAGGAGAAGATTCATCCCAGGGCAAAAAGCTTCTGCCTCAGTCCAAGAGTAGCTGGCCAGCTCTTGCATGAAGTATTTGTGTACCAACAGAGGTGATTAGGTACACAATTAAACCTAGAAGTACTTTGCTAAAAACACACAGTATTTGGTACATTAGGATCAAAACCAAAAAAAAGATCTCTAACTATACCACAATTTAAGCTTGGTGTTTGGGCCAGAATATGCTTGATATGCAAGCAAAACTTTGGAAAACTCATTCCATGTAACAGAAATCACAGCAAGAAAGGTTTGGTGTTGCAGTTCACTGATATCTCAACCTACAGAAGTTTTCAGAGCATCACAGAAACTGAAGGTGTGAAATAAATTATTCAACACCAAAAGTAAAAGAGAAATTATATAGAACAGATATTCAACAGTGTTCCTACTGTGACCTGTTTGTCCCAGAAACACATCACTACAGTTCTCTTAAGAAAGCTACAGCTTATTTCCAAGAATTAAACCTATACCAGGCTATCAGGTGCCATTGTCACACAGCCTGACCCACATCCCCAAGGCCAAACATAGCACTGTTGTAGTTATAGTGCAAGAGTTCTATTGTCATTACATTGCAAAGGTTCCATATTGCTAGAGTTTCATACCTTCTTGATGTTTCTTGTGGGCAGCTCCTCTAAGCACTGGCTCTTCCTTGTCCTCACAGCAGCCAACTGACTCCAGTTCCCCCTCAGCCAACCAATCCACTCTTTCATAACACTCTTCTTATTGGTTACAGCTGTGGCCTGTTAAAATCAGGCCTGCTCCTAATCTTTAGCAATTGGTCCAGCTGCAACTCTTTAGGGGATAAGATTACACTCTATACCACCTTCATTTACCCATACTGTATCCCCCTACACAGCACCACACTACTTTGCTGACCTTGGCCCATAACCAGGGAACTTGGAGCCAATGGTCTATACCAATGTCCATCTTCCCTACCTTAGTACTGCATACACAAATCCCAAATGAATCCTCTCTCACTGTGCTTGGGTTCTGCTGAGAGGACCCTCCCCACAAATGCTGGCAGGTGTGTCCCACAGCAGGGCTGTCCCAAGGCATGACTCACGTGAGCAATCCTGCCCGGTGGAACACGTACAGCTCCCGACCCAGCCTGGACGGGCAGGAAGGGACGGCCCGAACAAAGCTCCGGATCAGCGGGAACTCGGGGACATGGTGTGGCACCAGGATGACACACAAGTCTCTGTCCTGAAAGACATTGGCAGGCAATAAAAGCATTCTCTAAGCCCTCTGAGGGGACAGACAGCCCTGAATGTGAGGTTTATACTGCATACCTCCAAGCACTGCTCTGCCTGGGCAGCTCCAAAGAACTGACAGCTCAGAAATGGCTTCACTTTAAGCAAACTATGGGATGAACCTTCCTTACTACATCTGGTGATTCCATTGTGACATTTTATTTCAAAGACTAACATTGTTGGATGGATAAATTACATAAATTTAAAATTTCTGGGTCAGCTCTCTCTAGGAAGCAGTGTTTTTGAGTGTGCTGCTTCTTAGGGCCAAGACAGTGTCTCTGGTACCCAGTGCCTGTCTCTAAGGCACACTGCCATGCAGTTATTTGTTACATGACTTTACAACACTGGTGTGCATTAGAAAGTCTCAGAAAGTGGACTTTGATACCCCAGAGTGATCACACAGGGCATGAGTGGGAAACAGCTGCTGCACTGTGAATCCACAGTGCCACAGTTCAGTCTGTAGGTAAATATTATGAATCTCCTTAATACCACTGTTTTATAGGCTTTAACTCCATCTCCTTTAATAAATTTTGCTGATTTTGTTTTTAATGTGGGTATGGTTTGGATCTGTACATGGTTTTAAAAGAGTTTGAAACATTTCTTTTCTAAATCTGCATCTTAGAGAAGTCCCTATGGAACATAAACTAGCGAGACTATTTACAAGAGCACATAGTGGCAGGGAAATGCCTTCACCATGACGGAGAACAGGTTTAGATTACATGGTACAGAAAAATTCTTCCCTGTGTGAGGAGGCCCTGGCACAGGCTGCCCAGAGAAGCTGTGGCTGCTCCATCACTGGAAGTGTCCAAGGCCAGGTTGGACAAGGCTTGGAGGAATCTGGTCTAGTGGAATGTGTCCTGCCTGTGGCAGGGGTGGAACTGGATGATCTTTAAGTTCCTTTCCAACCCAACCATTCCAGGATTCTAGGATAAATAGAGGACTTAGGTATGCATTCCATGAAGTCCAGAAGCAGCCAAGGAGAGGAGTAGCTCAGCCCAGGGTAACCAGGCCCAGCACGCACATGTGGGGCAGACTCACTGGAGCAGTAGACCCCCATCCCCTGGCTGCCAGCTGCACTGCTGTCCCACCACACAAAATCATTCCAACTTTTGTTATACTCACTGGGAAAACGTTGAAAGCATACTGCAAAAAATCCAGTGACCTGCAAGCAAGAGTAAATATTAGCAAATAAAGCACATATCAGAATGATCTGATACACTATGATATTGACATCCCTGCAAGTGCAGGAGCATTTATTCAGAACTGATCAGACAATCCTAACAGATCATCAATAACCAACTGCTGATGTTGCATGCTGCACAGCAATTTCTGACTTCCAGAGCTTAAAGCATTATTATTAACAAGAATAACCAGGATGTTTGACATAATACATGAGATTCCTCACTAAAAGGGTGGGGAGAGGAACTAACAAAACATTGGCTCTCATGTTGTTGACTCCAGCCTCTTCAGAAGCCATTCCCGGATTATCACAGCAGCATTAGCATATAGCAAATATTACTCCAGGTTACAGTTGTTGCTATGTTCTACAGTATTTTCAGCCAGCACCAAGGGCTCTGTGACTTTGCACTCAGGAAAACCTGCCCAATGTGCTCTGACAGACTAACAGGAACATCAATACTTAGAATTGTTTTTAAACACTTTTCACCTCTCACCCACTGACTTAGAGCTGTCCCAGTCTCTTCTCCATGGTGACAGCAAATTGTGACATTTCAGTTTAAAAAGACTTGAGAAGTCTCACCAAAGCCCTGCTGTTTCTCCCATGTCTAAGGCTATCAAAGAGCTCAAAACCCAGTTATGCTGAAGTTTCATAAAACACTTTTCCACCACACAAGACATATATTTTGAAGAAATTCATACAGATACATGTTACCTTATAAACGCTGATAAATCCTCTTCTCCTTTCACAACTGTAATTAAGCTCCCTTTAATTACTTCTTTAATAATATTACTTAAAAGAGAAATAATTTCTAATTGCAATATCTATGTCTGAATAAAAAAATTAAAGCTGCAAGTACAGATCAGGATTTGGGCATTATATATTAATCTATATAATACATAACTAAGACTAGTTAACAGAATAGCTAATCAAGGGAAAGGAAAATGCCATTGCAACTATACTGGACTGTAATTTTCTCTCTGGTATCCAGGACCTTGTTGGCAGTAAGGACCACAAGAATTGAGGTGGGAGTTTTTTCGGGGGGCTTAGAAAAGTATCAAATATCAGCAGATAAGCCATTAGTTCAGTTCCTTCCCATTTCACTCTCAATGCACTACCCAGCCACATAATAGCTCTGGGTTTAAGAGATGGAAACATTTAGCAGCTTTAGTGGGTAACAACTCCCAAGGAGCAAAGTTCCCTCAGGGCTAAGATGGAATCACACCTACACTCCAAGCCAGCTGCTATTTCTGGGTCCATGCTGTGCAAGGCCAGCAGGAACTCCGTCAGGACAAGATTCCAGAAGGCAGTCAGCATCACCTTGTGCCCTCCTTTCACATATTTGCTTTGCTAATATTTCTTCTACAGGCAGGTGGATCAAGCAGAGGCAAGACACAGAAGCATACAGGAAAAATGTCTGAAAACACCAAGATTTAGATTCCTCAGCTCTGCATGAGGTAATCTTAGGAAAAGTCTTCAGACAGAAATGCTGTCTCCTCCTGATACCCATCTTGGAATCCACACTGCTACACAGATGTCTCCAGGTAATAAAAAAAACTGGAAGCACAGCATTGAATGATAAATGCAGTGAGAAATGTCTTTAACAGAAACAGCAAACAAAGCACAGAGCTCAGGAGGCAAAAAACAGACAGATCATTAGGACAGGAAACTATGAACAGAGAACTCAAGAAGCCTACAGTGAGATTATTTACTGACAAATCTCCAGCAAAGCTCTGAACTGTTGTTTCAGTATAATGGAATCATTCCATAGCAAGCCCCTTGCCTCACTAATATTTCAATATAAAGCTTTCTTATTCTGCAATAAGTATCTTGCTCGCATTTTTACACTAGATTGTCCCTAAATTGACTGTTCTGGCACAGTCTCTCAGCAGTGCATCACAAATTAGTTGGTCAGTGTTTCCAAGTACAACACAAATCTTTTACGTTGACTTCCTGCACTTCCCTAATTAAACTAGTTCTTAACAAACTTGAGCTCTGGTACTGGGTATATCACTTTGGAAATACGTACATAAAAGGCAATGTCTTTGCTTTGTTTTGGTAACTGTATATTTGCATTTGCAGCAGATTCAGTGTTCGATTCCCTTGGGTAGGTGCCCTCCTTAATCAAGAAACTGCTCCATAAATAGAACCAGTTTTCAAGGAATTCTCATTTTTCTTCTCTGTGAAATTTATACTCTTACACTCCTTTTAAGCCAGAGTTCAGAAGCTGCTACTCACCAATGACTGAGTAGACAGATGTTTTTTCAAACTGTACTACACATGTTCAACTCATCTATCAAGCCTTATCCTGATGCCTGCTGTCTGCAGATATGACATGGATTTGAAAGCATGGAAGATCCTGGCTGTGCTCAACTGCTTCATCTATCCTGTATCTTCCTATCTACCATCACATTGAAAAGGAAAAAAGTTCCTGGAGAAGTTTGTGCTGGTGTGGTTGAATATATTCAAGTGTGGAGAGAAATTTTAGAAAAAAAAAGTCTAAACCTCATTTATAGCCCTATTCTAATCCACCAGGATCTAAGAGTGTGAGCTCAGCAGCAGCAATCATGTTAAGAGAAAATCCCTCTGTCTCCCCCAGCTGTAGAGGATTCTAGAACACAGAATAACTTCTTTCAGTGACTGGAGACAGTGCTTAGAATGGGAACATTTACCTGCAGAGCTAAGAACAGCTTTATTGCCCCATGCAATGAGATGAGAACTACTGTAACATGTAGCTTCTCTTGCAGCTAGCCAGCTTCAGAGTGAGTGTCTCCACAGAAAGAAACATCAGCCTTTTTCCACAACCTCAACTCACATTTTTTCCAACAAAAATTAATTCTTCACATTTTGCCCCCATAGACCTGTCAGAGCTAGGAAGTTGCAAGTGGAGGTTGAAACATTATTATTGAAGATAAAAGAAACAGATAAGAAAGAGGTCAGAAAAAAATCCCATCTAACCACTGCAGCTGCTGTCACTTTCTGATTTGTCCTGAAAACATAACCTTGACCATGGTTATTAATGGGAAAGCAGTGACTCCTCCTCCATACTTACCTACTTTTATACTGCTCATCGATACAAAACAGACGGATACTGAAAACATTTGAAGCTCCTCCGTTCACAGGATGCAAATCCCCCTCCTCACCAGTCTCCAGCAGAGGTGCTGCTGAGCCTTTAGAGTCTACCAGCGGTTCAGTCTGGGAAACCGTAACAGCTCCATCTTTCTGCAACAATAACAGACAAGGGCTCCCTTACAACACTTCACAAAGTGCTTTCATTAGTTAAGCCCCACCCTTCCTCTCTCTGTCACCCTTTCTTCCCACCCTGATGGCTGCTCATGGGGAGCTGGATGGGTAAACTCACCCTGACCAATAACTCTGATCCTCTCCCTCCAGACCCGTGCCCCACAGCAGAGGCACACCTGGGCCAGAGCAGAGGATGGGGCAGAAGGGAAACTCAACAGTATTTGCTTGTCCTCATCTCTGCCAGCCTTGCTCTGTGTCAGCTCTGAGAGCCAGCAGCACTGCTGGGTGTGTGAACAGCAGCACTGTGCAGCATTACCTGCACAGCTGCATCTGCACCAGGAACATGTTCCAAGTTTTGAGAAGAAACAGGCTCTGGCTGTTGACTTGTTTGGTTGGTTTCATCTTCATCTGAGCAAAGTAAAAGAGAAAGTGCACAAAGTTTAATAATGTGAGCTTTACTCTGAGAATCACAGCAATACCTGGAGTGGGCCAGGCTACCTCTATCAAAAGGTTTCATTTTAACAACAACAGTTAAAGCAGACCCTCCTACAGTTACTCGGCTAAAGCTTCATGAGACTATTTGATTTCAAAGCAAAAAAACAAAAAAAACCCCAAAATCCAAAATTAGACCTGTACAATGTAAAATTAGACCTGAACAAGACAGTTTGGAAGGAATTCCTAACTTGTGTTTATCCCTGTGTCAAATCTTTGCCCTATCTGAACCGAAAGACAGGAACCAGTGTATTGACTGATATCTTAAACCTCATGTGTTGCTAACTTGCTTTAGACAACCAAGGGTTCTTCATTCTCAGATTAGTTCTCCTAATATAATTGCAATTCAGGTTAAATCCCAGTCAAACCAGAGCTCTTAGCAGTGCAGTAAGAGACAAGAAACAGGGATTATAATTCCTTTATAAGTTTTACACAATAAACTCCTGAGGTGTAGGTGTTGCTGTGGAAGAAAAGTCATCAAGCTAGGACACCCCTGCATTTGGAAAATTCAGTAACATTAAGGAAATAAAGGTTTCTGAGCTCCAAGAAGAACACAAAATAAGCTTCAGAAAACAACAGAATTCATCCCTTCTCCCTCTGAACTTTACCTTGGGACACCCACATAAGCTACATTCATAGACAAAAGCATTTCTTCATACAGTAATGGGCACTTTTAAAAAAATACCTCAAAGGTTTAAAATAAGCAATCAGAAAAAAAATAGCCAGAAGCAATTAGGAAAAAAATCTTGTCTCAAAATCTGTTTCTCTGTCAATAAAAGAGTGCAGATGCAACATGCAGGGCAAGGAGAAATGTGGGGGTTAGGAATCATGGATTCTCTGGGGGTATCACAGATGTGAGCCTTCACAGAAATGATCAAATGTTGTCTTGATTAACCAGCTCCATTTCTCATTACCAACAGCCTTGCAGGTGTCAGAAGTTAATTAATACAAGTCTCTTGTTGTCATGTAAATATTGATATGTTGTTCTGACTTCATACTAAAATGCAAATCCTTAATGGCTTCACCATCCACTCCTGTCAGACGTGGCTGCATTGCTGTTTACAGACCCGCTGTACACGAGTGATGTGAAGAACTGCAATACTATCACTAAACCAAGGAAAGACCACAAACAAAGAAAATTAAAATAATTCTGTGATTGCTGGGTTGTTAGCTGAGGTACAGTCATCAGGATCAAGAAGCCAGTTCACCATGAGTCCTGATGAAAAGCCCTTGAATCATTCCCACTGCATCATGTTTTCTAGCAACTAATTCATGACACCATATAGAGTAACAACCAAATTACTGTAATTACCCTGAAACCTAAGTGGCATATCAGTACAGACTGTTGTATACTCTTTCATTATTATTCAGCATTACATTTTGAAAGGAAAAAAAAAAATCAACCTGTGGTCTCTACTTAAAGCTAAAGACCTTGAAAAATAACCTTTTTATATGTAGGAATATAAAATTATGTAGGAATGCAGCTTACATTTTAAAATTTCCAGCCTTCAGATTCCATAAAGCCAAGTCCAGATCTTCTATCGATGTCAGGTCACTGAACCTGCTCTGCCCTCACAGCAGGACACCACCTAGCAGCAAGTTCCCAATGCAGCCACTAAAGCAGCCTTCATGGAATGGGAAAGGCTTTGCAATACCCATAAATGCAAACTACGTGGGACTAACACACAACAGATTTAAAGGACACAGGCTGGCCTTCATGCTGGAAAGGCTGAACAATGGACTACTGGGATGCAACTCTTCTATTCTAAAATGTGCAAAGCTACAACAAAAATTTTAACTACTATTCTATGATAATGGAATTAATGTTCCTGAGCAGTGAAGGGACAACTTTGCTATCAGGTTTCTAGTGTAGTAATAGAAAACCTCTGTTCCCAGAGATGCATTAAAAGAACTTGTGTTTTTATGCGAGAACAGCTCATCCTTAAAGTAGCATCCTAATAAGTTGACATGGCCCATGAAAGCAGCTGTGAGGTAGCTGCAAGGTATAGGAGGGACTTTTCACACTGCAAGCAGATTTTTCCTTTCCCAGGCAGCTGATTCACTGTGACATTGAAACCACAAGAGAACTATTTCTTGTGGCAAAGTCTTCATAACATAACAAGAGAGATTACTCTCCCTAAGTAGACTGAAGAAAAACTATTCTAAGTTTTGTCTTCTTGCATTGTCAGTGGGAAAGGAAAAAAGGTGGGGGGGAGGAAAAGTGTTCTGAAGGTTTTATTCTGTTTCTTATTATTTTTCTCTTAATTGTGTTAATAAAGTTTTCTTTATACCCTTTAATGTTTGTGCCTGTTTGGCTTTCCTTCTCCTAATGCTGATCTCTCAGCAAGAAAATAAGTAAATAAATGCTAGTAAGTGCACTGGCACTTAGCCATCACTAGACCCACTACATAATTGGGGCATTGGCCAGGAAATCAAACAACTGGCAAGCCAAAACCTCTACAATCATTAATGATTTGCACTCAAGCTAACTGGAAATCTACAAATAATTATTTTTCCCCAGAGCTGCTCTTGTCATTCCAAATAAAGAGATACTACTACTTTAAGGAGTTTTACCTGAAGGCAACCCACAGGACTGCAACTACCATCAAATCTAATGAAGTTTTTAAATGAAGAGAGAAAAGAAGGGAGATAGATTTACAGAACTGCTAACCATGCTGCTTAAAACATTTCTAAAAAGCACTCAGATGTCAGATTCTCAAGAAACTGAACAGAACACAGCTGGTTATGCTAAGTTTTAACATTTAGAAGAATTTCTACAAATTTCCTAAATTATAAAGAACACATAACAGCTGTATTGTCAAACCCTGCAACCACATTCTCACTGAAAAGCTCAGCAGCACAGAATTTGCCAGAAAACACAGACCTACAGCTTGCAGGCTCTGGAGAAGGGAGAGGACACCAGAACCAGGAATAGCCAGGGATGGGTAAGGCTGGGAGAGAGCCCTGGTGGTCGGTCACCTTGCCCAAGCCTCTGCTCAAGCAGGGTCACCCAGGACTGGGCTCTGCCTCCTGAGTCATCTCCCTCCCTCCTCAGTCTCATTCCTCCTCCTACCCACGTCTGTCACCTCTTCTGAACTAATACTCCTGGAGCTGCAGGAGCACAGGATCAAACAGGAGATAGCTTCCTCCATCTCCTATGTGTAAGATGCTTCCTTGCAGGGGAGGGGAAGTCCACAGGAGCAGCTACAAGACCCATTTCTCTCCCTTTTCTGTTCTGTGACTGCCAGCTTCGAGGTACCAGCTGGTGACAGCCCTGCAGCTCCCTGGTTGCCTTTTTTGCCTGCTGCTTTGTGTTCAGAAAAGCAGATACATAACCTAGTGGTGGAGGTGTTTTATTCCACTACTGATAATTAGTAGATAACAAGATGCAGCCCTTCTGCACAAAATGCCCTTTGACACTGAAAAATAAAGACAACAACTGTAAATCATTTACATGACACTTCTGTTCTACAAACAGGTGACATATTTGTGCTACTGGTTTTTATCACTCACAGGAAGCAGCTAGCACATGTGTTGCTATATTGGGCCCAATATAAAAGCAGAATAAAGAGACAGTCTCTGATCTCCCAAAATCCTGTAACCCAGGAGACTGCAAACAATAAGCAAAGAGCAGAAGCTGAACCACAAGGAAAAAAGATGACATAAGTCAACAGGACAACATAACAGGCACAGTTAGGCCAGCTGCTCAGCTACCAACAGACCTCACTTCACCACCAGATTTTACAATCACATTTTCCTTTAACAGCACAACTGTGTCTGATAGACAGTATATGCCACACAACAGCTTTCTGAAACTTCAAGCCCACATTTATCCCATAGTTATCCCACAGGGCAGCTCCCCACAAACAGCAATCACTTCTGAGTCAAAGACCAGGGCTATCAAAATTCCCCTCCTCAAGCAAAAAAAACCAGGCATCCTACTTCAAGACCAGGTACGTTAATTTGTGTTTTCTTCCTAGTAAACCTATACATCCTTTTCCAACCTTCTGCAAAACCTACTCAGAAGCTAGACATGAACACACCTTGTATTTGTTTAGCAATATTTAGAATACAGATACCTCCTTGAACACTTGGCTTCCGTGGCACTTCGAGAATGTCTTCAGGATGTGGTTTACAGAGTCCATGGAAAGGCTCTAAGTCAAAACACTCTTGTAACAAGGAAATGTTCACATCAGAACATAGGCTCATGAATCCTACTGCAGTGCCACCAACCTGGAAGATAAAAGCCATGTCACATGAACCTGCCATTCTAGGAAAGGACAAAAAAACGGAACAAAAATTTTCTGAAACATCAACTTTTATATTCCATCTCTGTGCATAATGGAAAACTAGAAAGGAACTACTTCAGCAAAAGTTAAAGATCTTTTATTTTTTCCTTATAACATAGGTACTAGGACCTCTGCAGTAGGTGTTCAAATTCCTTTTTTAGCTATGACTTGCAAGAGTGTTAGGTTTATATATATAGGCCAAATAATGACCTGGAGTTTCAGTAAAATATTTGTTATGGTAAATACATTTTTGGAAGTATGTTGTGTATCATTTTGTTTAAAGTTACAGTGCAGCTGAAGTAGAACCTCATTCAGTTAGCTGTAATAGCTGGCTCATTACTGGACACTGATTTGGACCCAAATTGGGGTCAAACTGAAAGGTGTATTTAATTCTCCTAAAATTAACTCAAGAAAACAATTATGCATAATATAAGGAGTACCTAATGCAGTACATATTATTTGCAGCGCTTGTAACCCCAAATATTCCCGTGTTCTGAAAAATCCCCAAGAGCTAGTCTTAAAACCCAAATGCTCTGGCAAACATGAAAGTGATGAGATCCCTGTAATGCTGGCACCCATGGTACTCTGGATGCCTGATTGCTGCTGGAGTTCTCAGAAATGCAGCCTTCAGCAAGACACACACTGGGAGCAGGGAGAACTGGCATGCTGGAGAGCTTCTGGCTTTAACTGGGACAAATCTAGAAGAAGGAAGCTCTTAAATTTTTAGTAGTGTATGCAACTTTCTGGTGAAACACGTTATCAAAACACATTTTTGTTCCTCCTCAATAATGAAAGCCTTTATAAACCTAATGAAAACTCACATGCTGGATTTGTACAGCTGTTTTATCAAGGCATCAGAACATCAATAAAGACTTGAAAAAGTGTGATGTTTAATTTTTCTGCCCTCACACAACAAGTGATTGTTTGTTTGCCTTGTTTGCGTAACCAACAAAGCCGGGGTGCCACAGTTGCCTGGCTGCTGTGTAATTTCAGGCCCAAGGCTCAGCAGAGGCTGATTAACCAATCCATCTACCATATGTGCAAAAAGAGGCTGCCAGCTTCCTTCTCCACAGGGGAAGCTGGCATCCATCATGGTCTGCATGGAGGTGCTTTCCCAGCCTGCTGTGGCAGTGGCAGCTGGGATAAACTGGGGCTTGGAACACCTTTTGGTGGTCTCACATTGAGCTCTGAACGTGCCACTGGAATGTCTTATTTATAGCAACAGCCCTCTGCAATGTGCCATTACACTAATGGTGCATTGTTTCCCATTTGGCTCCCAATGGCAGTGATTACATGTTGCAATTTTATAAAACCATTTACCACAAAAAGCAGATTTCAGGAATTAAGGAGGTTATATTGCCTTTCAGCTTGCACTACCATGCACAATTACCAACACATGAAGATCAGGAATTTTCAGTACAATAACTATTACCACTCCTTTCTTATTTAAATTAATTCCTGGGTTTGTCTACATTTCAGCAAAAAATTGTTTGAACCAAGAGAAAGAAAAATTATCTACAGGACTTAAAACTGTGAAAGGATTACTGGCTACTCATTTTCACATGCAATATTAGCTGTCATTGGGAATGAAAACAGATCAGCTATAATGCAAATGTCTAAAATGACAACAGGGCTTCATCAAGACAGCCTGTCCAAACTACTTGAAAATTACTGGGAACTGCTGCTTCATTTCTGAACTGGAAACATCACTCCTGAGGACAGACACAAACTACATTGAGAAGGGCACTCACTGTGTGGGTATAGAGCATGAATTCTACTTTTAACAGGTGGGCTGCTGTTTTTGTCCCCTGAGCTAGAGTGAGCTGTCACACAGGACATCACTGAAGCTATGATCAGACAAAATCAGAGGTCATGGCAGACTGACCTCACAAACAGCTGCCTGATTTTCTTCACCTTCACGTTCTATGAGATCAACAAGGAGATAGTCACCATAGATTTCCTTCAGAGTCTCACTTTGAGGTGTCCAGATTAGCATGAGATCATCATAATCTTCCATCCTACAAAAAAGAGATCAGGTAATGTCCTATGGCTCTGCCATTAACAGGCCCTGATACTTCTGCTCCACTCCATTAATATATGGAAAAATATTACAAATACTTGTTCCAAAGCCTGCACCCACAAATCACTTCACCTAGGACACATTCCCAGTGCACACTAAAGCGGGAGTCTCAGCACCAGAGACAGATCCACACCCAACAGCCAGCAGAACCCACCAAAATCTGCACTGCTCAGTGGAGAGGCTTCTCTTGCACTAAGAAAATATACAGGAACCCCAGCTCAAGATTCTCCTGCCTTACTCTCCTACAACTGTAGTGGAGCACTCATACAGGTCCCAACCTACATGGATTTTTATTTAAACAGGCGACAGAGACCCTTTCCCACCAGGCTGCTATTTATAGCCAGGGTCAATATAACTCTGAATAGGAAAATCCAGCACTTTTACCAGAACAGAATTCCTGACTCACCCATGCTGAGACCAGGGCACAAACGTGGGTGGCAAACCAGCTTTAGCACTCAACTGCTATCAATAACACGAAGCCACTTGTATTTCTCTCTCAATAAAATGCCAGAATTGAGTGGTACAACCAAAAGCGGCAGAGAGGAAACTTCACCTGCGTTGGGCTGCCAGAAGGAACAACTGCAACAAACTGCAGGGGAAGCCCTCCCTGCTCCGGGCCGGGAGCAGGCAGCTACCTCGGCTATCACACCGACAACCCCAGGAACACTCGGAGAGGCGACACCGGGGCCGTGGGAGCCCCGCGCGGTCTCCGCCGCCACCCGGCGGCCCCGCCAGGCACGGGCAGCGGCTGCTCCGCTTACTCAGGATGCCCAAACCTCCTCCTCCTCCTGCACGGGAACCGGGACCGGCCCGCGGCTCTTCCCTCCTTGTCAGGGATGCACAAACGTGCTGCGCCAGGGAGAACTGGAAACTTCGGAGCTTCCCGGGGTTTTGGGGGAAATTCCTGCTGTGTTCCAGGGTCCCACTGGGTCCCCCATGCCTGTATGTGATACCTGTAAAGTTGGAGATCATTGCTCCACACAGGCAGGAACCCAGAAACCATAACCAGATTCTCAGTGCTACTCTTTATGTGTGTCGGGATTTGGAAGAAGCCTTAACGAAAACACAGCTGGGCAAAAGAGGTTCTGTTTCTCATTGTATCAAACACTGTTCAAGTTCCTAAGCACTGCCTGACTCCAGCACAGGAGAGGGGGTCAGGGGGGCTCTGGATGCTTTTGCTGCTCCTGCACACCAGAATGGATGTGACCTCTGGGTACAACCACCTTTGTAACCAAGGCTAGGGACCTCTTGGATTCTAACCTTGTTCCTGCTTCTTTTTTCCCCCTCAACTAAAATGAAGCTCTGGCAACAATGAAAACTCCATAAAAACTTACAGTAACTCATTCCTTATCCCTCAAGCCAAAATAGTTACCCTCATCTCCTTCACAGGAAGTATACCAAGGGAAAATCTGCAGGGAGGTTTTCTATTATCAGAACATCACCACCTCAGCACAATTAATTAGTTCAGCAAATCTGTTAATAAGCTCTCGAACCTCAAAAAAACAAACAAAGAAGACTAACAGAAGAAGACTGTATCCTAATTGAACCCTGTTATTTTGTGGAGTCCATAACAAATGCACACCTCCTGCAAATGGAACATTGTGCCAGGTGTTTTGAGTGCCCTATGTCATGCTGCTCTGTGGGACACAGGACAAGGTCACACACAAAGGTGCAGATGCCAATTCCTGAAGACTGACCCTGTGACAGTCAATGAGACTCTGCACTCACCCATTCATCTCCCTGCACACTACTCTGTAGGAACACAACCATTTCAACTTGTTTATTCTGCTTTTAGCGTCTTCCACCACTACCACAATATTTAACAAAGTAAAGAAACCCTCCAAACCCCAGTAAGCTTTCCAATATAAAAACGCCACTAAATTCCTCTACTGTGAGTGCAAGTGCAAGCACAGAGCTGCAGATTTGACTCTTGCCTACAGGGCACAAACCCAAGAATGGCAGGATCTAGACAAGATACCAGCAAGAACCTTAAACATCAAAGTTGAGTGGGCTGCATTCTGACACATTTTCACATGATAGAGGCCAGATAGAGAGCAAGTTCGAAATCGATGGTTAAACAAAGTATCAGTTTACAGCTGCTTTTCCCCCTCTGTAAGCAGGGGAAGAGGGGACAGAGATTAGGCTAATCTCCTCTCACTGCCCCAGAACATGTTGCTAGGCAGGTGGCTGCGGACAACATCCACAGAGGAGTCTCTAAGGGCTCCCACTGACTGTTACTATGGATGCCAGTGAAGCACAGGGTGAATACGGAGAGAAAGAAAAGGCAGAGCCCCTTCTGCAAACAGAAATTAGCCTTACCTGCTATCCACTGATGGGCAACACTGAAATATGAATTTTGTATCACCACTGTGTAATTTCAGAGGAAAACCAATTTCCCAGTTAATTTTCTATTAATACCAAAGATAAAGAAATTTTTACTTTTTATAACAAACTACCAAAATCCCAGACAAGATGGCAGCTTTTATCAGGAATATTGCTATGGCCTAAGTGACATTTCCAGTCATGCAAAAGAACATTTCAATCGACAATATCCAATGACCACAAAAAAAAAATTTGCTTCAACTGAAAAAAAAGACAAACATGATAATCAGAACCAAGACACATGGAAAGACTTTTAATCTTCAGGCATTAACTCACCTACTGATGCCTTCTCTATATAAAAGTCTATTCACTTATAGGTGATACACAACTCAAAAGAAACACTCAAAAAGCCTAACAATTGTACATCTAGTTAGTATGAGAGAGATTTTTAACATATTGAAATATCCAGAGCTACAGTAGGAGGATGTGAAGTGGCAAAGGTCAGGTCTCAGTCCTTTTTCTTAAAATGCTCAAAAGTCGAGCAACAGGAGGAACACAAGCTGCAGATTTGCTTCAGACCCATGTGGTAAAATTTAATACATGCAATAAAATATCTCTCAGAGACAGGCTCCTGTCAGAATGCAGCCCAAGCTGGCAGCATGAACCAGCCCATAAATAAATGGTGTGGGGCTTTACCAATCCGACATGCTCAATGTGGCATCACCATCTGCAGGGCACTGGTCAGTACAGACTCCCCAAATCCATACCATGTGCTGAGTCTCCAAGGAATACACTTCTCCCTGAACTTCAGTCTCCACTGCAGGCATCAGAAATGCTAATTTAATCACCACTCTGCTACCTAGCCACAAAGCAACACTTACATTTACTACCTGTAAAAACTCCAGAATAAATCAGAGTTAATCAAACTACTGTTTCATAAAACATTACCCTACCAGCAGTCTTTCCATGGTGAAGAGGACAACACATAACCCAAAATTTGATGGACACCTGTTCTATTTCAACCACATTACAAGGAAGCATCTCCACAGCAACAACAGGAAAATCTCCAGGCCCCTAGGTCAGAAACTTGACCTTTCTCACATCCTGCACACAACACTGGCACAGGTAAAACATACATGGCAGGAAAAACCAAGAGTGGCAACAGCAGTCTAGTTCAGCCAGCAGATCACAGAATAAACATCACTGACAAAAGATAGTCTTCCTACATAGCTAACTAGCATTCAAAAAAATACATCTTGTGATGAAATAGAATAAAACCAGCATAATCCTAGAACTACCTAGTTTGGTTATCACAGAAAACTATCGCCAGCTGGGGGCTATGTACAAATCACAAATGGGATGGGACTGCTGGGAACGTTCCTTGAGCTGTTTTATTTTCCACCATCAGTATCATTATATGGTCATGACAATGGGAGGATGCTGTCAGCTCACATCCCAGGCAGCAGACAAAGAACTTAATGTTACAACCTACTTTTAAAGTTTTTTGACCAATCACACAAAGCAAAAGTATATTGACAGTAGTTCTATCCAATCACTACAAGCACACATTCCTTCGGTCACAACAATGCTTGAGAGCATTGTTTTAGAGCAGCCAAGCTCAGCTACTGATGCTGCAAACCAAAGAAGGAAAATGCTGCAGTTTCCCCCAGCCAGATGTGCTCAGGGAAGCAGGATCAAGGAGCTGTGTTACCTTGCCTGGCGCACGTACAGCTGTGGGTGACACCGATGCCTCGGGCATGCCAGCAAGGTGAAACGTCTTTCCACACGTGAGAGTGGAGCAGGCACAATCCTTTCAAAGACATCCCCCAGGTCCAGCTCTGAATGGTTAAAACCTGTCAGGGCAATGGAGAAACTTCATTATGCAAGCTTTTAATTAGCAACAAAAATGTCTGAGGAAAATGGAGTTTCAAACTTAAACCACAGATAGCAAAACGCCCCAAGTCTTTTAAGTTAGGCAATGAGGCTGAAATGACAGCAGCATAAACGTGTGAGAATCATCACCAAAGTCATCTAATTAACCCAGCACTCCAAACCTGAATAAGTCTCAAAGCAATCAGAAATTGGTAGGAAACAATCCCAATAAGAATAATATAGCCAATTCTCTATGCCTGTGGAGAATCTCTGTCAGGACTCACAATGCTGAAGGAAAGCTGATGTTGGTTGACAGGGTGGATTTGACAAAACCCTTAATTCAAGCCCTGTTTTCTGTAGCTGATATACCACTACACGCTTTTAGTGTGACTTCGAACCAATATCTCTGGAAGCCACCATATCAGAAAAGTTCTAGCTTCCTTTTCAGCTCAATCAAGTGCATGCTTGGTTTATCAGTCAGAATTCAGGACCAAAACTCCAAAATTCCACATCTGGTGCTGTTCTCTGCTCAACACGTGTATTCCCCACCTTTGTACCTCTGTTCTAGAGGAAATAATCTGAGTTTCCTTCTATGTCTCCAGCAACCCCTCTGAGTCTCAAAGTGCTCTCTTCCAATATGCACTGGCTTGGCTAAGTAAGAGAAAGTGCCCAATTTCAAGTCTCTTGGCTCTATTCAACCAGAAATCTCCACAAAACTTGCAGGTGTTGATTTTTGAGATCTTTATTCCTTCCTGATGTCCTGTTTCTGGCAAATTTAAAGACTGCAGGGAATGGACAGAATGCTGAATGGCTGCTGGAGTGAGCATGGAACCTCTTGCACATGGGATCTTCACAAGAAGATACTTTTAGATGATGTTTTTCACATGTCTAGAAACTGATAACTCTTCCCAGTATTAAAAAAAGAACACCACCACAAGCCCTCAGTGCATATTAATTAGGTTTGCAATTGCTCTTACTTCAAGAATAAAACAGTTTTAAGCTCTTACCTAACCTCTTCTCAGCTGGTATAAAGAGAAGTATAAACTGCAGATCTGGTAGTAAGATGAAAGCTTTCCTGGACAAATAAACATATTCAGTCTTTCATTATTACACTCAATGACAGACAGCAGCTAGCTTTTTTAATATATACTTTTTTTTTCTCTCCAGGGTCTCTAACCTTCCTTCATAAGTCCACATGGCTCAACAATTTAAACATTTCTGACAATATCATGTGAAATTTATCTGGGTAACTTTGACTGGCTTTTCCTACCTTACTTTCAAATTTCCCAATCTTTAGATTTCAAACATTCTCTTTTTTATAGCAGCTTCCCAGTGGTGAAATATTTAAGATATCAGGCCTCTGTTGGCAGATCTCTGATGGGGCATCTGGATGTGACTGCTTGACTTGACAGACACGACTTGGCAGCAGGAGAGGGCACGTGCCTCACTACCCAAGGTTACACAGGAACTCACCTGACAATTTCTTGGGAACAACCAGCTGCATAACCGTCCTTTGCCACAAAGAGATGCACAAAGAGCGTGTTCAAAGGCTGCAAAACAAGGAGTGAAAGTCTACACACCATGCAGAAACTCATGTTTATTCCATCAGCCCAAGCATTAGTACACATATACATTTCCAACATACATGATCTGCACTCAAGGAGCAGCAAAATACACATAAGTGACTTCAAAGCATGTGTGGATAAAGTTATGTGAATAAAGTGCTTTATATAATTTTGTGCTTCTGCAACATTTTTTCTTTCTACTCAGCTTACTATTGTTTGACTGCAATACACACTGTACATTCATTACTGAACAGTATTAATTCTTAACAACATTCAATCACATATAAACATTCAACATGTGTCTGACATTCTTTTAAAGTTAAAAAAACTCAAACCAAAAGCTCACCTGCTTCTCATAATCCTCATAATTTAAAGGTAGTAAGAAAAATTACATATTTTAAGATGACATTGTTAGACACACAAATACCAGGCAGAAATAGGGCAGACTAACAGACACCTTTATCTTGTGCACCCCCAGTAAACATGGAAAACCCCTGTGCTGGAATGGCAAGGTCTATTAAATCAGCTGCTCTCTAGCATATTAATTACAAGTGCTGGGTCAGTGAAGGTCAGCCTGTAGATAAAAATACTTTAAATGGAAAACCTGAGATCTTCTGAATAGTATAATGTTCAATTAAAACACCACAGCTAAGGCATCAATAAACTTCAGCAATTTAAGAGCAACAATGATTTCAATAGAGGCTGCAGTACATAGATCAGCATCGGGACAACAAGCTATTGTAACAAACATCTAAAGACATCTCTAAACATCAGGTAGTTTGCTTTTTAGAAGCAAAGGGAAGAAGTAAAAATATATATTACTGTTGAGGTCTGAGAGGACACCAAGTAAACCAGACATGGACTGCAACTGTTTCTGAATAGTGCTGGTAACCAGACAATCCAGTAAAGCATCTTCACAAGTCAACTCCCACTTCAGACCCTGAAATTACTTCTGCACTCTAGGAAAAAGACAGTCAACTATACTTCACAGAATTCCTATGTTCAGATGACCTCAGTTTTGAAAAGCACACCTGCATGGATTTAACCTACAGTTTACCAATGACATCTCATCAAATTATACCCCAGAAAATGTTCAGAGCTTCTGCCAATGCAGAAGCATAAAACACTGAATCTTCTACACCTCCTTTAGCAAATAAACTCCATTCTAGAACAATAGAATGCTGCCTGTCTGTTTCAAGGTATTTTTCACTACTGGTTCTGAGCAGTAATTAATTTTTCTTGTCTTTTCTCTCTAGGCCCCTACAGCAGATCTGCAGAGCCACCAGACAGTCTGAGGGACATCACAGCACAGCAGAACCCCCCCAGCAGCTGCAGCTGTACCTGAATGAAGTGGCTGCCAACGAAGTGCTGCTCAAGGGACAAACAAAGTCCATGACAAGGAAAGCACGGGTCCTTTTTGCACACTCACTTTGGTTGTACCGGTGGTGCTTCCTTTAAGAGCACACATTTTCAAACACTGCTTTTGTCAGTTTACCTCCAAGCCATTGCTTAACATCACAGAAGACCCTGGGTACTTGATGAATAAAATGCTCAGAGATAACTGCAGCACTGCCAACACCTCATTACGGCACGTGCTGCACACCTTATGGGTGCTTGGAGTTTAACATTTTCTGTATTTTCTCAACAATCCCACAATCTAGCTCCCAGCTGGACTTGGTGAAGGGGGAGCATTTGAGTGCTAAACGTGTAAAGGCCTGTTTCTAGTCTGTAGATCCTATCAGAAAGTCACAAGCAGCAGTGTCCCCACCAGCACTGACCAAACTCATTGCAGAACTAAGGTTTCCCTTGTCAGCACCAGGGTTTGATAAGGACTCCATCATCTTTTGTATCCTGAATGCCTCAAATCTACTGGAAACAGACTGTAGACACCCACGTGTATTTGCCATACCTGAGCCTTAAATGAAAACTCAACTAAAATCACACAATTTACTTACAGTGCACTTATTGTTGGGGTAGTTTTCATGCAGGAATGGTTCCCATTCAGCTTGATCAGTGATGTTCCAATTTGGATAGTCCAGAAAGGCAGCATGGGCTATAACCTCATTCTTCTCATTGCAGAGTGTCAAAGCAAGATTTGATAGTTCTCTATGAAAACAATTTAATTTTGCACAAGTTGAAGAAACTCTACATAGAAAAGTGACTGATTGTGAATTTAGCCTGCTGGAACAGCAAAATTAGCCATGTCCAAGAGGGTTCCCAGGATGAGGCCTCAATAAAACTTCATCATCCACATGCTAACTTGGAATTGTTGCTTCAGTTCCACCTATTTGTGTTCTAAAACTATAAAAATCCAGGTGGATTTTCAAATCATATTAGTAAATTTGAGATGCAGGACTGTCATGCATGTGACAGACATGAAAATAGATTTTCTTTCCATTTTTAGAAACAGAACAAATATGTTACACCACGTCAAGGCTCAGAATGTTTTCTGCTATTTTAAGTGTACTTTCCCAAAAGGTGACAACCTAAAACACCATTACTTACAAGAGATAATTGACATCAATCCTTCCAAAGAGGTCTTCTGTGAAAGGGCTGAAGAGGCTGATAATGGCTGGGACATCCCGTGACTCCGTCCTTCTGACTGCGACCACTTCTGTATTTCCACTTGAGGAGGTTACCGTGGCCATCCCACCTTCTGCCCTGAGAACAAGGAAAACACTGCTGGCTCCAGCCATCCCACTGCCATCCCCTGCCCAACACAGCCACTTCAGGGGGGTTTCCATAACAACTCTAAATTGGGGTAGCTTCTATGGATTTGGTGCCTGGTTCCTGCATACCACCACACAGACACACTGCCTGTCCAGTGCACACCTGAAATGCAACAGGAAATCACTCCTGTGGCCTGGATCCTACAGAGAAAATTAATTGTTTTAATAGGCTACAGCTGCTTTCTATTGATTCATTTGCATGCAAACCAGCTCATCACCAAGAGCTAACTCAAAGGCCTTCAGTGGGAGGCTCAGCTGCAAACAATCAGGGACACAACCTCCTGATTAAACAGCAGCTTCAGGTGAGTTAACTGCATTTTGTGCAAAACTGCTCCTCGAATTTCTTTTGAGGTCAACAGCAGGGCTTAAATTCCTGAAGGAATTCAAAGTTCTACTTTCCGACACAAAAAAAAAAAAAGTTTAAAAAAAGAGGGGTTTTTTGTGGTTCTGCATTGACTGATTTGTTGTCCCGCCCAGTAACTTTAGAACACACAGGGCAGCAAATCCTCGAAGCACCTGTGAGCATCCCCTCGGGTCTAACACCCTTCAGCTGTGCGTCTCTGCTCAGTACTGCAGCCAGCAATCAGACACGTGAAATAAAGCGACCAAACAATGGCTTCCCGCAATTTCTTAAATAGATGTGCAAAACATAGCAGCACTAACTAGAAAAAATAACAAAAAAACCCCAAAACCTAAACCAACACGCGTAGACCAGCGGAGAAATCTCAGCGCTCTGCCAAACACAACAGCTAACAGTGACTCCAAATGCAAATGTGATGCTCAGTTGTTAGGCACCGCAATTCCCAACTAAAACCAAAAGAAACGCAGACTTTCGCACCTTTTAAACACAGATAGAGTCACATGCGCTCCTACATCTTTCACAGACAAACAGGACATGCCAGCGCGGGTCCTGAAATTAACCTGAAGCGACACATCCCCTGCAAACACGCGTCAATTTAACAAATGAAAGCTAACACGAACTTTAAAGGGCCATTCATCGGCTGAGGCTTAGCGCACTAGGATAACTTCAACTGAGGAAAACCGCTTGCTGCATTATCACAGTCAATTGTTTAACTTAACGCAAAAACCCAAAAATACACCCGCATCTCCACCAGCTCCCCTAAACGCTCCCGCGGCAGCGAAAGCTGCATTTTCACAGTAAAAATATACCGTTCTCGTAAAGAAATGCGCTGTTCCTCCAGCAGCTCTTGCCCTCGTCCCACGGAGCAGGATCCCAGAGACAGCCAGCAGAACGAGCAGAGGAAGGTGGTTCCCTCCCACCTCCTCACACAAACGCTCTCTTAAAGCACAAATAAGATCCCACGCGGGTTTTTTTGGAGTTTGTAGCCCAGAATACACCGAACACACACATACCTGAGGAGGACTCTGAAGAACTATAGAAGGCTGCGGACTGGCGGTTCTTAATGGGTACCCCCGGTGGCTTGGGGCGGGGCGGGGCCAGACCGGGGGCGGTACCGCGGGGTTGGGCGGGGCCTGGACACCGAGGGCAGGACACCGGGGGCTGTCCATGGGCACCGGGGCTGGACACCGGGAGCTGGACACCCGGGCTGGATACCGAAGGCTGTCCACGGACACCCCCCGAGGCGGCCTCACGGACCCCCGGGCGCGAGCGGCCCCCTCAGGCAGGCGGGCCACGCCCCCGCACGCGCACAGACCCACACCGCCGAGCCGCCAGGGGGCGCCCCGCGGAGCGCCGGGAACTCACCTGCCCTGTGCCCGGCGCGGAGCGAAGCGGCCACAGAGCGTCCCAAGGACAGGAAAGACCGGACAGATGGAACAGACGAGCCCACGGACGAGACAGGCCGAACAGGTGGTCCCACGGACGGAACGGACCCGCCGCCGCCGCCGCCGCCGCTGCCGCCGCCCGGGGACGCGTCTCCGTTACCGCGGCAACGACGCACGGGCGGAGCTGCGTGAGGTCAGGGGCGGCAGGGCGGGGCCTGCGCGCACAGCGGCGGCAAGATGGCGTCCACGGCGGCCGGGAAGCAGCGCATCCCCAAAGTGGCCAAGGTGGGCGGCGGGGACCCCCCGGGACCCCCCGGGACCCCTCCATCCCCCTCGATCCCCCTCAACCCCCACTCGCACCGGGCCTTCCCGTCCCGGCGGGCTCCGGCCCCGTTCGCGGCGGACGTCGGAGGAAGTTGATGGTCTCGGTGCTGCGTTGGGAAACGTGAGCCGAGCCCCGCTTGTATTTGCCTTGCAGGTGAAAAATAAAGCACCCGCCGAAGTTCAGATCACAGCGGAGCAGCTTCTGAGAGAGGCAAAGGAGAGGGAACTCGAGCTTCTCCCACCGCCTCCGCAGCAGAAGATCACAGATGTTGAAGAGTTAAATGACTATAAACTCCGGAAGAGGAAGGTACAGTAAAAAAACAAACAAACTAGTTTAATCTCGATATTCACATAAGGCACTACAATTCCACTGTTTTTAACTTAAACAAGATGTAGTCCCTATTCCTTGTGGACTTTCCAGGTGGACACCAATTCTTTAAAACCCCTTTTTCATGCTACTCTTTAGCAGAACCTGCAATTTACAGATGTGTTGCTTGACAAAATCTGGTAGCAAGCAACATCTCTCCGGTGCCTATGTTCAGAATACTGAGAGGGTAGTTATTTATACAATTAATAGATGTTTTCTTCCTTACCAGCAGTATCTGGCGAGCCACTATAAAAGCATGAACAAACAAAGTAAATAACATTACAGTAATGCCGAGTTGTAGATCTTATTTTTAAATAATTGCTTTTCTTGTGCAGATTTATCCATGGTTTTGCTTGGCTTTTTGCTTTGAAAATGCCTAAGCAAAGTGAGCGTATTCCTGATGGTCATTATAATACCCTATAAGCCATTTTTGATGTGAATGGTCTGCAGAAGGATTTCTGACTTACAGATGTAACTTCCTTCTCAGACTTTTGAAGATAACATCAGAAAGAACAGGACTGTTATCAGTAACTGGATAAAGTACGCACAATGGGAGGAAAGCCTGAAGGAAATCCAGAGGTAATGATGCTGCAGCTGCAGGCATCTCTTACAACCTTTTTAGACCCACACCAAAGCCTGGGAGGCACATTTTACCTGCCCTGTGCTCCTGTTTTCCAGAGCCCGTTCCATTTACGAGCGTGCCCTGGATGTGGACTACAGGAACGTCACCCTCTGGCTGAAATATGCCGAGATGGAGATGAAGAACCGCCAGGTCAACCACGCCAGGAACATCTGGGACCGGGCCATCACCACCCTGCCCAGGGT
>JAWWMS010000173.1:5373146-5392298 GCA_035048045.1 Chlorospingus semifuscus
GAGCAGTGACTGCTCAGCTCCTGAGCACAAACCCCAGGTATTCACCCCTGTCACAGGGTCTTGAAATGCAGTTTGTTTTTTCTCTGCTTTTAAAAGTGAAAAACTGGTTTTTTTTCACTACTTTTAAAAAGATAAATGCCTTCTCCAGAGAGTTAGCTCTTTCTGTAACACGTTACCCAATCCTTCCAAGAAACAAGGGTCTGTCTGGTAACAGTGAGCCTCTCAAGTGCTGCCTTTCCAGCCTTGTAAGGTCATGATTGCCAGGTTCAGGCAGCCACAGGATCTTGGAATGGTATAAAAAGTAGCTCTGTTAGTGATGGAAAATCAGCTGGAGATTAATTCATTGCTGCTCTTTTTTTTTTTCCTCTCTGTCTGCCATGAAGAAGGGAAATCGTGATGGATGGTTTTGATAGGGATGACCCAGATGTGCAGCCACCTGTAGCACAGCCTTGCTGCTGTGGCTGCTGCCTTCTGTGAGCAGGGTTTGCTAGTGGAATGTGGGAAAGGGAGGGAGCAGGGGGTCTGGATGTGCTTTAGGATTCCCTGGCATCCCTCACTGGGAGCAGGGATGGCGGCGAGACGCAGAGGAAGGAGTTGGGTCAGGGAGAAGAGCTGCCTCAGGGATGTGTTGGAAAGGGGGATTTGCTCTCCATCTCCCTTTTCTGCCTCTGAAAATTTCATTTCTGTTTGTTTGGGGCAGGGGGGAAAGTGCTGGTGCCTGCAGCAGGGTAATGTGAAGGATGCTGCTTCACCTATTCCTGCAGTTTTCCTTTGTGACAGCCATAGGAGCAGGAGGAGGCAAAAACAGCTTTCTGGCTTTCTAGTGTTAGGAGACTGTCCCTTGCTTGGGACAGAAGGCAGAAGGAAACAGCAGTAGCTCTGTCAGGGGAAACATGCTGTATTGTGTTTGTGAGGTCCCCAGGACAAAGTGAGAGATGAGGAGTCTGCCTCCGTGTTCTCAGAAGGCTGATTTATTATTTTATTATATTATATTAAAGAATGCTATACTAAAACTATACTGAAGAAAGAGAAGGATACAGACATAAGGCTTAACAAGAATGAATTATAAAAACTCTTGACTGATTCCTCAGAGTCCAACACTGCTGATAGTGTTTGGTCATTAAGTAAAAATAATTCACATGAAACCAGTCAAACATGCACCTGTTGGATAAACAATCTCCAGACCACATTCCAAAGCAGCAAACACAGGAGAGAAAAAATGAGACAATATTGGTTTTCCTTTTTCTCTGAAGCTTCTCAGCTTTCCAGGAGAAGAAATCCTGGTGAAGGGATTTTTCAGGAAATGTGACAGTGGCAGTGCTGTGCCAGCGAGCTCTGGAAATCACGCTGGGCAGTCCAGGGCTGTGAAGCACAGAGATGGTGCCAGCAGTGCCCAGACTCTGCACTGTGCCAGGTGAAATGCTAATGGGATCAGAGTGGCAGCAGGGAGTGAGATATCCCTGAGAAACCAGAGCAGGGAATCACAGCAGCCAGTGCTGTTGTACCGACCAGTGGGAAGCTGCTGCCTTGAGAATTATCTGAGTTTGGACAGGGTCACAGAGGTATGTCCCTGGCAAAACTATGGAATAGTTTTATAGAAATAGAAGCATGAAAACATTGTCAGGAGAAGTAAAACCCTGTTTACTTTAGAGAGGAGCCGAGTCACACGAGGCTGTGACAGGGAGGAGTAAAATGTGGTATTTTTTACCAGGTGCAGAATTGTTCCTTTTGCACTTAGGTGTAGATTAAGAAGAACAGAATAGTCAATTTCATGGTCAAGCTGATACAAATACTAAAGAAACCATGAGTTTCTGCACAACTTGGCAATGAACAATCATGGAAGCTTGGAATAATCACATGTCCAGTAACAGTTTTTGGCACAACACAGAAGGTCATGATTGACAGAATTTTATCTTCACTTAACTAAGCTTAATCCAGCACCCTTTGGGATGTAGGAACCAAGGAGTTCTTGGGGAGCCTGTTCATCTCTTTCAGGGATACTTTTCCATCCCCTGGGCTTTGCTGTGTGAGGTGGTGCAGGCACTTCACCAGGAGTTTGATGAGCCATGAGTGCATTTCTGCTGAGCTCTGCCTGTCCTTGAAGTTGCTTTGCTCTCAGGGTGGAGCAGAGGCAGGCCCCAGCAGCATGTGTGTGGAAATTTCACTTCCAGAGGTTGGGCAGCTTTTCAGAGTTAAAATAAACCAAAAGTCACATTTTGCTGTTGCCATGAGAACTGTGGAGCTGTTGTTGGACCTTCAGAGTGTGCTCTGCCCTCCCAACTCCAGCTGGGCTTTGTTGAGAGCAGTGCTGGGCTGGGAGGGGCAGGAGCTTTGTGGGACCCTCAGCAGGCTCTGTGCTCTTTAGGAGGGAGCTGGGGAGCCTCCCTGGAGGTTTTGTGGGGGCTGTGGGGTTTTTTTCTACTGGTGGTCACATAGAAAATGTGAGGGGCTGTGTGGTGAGGGGCTGTTGGTGCAGCGACCCTGCCTTGCTTGGGTGCTGCCTGCAGCTTGGCTCTGGTTCTGTGCCTCACTCCTGTGCTACAGGTATTATCAGCAGTGTGCTTTCCCTGCCCTTCTGCACCTTTCCATGTAGGTCAGGATCCATGGAAATACAGCTTTGAAATCCATGGAAATACAGCCTTGAAATCAGGTGTAAGGAGCAGGCTGCTTGTCAAAGCCAGGTGTAGGATTTCTGGGGCTTTTGTTGTTTGGGATTTTTTTTCCCCCTGAGGATGCTATATTTATGGTCCTGGCTGCTGATGATTTTGGAAGAAAAGCATCTCCCAAATCAGCCTAGGCAAAGGGCTGATCCATTTATGAGGTGTTTATGCAATCACAAGCTCAGATCCTGTGGTGGCTGTCTGCAGTAGGTCTGGTGGTGCAGTGGCTCACTGGACATGTCCCTGAAGGTCTGGGGACACAGGGACAGGGCTGTGGGAAGGCAGCTGTGGAGCAGGGCTGCAGCTCCTTCAGCTATTTGCTGATCTTCTACCAGGGTTCATCATTCTGTCCTGAGACCACCACACCACTGCTCTCCAGCTCTGTGTTGGCTTATGCAGAAGCTCGTGCTTGTTCCAGCTTTTTTAGTTCCCCCAAAACATTTCCCTGTTGTAATAACTGCAGGAACGATTCAGGGAGACAGAGATAATTCAGCTGGTTGTGAAACCAACCCTCCAAAACCCAAAGCTGCCACCATGAGAACAATAGATAAAAGGGACAGATGAGAGAGGAGGAAGGGCAAGCATATTTCGGAAAAGCTGTGCTGTTTTTGGCTCTGGCCAGCAGTTTGCATAGAAAGTAGTTTATTGTCCGTGGGAGCTGTGGATACCTGCCAGCTCTCCTGTGCAGCAGTGCTTTGTGCCAGAGAAAGGCCCTGCCTGTCAGGTCTTCCCTGCTCCAGCCCCCTGCCCATCAGCTCTTCCATGTTCCAGCTGGCTGCTCACAAGCACTTTTCCATCTTTGTTGCCTTTCTTCACCTCAGCATTGTTGAGCCAGATCCTCCACTGCAGTGGATGAGTTTTTTCTCCTCTTTCAGCTCTGGGGTTGGGTGCTCTTGTCTCCTTTGGCTGCTTGGAGCTCCCTGTCCCATGGGACCCCCATCTCCACACCAGCCTGCTTTGTACCCTGTAGGAACTGGGTGTCTGCTGTTCCATCTCGTTGGGGTTCCTGTGCCTTGCTTGCTGCTGAAAATAAACGTGCCTGTGAGATCAGAGTGCAATTGGGGAACCGTGCGGATGTTGTTGAGCATTGTAAGGTGGTGTTCTTCGTGCTGGGAAGTGCAGCCAGGATGAGTTTGGCTGTGTTTCTGCAGCACTGAAAGTTGTAAACCCCAGCCAGAGCCATCTGGAATAGCGTAAGGAGCTCCTGAGTTCCCACGTGGAGATCTGGGTCACACACAGAGCCTTTCCAGGAGTTCTGAGCTGTCTGATCCATCCTTTTTTCCACTCCACTTCACTTCCATGCTTTAACAGGTGAGCAGTGTTACTGGAGAGGCTGAGCCTGGCAGGGACAGAACTCCCAACAAGCACACACTCGTGCACTCCCTGTCTTATAGAAAGAGGCTGCTCGAAATGCACCGTCTGCATTGTCTTAGTTCTGTTATGAAATGCAGAGCAGGCACAAAGACAGGGAAAAATGACTCATGTGCTTATTGTCCATGGGAATATCTCGGGGAGGAAGTGCAAGTAAAGCTCTCCAGAACCTGGGTTCTGAGTGTGTAATGTAAAACTGGTGCTGGGTAATTGTGGAGTTGTGGAAAATACCTTGTTGCGACGTTCAGTGCTTGGAAAAGTAATTCTCTCTCTTTGAAATACACTATGGTACAGAACTTTGGAAAAACTCTTCATTGTACCAGGGCTTTAGAGGGTGTCACAGTGTTGCTTTAGTATAAAGCCAGCAGCTAGAACATTAATAAGAACAGCATTCCATCTTGCTTGCCCAAAATGGCACTGCAGGTGAGGCAGTTTAGCAGTCTTTACCTCTGCTGAGAAAATGAAGAAAAATCTTTGTTGTGGTTCCCATTTAAAATCATCCAATCCTGAATAACTACAGTTGAGAAAGAAAACTGTTAGCTTTCTTTTTTATAAGTTTTCCTGCTTTTCCTTGGGAAGAAGAGTTTGGCCATGGTGGTGGTGGCCTGGCAGCCCTGCTGTGGAATTCTGTGGCTGAGGTGATGCCCTTGGTGCTTGTGCCTCGTGCCAGCACCTAAAGCAGGGCAGGCCTTGAGCTGCCTCCACCCCAGCACAAAGAGACTGGTGCCAGCACATGGGGAAACCACAGAGACCCTCTTATGTGTCACTGAGTGTCCTTGTTAGCAAGGTTAAAAATCTCCACGTGTTCCTGTTCTCACAGGGAAATCCTTGGAAGGCCAAAGCTCTGAAAAAGGTTCATCTCTAACTTGTATTTTCTATTGCTCTGTTGAGTGAAATGTGTTTTAGAATGGAGATGCCCTAGGCAGGATTTTGGGGGTGGTGGGCTGCAGATTCTGCTGTGGGACAGACATCTGGCCCTGCTCCAACGTGGAGGTGCCAGAGGAGAGCTTTTCCTGGTGTCAGTCACTGCATCGAGCTCAGCTGTGGACCAGATCCACTGCTATTTACTCTGATTTTTGTCAGTGCTGGATGTAGTCTTTATAAACACTCCTGTTGCCAAATTAAGCTTTTCCCCTTCCAAAGTCACCTTAAATGACATTGTTCTTCTTTACCCCTCGCTTGGAAGAGTTTCCCACCCAAGAGAGGCAGAGGTTCTGCAGGAGGTTGGGGGCAGTCCCTGTGTCCTCCCTCCCTCCCTCATGCCATTGCTCCATGCAGTGACACAGAGAAGCCTCTCTGGCTTGGGAAGGAGTTCCTCTGCTTTGAAAGCAGCTCGTATGTGGAACTGAAAGTGCTTTGCTCAGGCTCCCGGAGTGTTTGTTGTTAGGGGAGATCCCTGATGCTGCGTTACCGCTTGTGCTCCTTCTTGGAAATGCAGCCCGCTTCCATCAGCTTCTTCTTACTGGTGCTCACAGGCTAAACTGACAGCAAATTCCATTCTCTAACATTTGTAAAGCATTGAAAGGACAAAGTGCTTGAAGCTTCAAATGATGGCATTTGGTTTACCAAGGTAAATGGGGTTTTTTTGCTTAGAAAACAGGGGTGCTTCAGGCTGCTTTAGGCTCTTCCCCCAAACATGCCCCAGATGACTCCTGTGTGTCCTGAGAGCATTGGTCCCAGTTACTGCTGCTGGCCTGGGATGCAGATTCCCAGGCAACCCTTTCCCAAACATTCCCTCCTGGCATGGCATGGAGTGGCTTGAGCAGAGCATGATCTGGGCAAGGCAGACAAGTCTCAGGTTGGGCAGCCCTCTCAACTGGGTGTGCCAGGGAACCAAACACAAGGGTTGGGACCTGCAGAGAACCTTTTCCTTTGTCCTTAATCACCCTCTGAGGCCTAAGATTTGAATCTCTATCCCACTGCTTTTTTGTCAGCGATCTGTTTCCAAAGTAGTGGACAGAACTGGGAATAATTCAGAAGTCTTTGTGAGAGAGCCCATGTTCTGCTTGTTGGGAAGGGGATGAATGGCTGGGAGGAAATCCCTCTCTGACGCTGTTTGTTACTGGAGGCCTGCAAGGTCTCCATTGCAAGAGGGCTGATTTGGTGTGTGGATATCTTCTGGCTTTAAAAAAAAAAACAGAGTTTTTTCTTCCTCCCATGAATCTGAACCAGCATAGGAGGCATGGAACTGACACATGAGCATGTTTGTCCAGCTGATTAGGCGGACATGGCATGTTCAGGGCTGACCAGCCGTGTGCCAGTAGAAATCAGCCAACTGTCTTGTTGACATTGCTAAAACAGAGCTTCACTTAGCAGCACCAAGGAAAAACTGAAGGGGAAGCAGGGCAGGGGTTGAGTCAAAGGTAGTGAGACAAGCACTGCCCCTCGTGTTCATGGATATTTCTTGTTACTGGAGGTGTGGAAACGAGTCAGAGTCGTGCTCTGGCTTCAGTCAGATGGTGCTGGGTGGGAAATCAGAGATGCTCTCCTAGGATGAACTTCAGGAGCTGTGGAGGAATGCACATGGCTCCTGTGGGATGGGGAGCTGCTCAGTGTCCCATTCCAGTGGGCTTAGAACCTCTGTCCTTTCAAACCCAAGGAGCCGTGGGACTTTTAAAATGCAAATGTTCTGGCTGCTTCAGGATGATCAGGAGTTGCCTTTCCTCATGTATCCTACTCTTTTCCCTCAGGTTATGATGCCCTGAGCTATTCTGTGGGAGATGGTGACAAGTGGAGCGGGCGGCAGCTCCTGCAGGCGCGTGAGCAGAACGTGAGCGACGCTCCAGAGGATGGGGGACAGCAGCTCTACATCAGAAACTGCACTGAGCCAGGTAGGAATGAAAGCTGCCTCTAGCTCCTCAGTCCTGCTGGGGGCTTCCTCACATCTCTACTGCCAAGACTTGCTTATTTTTAAATCCATACATGCATTTCCTCAAGTTTTGGGGAGAGGAGGGGAAGGGTTTTTTCTCTGTTCTTCAGGACTGATGTAGGTTACGTGCCCCAGGAGAAATTCTAACAAATCCAGTTCTGGCTGCACTTCTCTGCCTATAATTTTTCCTCTGCCATAATCCTTAATAACATTTCTGGACAGATGGATGATTATGGTCTTTTTTAGACAGCAAAAACTTGTACAAAAATTCTTCTTCCTCAATTTTTACTTGTTTGCATAACTCTGGCACTGTGCAGAGCCAGTGTTGCAGCCTCACACCAGCACTGGCAGTAATATTTTCCCCCACTGTGCTCAGCACCTTCTGTCTCACCATTGCAGCTGTTCCTGCTGCCCTCACCAAAGAGAGTGGTCTGTAGGAAGCATGGGAGATTTTATTTGTGGTGTGTGAGTTTTTCCCCCCGCCCCTTTTTTTCAGAAAGTAGAACAATAACTACTGAGTGCCCTGTGTTTTCTCAGGAGAGAGAAAGCAGAAATACCTAGATATGTGAAATTACTGTTTCCTCTTGAAATTGTCACGATGTGACATCCTGTAGTAGAAACTGATGCAAAGTAGTGCAGAAAGGAAGTGAAAGTAACAGAGTTAAGGTCCTGCCTGTGGTTTTGTCGATTTTGTTTGGGTTTGTCACAGTGCAAATACAAATAACCTTAAGTAGTGTTAAGTGCTGTTGGTGTCAGGCCAGGTGGCAGTCAGAAGCATTTGGGAGTGTTCCACTCCCAAAATTCAGTGTCTGTGGGAGTTACCTGTTGAGCTCAGAGGGCTGAGGATGACCTGCAGGATGCACCAGTTGTGCTGCTCAGCAAACAAGTGAGTAAGAGCTGGCAGGAAGGCATGGGCACATCAGTGACAGGGGTGCTGCCTGTGATGCTGCAGCAGCAGAGAGCAAAGTGGTGTCAGCTCTGCTTTCATGTCTGAAAGTGTGGCCAGGATGAGGGTGGCTCGAATCCTGGCACAGCCCTGGCAGCAGGAACTATGCTTGTCAGGCAGAGCTGCTGGAAGGCTCCATCCCAGGGCAGCACAGTCCTTCCCTTTGGATCGTGTCCCAAATGGTGGCACAGCACTTGGGGTTTCACCAGGCTCAGCTGCCTTTGCCTTCTCCAAGGGCTGCCCAGGGAAACTGGGGCAGTTTGTGGTGCTGCTGAGGATAATGCATCAGTGCTGTATAACCAAAGCCTGGGGGCTCCTGTGACCTGGGAATCTGCAGAGCTCAAACCTCCCTCCAGCATCACATGCGTTGGCCTTCAGGTGTTTCTTCCCTTGAGCAGGTGTCAGGAGGGAAAGGCTGCCTGAAAAGGAGTTTTTTTTCCTGCTTACTTCCCAAGTGAACCTGGATAAACACCTTGCAGCTCGGCAGAAGTGGGTTGTTTAAGAAAGCAGTTTTACCTCACCTGCTGGTGGAGGGGAGTGGAATGCCTCCTGTTAAAATGTGCTGTGGTTTTTTACAGTGCTTGGCTTCTGTGCTGTGTTGGCAATAAACACACCTTGACCTGCTAAAGGGAGGATCTGTGTTCTTTAGCTGCTGGGTGATTGCAGGCTCATTTGAATGCCTGCCATGACATTTGCCAACTGCTGCTTTAATTTCCTAATGGTTTATCCAGTGACCTATCTAGTATCATTTCATCATCAGAGCTGCTCCAGATAGTGGGGGTTTTGCTCCCTTTGCCTTTGCAACAAAAACTGTAGAAATATTAGAGTGGTGAAATGGACTGATTCCAGCCTAAAGACCATTTTTAGGAATTTTTTTTGACGTTTTTCTGAGAAATGCCCATCATGGGCTCTGGCCTGGTCCTGTGGCTGATTGTGGTTGTTTTGAGTGGAAGCAGAACCACAGAGCAGCCTGCTGTCTTTTCTAAGGAGTCCTCTGAGTGTCCAGCCCTGCAGTCAAAGCTGCTTGTCCCCTCCCTCTTGGATCTTGGTGGCTCCTCATGGCAGTGTCTGCTGTCTCCTACCCATCCCCTTGTCCTTGTGGTATCCACATGAAGGTGTGTGGAACTAGAGATGAACCAAAAACAAATTGGACAGTTTATTCACTGGAGTAGTGAAACTGTTTAAATGAAACACTTGTGATTCTGGGCCATGTTTGACAGTTTCAGCTCATGCAAAAGATGACGAGGAAGGAGTGAGAATGACTTGTGTCAATTCAGGCAAAGTATCATTTACTCACCCAGTCCTGTTCAGAAATGTGATTCACCCACTGGAGGCCAAGAAAAAGGATTAGGCTGGTTTAATGTTGGGTGAGGTCCCTGTGCTGCCAGATTCAGAACTCAAATTGCACTGGAGGAGCTCCAAAGCTTGCTCTTCTTTCTTTTATTGGCTGCCAGAAGGTGACAGGCTCTGGGGCTGTGTCAGGGTGGCATGTCCCATGTCTGGAGGTTCAGGTGGGACGGGGTGGCCAGGTCCCAGTGCCAGCTCCTCACCAGACTGACATATGCTTCCTCTGATGAGCTGTCATCACCTTCTTTCCTCCCCCTCTTTAGCACTTCCACTCCACCTCAGAAAGGCTGAAAATAAAGTAACAGCCCTGCTTAAATGTGCTGTTTTAAAGTCATTATCAGTAATGACAGGAAATACTTGATTGCTGCAGGAACAAAAAGATCTCCCTGTATTCATTTAGACCCTCAGGCATAAAAGTGCTTAAATTAAACAGCCTGAGAAGTTTTTTTGCAATTATTTTTTTTACATTTCCTCATCTTATTTCAAAAGCAACTTTATCAATATTTCTCCAGTGAGTCACAGCTCGTGGTAGTGTAATTTGTAGTGCTTGGCTGTGGAGCAGGTAACCCTTGCTGAATACTTGTGGCTGTGTTTTTGGAGCCCCTTTGGCACTGAACCACACACCCAGACCCCCAAGGGTGGAGCTGAGCATTCTGATCTCTTTCCTCATTTTTGTTTATGCATGTGGTGTGAGTTCTGCTGGGCTGTCATGCTCAGAGAACTGCAGAGTTTAGAAAGGCCTTCTTCCCAAGCAAATACAGCATCCTATTCACTCTTCACATGAGTGATTTAGTGTTTTGTTTTACTTTTTTTCCTGTTCCTCCTTGAGCCTCAATCCAATTGCAAGTTGCCTTCCCTCAAGCAAAATTAATTTTATCCTAGCAAAACTGAAAAGTAAAAATTTGTTCCTGCCTTGCAAGTTGCCAAACCTTGCTTGCACTTGGGGGAACGTTAGCAAAATAAATTGCTGTAAGTTTAGTAACAAAATATCCTTGAGGAATAGCAAAAACGATGTTCTCCTTTCACTGAGCTATAAGTTTGGTGAATTTGACAGAAATTTGCTCGAACTTCTGCTTCCACACTTTGCTTGTGTTTGTCAACTTCAGAGCATCAGAAAAATCAGATTGTTGGGGTTAAAACCTCAGAAATAGAAACAAAAACATGCTTGTTTCTTCTGGGTTCTTGTGCTGGCAGGGAGCTGGGTTCTCCCTTGGTGCAGCCAGGAAGGAAAGATGTTCTCTCCTGTGGTGGGGACCAGGGGCTGGGCTTTGGTGCTGGGCTCAGGGAGATGGGTCCTGGTCCCCAAGCTGTGTCCAAACACTGGATTTGGCTGTGTCCCAAAGCTGCACTTCTGGCTGAGTGAGGGCTTTGGAGCTCTCCTTGCAGAGCTTCCTTTGCTAGAAACCACAGTGGATGTTTTCCTTTTCTGTGCTGCGCGCTGGGCTTGGAGCTTGGGCTTCGCCTTCTGGGCTGGGCTCTTCTGTGGGACTGCTGGATTGTAGGGTCTCTTAGCATTGAAAGGTGGTCACAAGTGTTTTCTGTAGGATTTTCCAGCCATCCAAAGCATGGCTGAGTGCAGGGGAGCAGGTGGCTGAGCACCATTACTTTGAGGCAGGACCTGGAGTATTCTACAGCAGGACCTGGACAGTGTGCCAAAGGGGGAGCTCAGAACAACTGCTTTTGGCTGGGTACTTGAAAACTCTGAATTGATCACCAAAACCATGCAGTTGCCTGTAAAACAGGCCCCTCTGGGCATACACAGGAGGCCAGTGGTGGTCTTTTTGCTAAAATTTTGCCAGTGTTCCCATGTGATTGTGTGTGCAACTCTGAGAGCCAGAGCTTCAGGGAGGAAAATAACACAAAGCTGGTGAGATTAAAATCAAGAGGTGGCAGTGCTATTACCCAGTTCATCCTTAGTGTGTTCTATTGCATCAGGGAAACAAAAGGAGGAGAAAGCAAACTCCAGATTCCAAAGCCAGCTTTGTCCCTGCAGTGAGCAGACGGAGGAGAGGTGCTGAGCTCCAGAGTGTCTTCCCCAAAAAGCTGCTGTCAGTTTTTCCAGAATCCATAACTACACATGTATCAAACAGCTTTCAGCCATGAAACTTGAGTTAATGCTTAAAGCCCCTGCTTAAACATTCATGTTTGGTCTGGGAAATACTATATTCACACCAACATTTAAAGCATGTGCTGATAACTACTTGCTCTCATTTTCTTCATTATCAAGCTTACTCCCTCTACCCTTTTAGCATCATAGAGAAACTTTCAAATAGCTCAGGAAAGACACTGTCCTTCATGAGATCTGCTCAGGAACCTCATACTCTGTCCCAACAAAAACAACTCTCACATTTTACATGGCCTGGGGTCAACAGGCACCGAGGCAAATTCCTTCATTCCCAGATTTCTTACTGCAAGTGTAAAATTTTTAAGAACCAAAAATTTGGAGCAGCACAGTAATTAAAGTGCTTGTTCTGAGGAAAAGAACCTTGGCTCAGCCTTCAGTGCATCCGGGTGTGCACCTGTAGTGTGGGCAGATCCCTCAGGCTGGGACTTGTTTGCTCCATTGGTGATGCTTGTGCTGAGCCTGTTTTAATTGTTTAAGTGTTTTAATTCCTGTTTTAATTGTTGTTCCTGGTGGGAAATGCTGTGTTGTCACAGGCTGGCTGTGCAGGAGGACTCACAGAGCTCTGGGGGAGGATCAGTGTGGCACCCTGCACGGGGAGTGAGGAGCACCATAGGTTAATTGCCTGTTGCTGCCCAAGAATCATGTTTATAATCTTGAGAAATGATGGCAAGGGGGGAGGAAGAAAGGAATAATCCTTGTAGGTAAAAAGGAACAGAAGCTGTACACTTGCTGCTGCCCAAGGCACAGGAGGAGGAGATTTGAGAGTCTGTCAGAAGTGCAGCCCCATCTGCATGGTAGCTCTCCAACGGTGGAGTGGGGAAGCCCTTTGTCCTTTTTTATGATTATGTTTCCCCCTCTGGAATAACTTTAAAACACCCAGAAATTTTCTTGGTTTTTGGATTTATTTTGGCTTTTTTTCCTCCATTACTTTTTTGTTTGTTCTTTGTATCTAGAGGAATGAGGCTTGCTTCCTTGACCTTTCAGCAAGCTTGGGTTACTGTGTTGTGGAAAAGGCAGCAGAGAGGCTTGAAATACTGAAAGGGGACCCTTGCTTCCAAATCTTTAAATGCCTTTGCATTTAAAAGGTGTTAAGCAACAAAGCATGACTTCAAATGTGAATAAATATCACATTGTGCCTCCCTGAATTGGGTTTTACTTCTCTGACACTTGAGGATGCCAGGCTGCTGCTGTGCATCACTCTGGTAATCTGAGAAGTCTTCCATGAAGCCTGTGACCTGAATTTCTAAGGAGGCAGTGAAAAAAAATAAAAAAAAAATTGTCAAGTCAGACTTGCTCCTTTCTCTGGGAGGAAAATGCACTTGGATTTTCACATGCTGAGCATGGAAAGCAGCGCCAGTGGAGGGTTTGGGGCTGGCAACTGGGAAGTGCCAGTGTGGTCCCCTTGTTTGGTGGCTCTGGCTGCCTCAGGACATTGCTGAGGTGCAGATGGCTGCTCACAGCTGCAATAACATTGCAGTGATTGTGTACCAGATGTAGATGTTCTAGACTGGCCAGATACCAGAATGGTTTATTTTTTTTTCCGCACCTGAATTATTCGCCTGGCATGACAAACACAAATTGTCCACTTAGCATTGAAAACTACATTGCTGCATTTTGGTAAAATGTCCTAATTCTCCCCAGGAAAATCTGTACTGCTCCAAATTTTTGGTTGTTAAAAATTTTAGACTTGCAGTACCAAGAAATTTGGGAATGAAGGAATTTGCCTCGGTGCCTGTTGATCCCAGGCCATGTAAAATGTGTGAGTTGTTCTTGTTGGGACAGTGTCTTTCCTGAGCTGTTTGAAAGTTTCTCTATGGTGCTAAAGGGTAGAGGGAGTAAGCTTGATAATGAAGGAAATGAGAGCAAGTAGTTATCAGCACATGCTTTAAATGTTGGTGTGTCTGTAGTATTTCACAAATCAAACATGAATGTGTAAGCAGGGGCTTCAAGCATTAACTCAAGTTTCAGGGCTGAAAGCTGATGTAGCTCTAAGATCCAGGACAAGCCTTTCTTAGAGTTCTGTTTTAAATTTGGTATTTTTGAGCTATTACTGCAAAGGAAGAAAAATAACATCTGGCCCCATGTTGCAAACTGGATGTTTGTTGCTTGTTTTTTGGTTCTTGCCAGTAGTTAGTAGTTAAAAATCAAAGGTCCAGATTTTCCATGACTGTAAAGTATTAATGGCTTCATTGACTTAATTGCATTTACACTAGATTTAAATGACCAAGAATCAAATAAACCATCCCAAGTCAGGTTTTAATACAGTCAGGGTGGAGTTTTTATCATCTGCAATCTGCATTTTAAGCAGTGCTTAATTGTGTAGTTTTTATATACAGACACGTGCGTAAATTCACTTATGCATGCACAGAATAATGGCTTCATGTATTAATGCTGAAGCAGTTTGATTTAATGTGCAGCAGTGGGTAAAATAAAAATATTTAATTAAAATGCCCTTTTTTGTGGACTGCATTAAAAAGAGCTCCCAGATTAGATACTGGCTGCCCATATGTGCAGGTCCTTTGTCATCTCCCTGCTGCTCCTGTTAGAAAATGGAGAGGTGAGTGGTTTTTCTTTCCCAAAGATCCCAAGAGTTGGCAGAGGAGTGGAGAGCTCCTGCTTCAGCCCAGGCTCTTCAGGGGCTCTCCTGTTGGGATATAAATCTTCTGTGCTGGGTGTGATGAAACCACACAGAAAGGGAGATCACCCCTGCAATCCAGAACTGTCCATGACAGCTCCAGGCACATGGGGGGAGTAACAGAACAAGGTGCCAGGTGCTTGGAGTGTTCAAACCAGGCACACACCAGCATGGAGAGCTGCTCAGCACTCTGTGGATGCTCATCCAGAGATACTGGGTGCTTTTCAGATTTGGTTTCATTTCCATCCTGAATGTCAGGATTTTAGGGTATGGTCAAATACCCTAAAATTTCAGGATAGGGTCAAATATCTTTTAAAAGGCTTATGTTGGTGCTTTGGAGAAAAAAGTGCTGATTGTGGGGCAGCAGCTACCCCAGTGCTTCATCAGCTGTCTGGCAGCTTCTCTCTTGGGGGAACTGCTGCCTCCCAGCTCATTGAGTGCCTTTGCCAGTGACCAGAAGCAGTGTCCAGGCAGTGCCACAGCTTTCTGTCCTCACCCCTGGTCTTGGCTGTGCCCCCCATCGGCATGAGCTTGGATGAGGATCTGCCAGAAACTCTCAAGGTTGTTTGCACAGTCTGGTTGTGCCTCTCTGCTGGAGGGGGAAATGATTTGGAATAAACCCTTTCCTTGGTTTTATATCTATGTGCATAGAAAAGGGAGAGGTGGGATAAAGGGAAGCGAGCAGTCCTGAGCAGAGTGTTTGTAACCAAGGGCAGTCCTGGTGAACACAAACAGCCCAGGCACCTGGTGATGGATGGGCAGCTGCTGACAGCCCGAATGGCCACTTGTAATTAGCACTCATTAAGAAGAAACTGACTGGAGGATCAGCTCCTGCCCCCATGAGTGTGAGTCCCCTGTGACCAAGGCACTGTGTGGCCCAGGAGAGCATCCCAGTGATTCCCCACCACTGCAGCTCCACTCCCAGAGGGCTCTGAGGAATCAGAGCCAGAGGTGTGCTGCCTTCCCATCTCTTAATTGGCAGCAGAAGAGGAGGAAAGGAGAAAGTGATCATTATTTTATGTTAAAACAGAGATAATTACTGCTATAGAATTTCACCAGAAAACAAAGCGGCGATTAATTATTGATGGTCAGAACTCCAGCACAGCTCAGCAGAGTGGGGGTTCACATGTCCTGTGGGCTGGGGCACGGGGAGCCCTGTGCCTTGTCACTCTGCAGGGATGGCTCCCTCAGGGGGAGGCTGCTTTGGAGTCTCTTGGGGCTGCTGCCCACAGGAGCTCAGCCTGTTGCTCCATAAAACCTGGCTGCAAGCTGAGTGCCTAATGGCATCCCTTCTTGTGCTTGTGGTAGATGTGGCCGTGTCAGTGTGCCACAGCGTGCCTGGAGAAGGACCCTGGCAGTGGCAGAGGTGGCTGCTCAGGCTGGGGGGGTGTCTCTGACACTGCCTTCTGGCTCCCTCTACGCCCAGGGAAAAAGTGCAAGCAGAGTAAGAGATGTTTGCCACTGGGATGGGGCCAGTGGCCTGAGTGACGCTTCCCTGGTGCACTCTTGCATCTCCCTGTTACCAAGTCTGTAACTGGTATCTCTGTATGAAATAGCTCCTTGTGTTTCATTGTCCCTGGGAATTTGAGTGTTTCCTCTACCCTTTGTGCTCCACAGTAAGAGTTGCTGAGCTTTGTGCTGCCTCTAGAGAGGATGCCAGTGTGCTGAGGAAACGGGAAGGAGGGGGCTTGGATTTTCATGAGAGGACATCAGAGCCACTATTGAAGCAAGCAGCATCTCAAGGATGTCCTCCAGGGCAGCTGGTTGCTGCAAGGACCCTCAGTGAGGCAGGATGCTTCATGCAGGGATGCAGTGACTTTCCCGTAGCCATAGCAACAGCTGGAGATGTGGTGGTGGCTGCCAGCATCCCTGGACTGATGGGCCTGTGAGAGAGGTGTGGCTGCAGGGCCAGGCAGGGGAGGGACCCACAGCCATGCAGGTGAGCAGGGCAGGTGTGCTGAGAGTGTCCAGCTGTGCTGCCAGATCCCTTCTGGTCACTGCATTGTGCCCCCAGCCCCCAAAGCTGAGGGCTGGGCAAGGGACCAGACAGGAGAGCTCAGAGAGCAGTGGACAGGGCAGTGCAGGTGGATCCCATCCCACAAACTGTGTCTTGGAGTGAGATTATTGGATCCCTGTGGAGCCAGGCTCCTGTGGGTAGTGCTGAGCCTCACTCTCTCCCCCATCCCAGGTACCAGGATTACAGATTTAATCAGGATGCAGGAGCTGACAAATACCTGGACTGGGAGATGGAAAGTTCCACTGAGCCACCACTGCTGTGCTTGGGGGGGAAGCTGGCAGTGGGGAAATGGAGCTGTTCATGCAGCCTCCATGCTTGAATTAATTTTATCTTCTTCTTGCACTTGGGTTCCTCCTTTGGACATGTCTTTCCGAACTCACTTTTTCTTAAAAAAACCCCCATAAATTCCAAGTGAAGCTTTTGCTGAAAGCCAGTACATTTCTGCCCTACCTCCACTGCCTTTGTGCTGAATGGTTTGGATTGAATCTCTGTCTCCTGGGAAGGACTCACAGGGATATTTAACCTGCCTCAGAACAGAATCAATGAGTAGGTGAGCATGCAGGAGGCCCCAGCAACCCTCAGAGCTGAGTTATGTGATACATCCTTGCCCAATACCTGCCTGGCCAGGTTTCTCTGGAGCTCCTGGTGGTGTTTGGTGGCTGCTGGAGGAGCCCTTGGTGTGCAGGCACACGTGCACCCGTGTTGGAGCACACATGTGAGAGCCTGGCTCTTGTTTGCTCTGCAGAGCACATGGAGTGCTCTGCCCAGCCGGGGACAGCAGAGCTGAAGACAGGATTGATGTCTCCCCTGGCAGATTGTTCCATGTAGGAAATTCCCTGCTGCTTCAAGCCTATAAATCAGCATCAGATGGCCTTTTAAGGGTGTGTGCTGTCAGTCAGTTTCCCATCCTGTCTTGATTTTGCAGATCCATGGCACGTTCCCAGTGGAGGTGCAGACTTGCCTGCAGCCAGTGGAACTAGAGAAAGTCCTGTTGCTCTGATTCCTTTTCCCAGCCCCATGGATTTTTGATCCCACAGTGATTCTGCTTCTGAGGTGGAGCTGGGGTGTCACTCTGGGGGACAGGGCAGGTGCCATCCCATTCTCCCGCAAATGGGGTGCTGCCAATCCTGCTGGAGCTTGGGAAGCAGAGGGCTGGTGGGGTTAAAGCAGAGCCTGTTGCCCAATTTCAGAGGGAGGAGGTTTGCAAGCAGACCAGGTTTGATTTACTGCCTTGTAATTAATTGTTATGGTGTTGTTGTGGGTCCTGGGATGAGGTGAGAGATGAGAATTGACTCCCAAGTTTTTAGAAGGCTGATTTATTATTCTATTCTATTCTATTCTATTCTATTCTATTCTATTCTATTCTATTCTATTCTATTCTATTCTATTCTATTCTATTCTTCTAATGCTGTACTAAAACTACACTAAAGAAAGAGAAAGGAGACATCAGAAGGCTAGAAAAGAATGATAATAAAAAACCTGTGACTGACCAGAGTTCCAACACAGCTGGACTGGGATTGGTTATTCATTTAAAACAATTCACATGGAACCAATCAAAGATGCACCTGTTGGTGAGCAACCTCCAAACCACATTCCAAAGCAATCAGATAATTATTGTTTACATTTCTTTTCTGAGGCTTCCCAGCTTCTCAGGAAAAAAATCCTAGCAAATAGATTTTTCATTAAATATAACAGTAACACTGCCTTATTTTTCTATTCCCACAAGACCAGTAGAAGAAACACTTACTTTGTAGTTTATCTGTAAAACTCAAAAGAACTAAGTGAACTGCTCAAAGGGTATTGCTGTGAGTGTGTGGAGAACTGAAACAACCTGGAGGCTTGTGCTGGGAAGGTGTCAGGCTGTGTGCCATGCCAGGTTTGTGCTGGAAATTGCAGGGGAGGGAGGTTCTGTGCTGTGCAGAGATTCCCCTGCTGGGCAGGACAGGCTGTGTGGGAAGCTCAGGAATGGTTTGGGGTGGTGTTGCCCATCTGACAAGTTTCATGGCACAGCAGCAGGGCTGGGGCACTGAGAGCTGTGACAATGAGGTCATCTGATTTTTGGGGTAAACAGAAACTGCTGGGGAGGTTCTGTACGGAGCCTCAGGTGTGGCTGTCAGGGCAAATCCGTCCTTATTTCCTGACACGCTTAGCAGCAGGCACAGTGGGATGGCCTCAGAGTGCTGACACAGGCAAACACACACTCTGGAGTGGCTCTGCACTGTTTATATGGAGGTGAAAATGCTTACAGGAAAGTCAGGATAAATACTTCCCTCTGCTGCCTTTACTTTTTGTCTTTTTTAAAAACATTTAAAGGCTTTTCTGTGTAATATTGTTTTGTTCACTCAAAATTTAAACAGAGCAGTTTCACCTGCTTTTTCATTTTTGGGTGAAAATACTAGAGATCCTCATCTTCACGTTTCAGTATGATAGTGCCACAGGTGATGCATCCTCTTCCCAGCCCAGAGTGTCCCTCAGGAGGTTGGGAGCAAGCTCCAGGATCCTGTGGGAGGCTGGAACAGCTGAGGAGAAACCTGTGCTGTTCCAGCTCTCCTCAGGCAGTGTGTCCTGAAGTGGGAGATGGAGCTGCAGTTTTTGGATTGAAACACTTTGTTTCTAACATTGGCTGCAGCAAACAAGTCTGGAGAAGCATTAAATCCTGAAGCAATTAAATGTATCTGCAAAGATTTATTTTTTTTTTTCCTTTTGTGAGATACTTTGCCAGCTGTTGTTTATGGAAAAAATCTCAATCTTTTTTATGAGAACTGTTTTTAGGTTTCTTTGTGTTTGGGGCTGATTTATACATTATGCATTAGCTCGGGAAGGCAAAACATTTATTTACCAGCCTGAATATTTAGAGGAAGAATAAGTGGGAGTCAGTGAAAAGCCTGTATGGATAGCTTAGCCAGAGATTCAGAAGAGCTTTCCTGGTGTTAGAAATGGCACAATTAGCTTGTAAGGGAAGAGCCAGACAATAAATGGACTTTCCTCTGCCTATGTGGGGGTGACCCCTGTGGTGTTCACAGGGGTCCCAGGATAAGGGGAGAGATGAGAATCTTGACTCCATGTTTCAGAAGGCTGGTTTATTATTTTATGATATATATTATATTAAAAGTAAATTATATATTAAAACTATACTAAAAGAACAGAAGAAAGGATTTCATCAGAAGGCTTGAAAGGAATAG
>JAWWMS010000173.1:5396758-5411136 GCA_035048045.1 Chlorospingus semifuscus
TTTCTAACACAACACATATAATATTCATTTTAATATTTGCAAAAAGCCAATCATAAAATACATGCATTTTTCACACTTTGCAAACCTTGGAGCCTCAGGGGCTGGGGCAGCAGGAGCTGCTAGGCTGGCCACTCACACCCACCTTTGTGTAGCTGAGTCAAGGCTTTTTTGCTTGGAGCAAAAGGGAAATCTTCATCTTGTTTCTAGGTATCTGTAATAATTTCCTAGTAGCTGTTTGTGTTCATCTTTCTGCCCAGTAACTTGTCTTATATGTGAACTTGAGGAAAATACTTTGTGGTTTTCTGTGAAATGTAACTTAGTGTTTTTGTGAGGCATTCAAGACTGAAGAGCCTTGTGGGAAATTTGGAAATAATGCAATAACATCTAGTGAGGCAGCAAAGCCTGCAGATAACACAGGGAAAGTCTTGAAAGATGATGGATTTGTTTTTAACCACAGCACAACTGCTCCAGACTTGGGGTTCCTGACTCAGCATTCCTGATGGGAACAATTTCCAGCAGTGAAAGGCAAGTTAGCTCTAGGATTCCCTGGAACAAAAAGATTTACTGGGCTGGAAAGGAGTGACTTGTCTTGCTGAGAGGAGGTGCAGCATGAAAAGGAGGGGAAGGACTGAAATCCACAGTGAATGCTATGAAGACCCTTCCTGGTGTCTTTATTCCAGCTGAAGGGCCCAAAGCTTTTTCTGCTTGCCAGGTCTCAGGGCCAGATGTGCCTCTAAGCAAGTGCCAGGCAGGGTTTAGGATAGAATTCCTGACTGCTTTGGGTGGGAAGGGACCTTAAAACTCATCTCATTGCCCTGCCACAGGCAGGGACTGCTTCCACTGTCCCCCAAGCCCCATCCAGCCTGGTCTTGGACCCTTCCAGGGATCCAGGCGCAGCCACAGCTTCTCTGTGCCAGGGCCTCAGCATCCTCATTGTAAAAATAATTTTTAAATATCTGATGTAAACTCACTCTCCTTCACCTTAAAACCACCACTCCTTAGCCCTGATTGAGGAATGAAGGGTTCTGTTGCAGCTTTGGGGGTTTATGGAGGGTTACCTGAGGGAATGCAGCTTTTAAGCATAATTTCTATTTATTTATTTATTTATTTATTTATTTATTTATTTATTTATTTACTTATTTATTTATTTATTTTAGTAAAACACATTTGTGTATGTCAAAAGATGTATCATCTGCCAGAAGAGTGTCATACCTGGAATATGATTCATGAACCAGATGGCATTTGTCTGCCTCTGGAGAGTTAATCTCCTGATCTGTTTGTCTTTTACCTGCAATTGTGTATTGCAGATGGTTATTTTAAGAGAAAATTATCAAACCCCCTCTTTTTACTTAACTAATACCACTAGAGTGCACATACAAAATTTTGTTTTGCTAGCAAGAAATTCCTGGGACTGCCTCCAGTGAGAGAATTATCTGTGCAGGTAGCAGAATCTTTTCTGCAAAAGGTTATGGTTAGGAAAGATCAGGCTGCTTTTCTTAAGGAGTCAAAAATGTTGCAAATCAATAACTGTAGCCAGAAATAATTGCACCTACCTTGCTGAACAGCAGGATAGTTATGTTCAGTAAAACAGGGGTCAGTTGTAACCTTTCCAAGCCAGCCTTTTTGGGGATTTACTTTACTTTTGTCATCCTGTGCCAGCTCTTACCTGCTGTCCTTCTGTGCTTGTGTGCTCTGTCCCCTCGCCTTTGTTGCCATCAGAAGCAGCTCTTATTCCTGACAGGAACACAAGGATTACCTTGGTGAGGAGCCAGGTGGGTTTTATTGCAGCCTGGACATCCTCAGGAATGTTGTCAGGTCCCTGCTGCCTCCTCAGCCCTCAGCATGGTGTTGGTCATGGCTCAGAGAGGGGACAGCTCTGTGAAGTGTGGCCTGAGCCACTTCTCCAGGCACACAAGGGCTGTGCTGGATGGCCAGAAGGAATGAATGCCCCCTCCATGCTGGCCATGGGCCTGTGTCACTGTCACTGAGCTTGGGTGGCTCTGGAGAACCATGCCACTCCCCTGGCCTCTTTCTCTTGTTTATTGTTACCTTCTCTAGAGTTTTGCACGCTGTCCACACCAGGCTCAGTGCACTGGAAAAGCACTGCAAAAATGGCCAACAATCTCTTGTTAAAAGGTCTTTAAAGACTAAACTATCCAGTGAAGTATAGATAGATAGTATAAATACCTAGATTATTTCCCTTTTAACCCAATAACTGATCCCAAAGAGCCCACAATGTGGAGTTTTCTGCCCAATCACAAAATGCCACCCAAATCCATGAAGAAGAAACCCAGGATGACACCCTGTGCCCTCCATCTTGCTTCCATCCACAATGTACTAAAAATCCCAAAACCCGAATTTCCCACCCAAGTGTCACACCTACATTGCTCTCTATAATCTATTTCACACTTTTGTGGATTCTAGTCTGTTCTGGAGTCTAGGAAACTTTCTCCATGAGTGAGGGTCAGTGCTCCCCTGGGAGTCAGGGCACCCCAGAGCAGACAGAGAAATATTCCCAGTGCCCTGGGTTTCCACATCTTTCCACAGCACAGGAAGAATGTCACTGTGGAGTGGAACTTGTTGGATAAAATGCACTCTGAGCTCTTATGGATGTGTGAAGCAGGGAAAGGATGCACAGGGTGAGTCCAAGCCTTTTCCAAGCTCCCTGGGAACCACCAGGGGAGTAAATCAGTCTGTCAGGCAGGATCTGCACTGCCCAACTGAAGTTTCATGCTATTGCAGAAGCAGGCAGTTTGGAAACAATTTAATAGATGAGTTAATCCAGATTTGGGTTTTGGGATTGGTTGTTTTCCATGTATTTGGTGGTGGTTTGTGTACAGAGGTTGGAAGGCAGCAGCTGTGAGTTGGGATGGAGGAGACCCAGGTTGCCGTGAGGATAAGCACAGCAGCCACAGCTGTGAGAGGAGCTCCCAGCACAGCTCCTGCACAGCGGGCAGCCAGTGCCTGAGCTCTGGCACATGAAGCATTTCCAGCAGGGATCAGAAAATGTTCACAGCCCACAGATCTACCGAGAGCTTGTTAGGACTGCTCGCGGCAGCAGTGTCAGCACACTGAGGAAGGAACTCAGCCTGGAGCAGGTAAATGGAAAATACTGGGATAATCAGGGGACTCTGGAGGCTCAGAGCAAGAAAACAACACCTTGGTCTTATTTGGTGCAATAGTTAAAAAAAATCAAGTGCTATCTGTGCATACCCAGGGGTTAGGACTAAACTTGTGGGCAGGATTGGCACAACAACAGGGGATAGGAATGGGCAATGGATAAACACAGGCTGGAAACAAGAAATTCCTAGCCACAAGATGGGCAGTGTGGAAGAGCTTCCTAGAAAGGGCTGAGAGGGAAAACCAGCCCAGCCCCAAACTGGGACCAGTGAGGTCCCAGCTCAAATCCAGTGTTGTGCAGAAAGGCTTTACAAGAGTGCAGGGAAGTGTTCATGGAGGTGCTAGACTGGAGCAGCTTCCTCAGGTGGAGGAATCCCTGCCTTGGGAGCTGAGGGCTCTCAGGGACCCTGTGGATGCTCTGCCCCAGGCATTCCTGGGGCACCAGGAGAGAGCTCTGGCAGCTCACTATTCAGGTGGGAACATGTTTCTCTTCTGCTTAATGAGCTGCCATGAGACAAAAAGGGGAGCACAGCTTCAGGTAACTCCATCACTCTGTGGGCTGGTACCTTGGTGTGCTGAGAGTGCTTCATCTAGAAAAAAACATGCCTTTTGCTTGCAGCCCAGGGTCCCATGTGCTCACCCACGTGTTGAGAAACAGCTTGCAGATCATTATCTAATTGGCATCCAGCCACTAAACTTCCAGTGACCTGCCTGCTGATATTATTTTGTGTGCTGCGTTCTCCTGACATAGCCTCGTTGAGCACGTTGTGTTGTTTTTGGAATAAATATGAGGGTAAACAGTAAAAACTGCAAACAGCTGCCAAGGATGGAGGTGAAACATAAACTTTGTGGCTGGTGTTGGAAATAGGATCTTTGGTCTGGCTGCCCTCTCTGGAAAGGGGCAGGCTTGCTTGAGCAGTGCCAAAACAAAGCACACTTGACCTTTGCCACTGCTGGATGCCAGCTCAGAAGGCATTGTATGCAGAATCTGGCTATTTTTGGATCTTGCCCCACAGAGAAAGTGCTGCAGGTGTGTGGCTTGGTGTGTTTAGAAGGTATAGAGAACTGCTGCAGTGGGCTAGGCCAGAGGTTGGTTTTACTATCCCAGCTCCAGCAGAACTAGTTGCACTTCAGCAGTTGTGTCCAAATTGAGGAGTCTGATAGGCACTGACAGGAGCTGTCTCCCATTTGTTGGTCTAATGTGCTTTTAAAATTAATCTAAACTTTTTCATTTAAACAAATCTAAACCTTTTGGTCTCTGCAGTGCACTGAAATGCAGCACCAACATAATAAGTGTCAGCCATCTCTAAAATCACAGGGAGCTGGGGCAGCCTTTTGTGCCACACAGGGCTCGTCAGATGTAGGACTGGCAGCCAAAATAAATCAGCAGAGCAGGGATTTTGAAGCTTATCACTCTAGATCTGCCACCAGCCAGCTGGGTGACACTGGGAGAACCCTTTTGCATGTGTATTTTGTTGAGTTATAAAAGGTGCAAAGTTGATCCTTGTCTCCGTGCCGGGCCCAGCAGAGTGCGGTTGGTTCTCAGGTGAAGTCTCCTGACTCTGCTGAACAGTGAGGATGTTAACCATGGTTTTTTGTGTCCTCGTGTCCTGTTCTGGGTGGGGGAAGGTCTAACCAGGAATATGCAGTGAGCAGGAGTGGCTGATTAGCAAATCCCTGTTGTGTCTGTGATGTGACAGCAAAAGGCAGATTGCTGTTGCTTACTGTGCTCCTGTGGCATTAAGGGTGGCCAGGCAATAAAAGCAAAACTGTAAATTGCACAGTAGGCAGGAAAGGACAAGAAAGAGGTGTGATTTGGGAGTGCTTTTGTATTCCTGGTGTTTCTCCAGTGTTTATGAGCTGTTGATTTTCTTGCTTTGAGTGGTGGGACCCTAGCAAAGAGTTTGGGGATTCCCTCCGTGGCCTGGTGCCAGGGAGATCATGGAAGGTCAGCTCAGGTAAAGCCTCGTTGGGGAACTTGACAAGCACTGAAATACTGCTGAAATGGAAGTTTCAGTGTTAGGGAGTTTGGGTGGTTCTTTCTTCTGTTTGAAATATAGCTGTTGTTAGAGATGTTTCAGCCAGACCTGCTCGCCCTTGTCCCTGACATGGGAACAGCTAAAGCTTCACAGATCCCTTGCAAACCTTTCCACTTCCAGTTTAAATGAACTCATTATGTTTCAGCTTGGCAGCAGTAAGAGGAACAACGGGGAAGAGGGGAAAAATCTCAGAGTTAAAAGAGATTTCAAAAACACCTTAGGAAATGTTCCCAGCCAACCACAAACCCTCCCTGGGGATCCTATCCACATATTAGACCTCCAGCTGTGTATATCATACAGCTGAAAAAGGAAAACTTGGCCTCTGCAGTGCTTGGATGGAGAGCAGGCTGCTGTGGTGGAGTGCCAGAGAGCCTCGTCCTGTGCAGGAAAACCTTCCCTGCTCAGGGCTAGGAAGCCTTTCAGGAAACTCATCAGAAAATGCATGAGGTGGGGATGGTAATGCCTTCCCCAGGCATCATCCAAGGGCATGCTGCTTTACAGATTAATTCTTTCCCCGTGGCTGGGGCAAAAATATTCTGCTTTGCTGATCAATGGAGCCTTGCTGTGGGAAAAGCACAAAGTGTGTCCTGTTTTCATGGCTGTGGCACGGTGTCAGTGTGTGCTTTGGGAAGAGTGTGTGCTCTGTGGCATCCAGGGCTCTGTCCCAGGCACCTGCACAGTGGGCCAGGGAAAAGTCAGGTGTGGGAAGGGAAGAGGGAAAATGTGCTTCCATGCCTGGCATGTGCCAGATCTCCTTGCACCAGGATGTTCCTGCTCTGATTTGGGCAGGGAAATTCCTCCCATCCAGTCACTCTGTACAAGTGGAGATGCCTTTGGGTAGTTCTGGGGGGTCACATGCTGCTCTCAGTCCCAACTCTAAATTGTGGCATTGACAGCAAGCTGAAGTGTGCATCCCAGATTTCCACCAGAGTAACCCAGCACTAGGGTGGGTCAGATCCTCTGTCCCTCAATGCCTGAGCTGTATTCCACATTCAGGTCCCCTCCAAGGGGTCCAGACCTCTGAAGCTGTCCTATTCCCACCTTGCACTGTTGCCCTAGAAATCAGCCAGCCCTGTATGTTTAGGGCTTCAGGTGGATTAAAGCAGTCAGCAGAAAAACTTCCCTTGGTTTTGGTTTGCTCTGGCAGAGCCAAATTACGATAGGGAAATTCTCTGCAGAGAGCTGAATAAAATCAGGGCTTTTGGAGGCAGGAGGGAGGCATTTAATGAAAATAATTTAGTTTTCCATAAAAGCTTTGTGGTTTGAGTCCCATAACATCAAGCTTGAAGAGTTTTTATTGGGGTTTGGAAGGGGTGGGGCTGTTTCTGGTGATGATGCTGAGCCTGGTGGAAAGGAGAGAAAGCATTTCAGTCTGTGAGCGTGCAAGGCAGTGCCTTGGTTTGGTGCTGCTTTGCCATCTCATGAGTCCCTTCATCCCCCTGCACCTCTGTGCTGCTCCCTGGAGTGACAGGGGTGATGCCTGTGCCTCGAGAGGATTGTCAGCTCTTTGCAGCAGTTTGGGAAATCTCATGGAAAGGAGCCTTAGAAGTGGAACAGATGGGTATTTGTGATCCAAATACTTGGTTGCTCCTTGCCCAATTCCAAGTTTGCAGCTGCCAGCAACTGCTGTGTGCCATCCGTCATTTTGGAGCTGGTTTTGTGCAGGAATGCAGGGATGCACTAATCCTGGCCAGCAGCAGGCTGTTACCCTCCTGGTTTGGTGACCCCAACTCCTTGCTGGGCTCTGTGTCAGCAGAGATGTGCTGGGGCACTCTGGTCACTGCTGTCACAGGGCAGGTTTCTGTTGGTTGTGTTAATTATCACAGAATCATGACATTGTTTGGTTGGAGGAGAGCTTCTTGGCTTTTAAAGCCTCTAAAAACCCTGTCTGTTCTGGAGAATAGAGCAGGAGATTTGCCAAGCACCGTGGTGTTGTCATTTTGTTTTCTCTGAGATGTCCCTGCATCTCACCTGGGTGACAGTGAAGTCTGCTGCTGCCCCCTGTGCTTTAGGAAATCCAGTTTAGCCACAGGGATGCCAGATAGAATAAAATAAGATAAATGTAGATAAGTGTAGATAAATGTAGATAAGTGTAGATAAAATGTTGTAGAGCTTTTCCTTCCCTCACCAACAAAACCTGAGTCAGGACCTGTTCACTGCTCTGTTCCTGTGTGGGATCTCATGGCTGTGCTTGCTGTGGTTTGTTCTCCACTTCCCTTGGTGGGGCTGAGAGGGGTGTACAGCCCAAGGAAGAGCCGTGGGTGGGAACTGTGAGTAGAAAGGTGCTGCTGTGCAGAGTCCCCTGCTGTGTGTGTGGCAGGACAAGCATAAAGAGCTGCTGGCTGCTGTGCCTGTGGTGCTTCTCCTTGCAGAGTGCTGGGGCTCTCTGGTGTCATTCCAGCCATGGAGGGCCCTGCCATGCAGCAGGTTGTTAACATGCACAGCCATGCCTTGCCTGGCTCTCAGCAATCCCCTTTTCCCAGACCACTGCAGCCCCAGGATTCACTGTTTCGTGCCCAAGGTTTGTGCAGCAGCACAGCCCCGTGCCCCGGAGCTTGGCAGTGCATGGGGTTGTGTTGTGCCCTCGGTCTCTGCAAACAGCCAGAGTTTCCCCTGCTGAAAGGACTTCCAGCTACTCTGCACACACATTTCTGCATCTCCACTGCATCCTCACCTTAGTTCTGACAGAAACCAGGCAGAGAGAGGTGCTGTGCTTTGGGCTTCTGCATGACTGGAATGGCACCTGGGAATTACGCCCTCAGAGACTTCATTAGGGGGGTGCCCAGGGTCCCTTAGCAGGTGTGCCCTGAAATGGCTCATGCAAGGGAGATGAGAGGCCTTTATAAGGCTGTTTGCAGATTATTGATGGCAGGGAAGTGTAACAGTTATGCAAAGGTTATGCCACCAAGGGAAACGTGGTATTTAGCTGTGTGATTGCCACTGAAATCCATTGCCCTTCTGGCTAAAGCTCCCCAAAGCTCTTTGAAAGTGTCTGGCATGTGTTCCCCGAGTGTGACACAGCAGTGTATAGGTCAGCAGAGGAAATTAGCCTGGATCATTGTGTGTGGCTGAGGGAAACCTCCTCCTGACAGGATGAATCACTGGGAGCAGTTCACAGCCTGGTTCTGCAGCTGGTTCTGGAGTGTCCCCTCTGTGTCCCTGCTCACATCGCAAGCTGGTTTGTGTCCCTCACTGGGCTGTCTGTGCCTTTAGCAGCTCTCTGGCTCTGCATCTTCAGTGGTACAGTGCTTTTCTGTAGCCTGCTGAAATGGAAGGAGATGCTTGCCATCCTCCCTAGCTTTGCTTTAAGCATCTTCTCTGTCCTTGCAGCCATTAAAACTAAAAGCCACGTGCTGTGCAAGTGGATTTTTCTCTATATTAATGCTTTCAGGGGCTCTGGGCGACTTCTTAGTGCAGCATGTGTGTGCATTGTTAGGAAGTGCAGTTGGGCTGTGAATTTACAATATGAAATGGCTGAGGTTTAAGCATTTGCATTTTCCCTGTGGCTCAGGAAGGTCCCAGTCCTAGCTGAGGAGCAAGTTTCCATAGCAGATTGTAGGAATCAGCACTGTCCTGCCCAGGTGTTTGTGCAGCAGGCAGCAAGGGGTGGTTTTAATGAGCTGCCCTCATAAGCTCTGTGTGGGGATGGGGTGGGATTGATGGATTTTGTGTAAGGCAGCAGCACACAGACAACATTTGGGCCCAGCAGCTGGAGATGGTCAGTGCCCTGTGTGGGAGCCTGTCCTGGACCCAGTGGGTGCAGGGGGGTCCCTCATCCCAGGAGTGCATCCAGAGCTGCCAGAGAAAGAAGGATGTGAGCTCATGGCCCTGGTCTTTGGGAATCTCTGGAGTTTGCTCAGTGAGAAGCAACATGCAGTGAGGGATTCTTGTGCAGGATGTGACCCTTCTGCCATTCCAGCCTGTGCAGAATGTGTGTCATGTCTGGCTTCCTTCACACAAAGGGACTTTTCCTGGAGGATAAGAATGCTGCCTTCTTGTTTTTCCATGGCAGGGTGGCAGGAGGGGGAGCAGGGTGATGAGGTGGATGATATTTGGTGTAAAATGGAAGGTATTAGGTAAGGCATTGATGGGAGAACATCTCTGGGGTGCTCTTTGTCTGTCTCCAGCTGTAGCTGTAACATCAGCAATGCCAGCACCACCTTGACAAGCTGGCCTTTCCATGACACAGGATTTTGCTTTGGAAAACAGAGCTAGGAGGGGCTGCAAGAGGAGGAATAGTTTAAAAGCCCCCACAGATTGCTGTGTCATGGTCCCCTTCCTCCTGGCTGGTTGCCAGTGGTCCTCTGAATCCAGGACCACACTCTCCCTCCTCCTCTGGCAGGTCTGGAGCTCTGGAGGAGCACCAGAGGGAGGTTCTGGGGTGCTCATCAAAGGAGGGGCTGAATGCTTCTCATTTGCTGCCTGGTAAATGTAGGCTCTTCCAGAATAATGAAGTTGTAAGTGTATCCTCAGGAATTGATTGAAAGACTGGTTCACCGTTTTAAGGTATTTAAAGACTTTAAAGATTCTCTCATTTGAAAACATAATCTTATTTTAAGACTCTGGATATTAGCAATGCAGTGCTTCCATTTAGGGAGGAAGGGGAGGAAAGGATATAATTGGGATAAAAAAGAAAATTAAAAAAGAGCCTAGTAGTACCTTAGTAAAACAGATGGTCCTTTCTCCAACCACACATAAAAGAGTTCTGCCTGTGTGGGGATTTAGATGTAATTACAGCTGCCCTTGGAGCTCCCTCTGATTGTTTGGAAGAACAAATTCTTGGGGATCCACTGAAATCAAACCTTTTTTGTGTCCAGCTTTCTCTTGTCGTATGAGGGAGGTGAGGGAGTTCCTCCTTCCTCTCTGCTTCTCCTTTCTTCCAGCAGACAGCAATGAATGCTTTTTCCATGTCAACACAGAAAGTGTGTAAATGTTTGCATGTATAAATGATATGAGAAACTTAAACCATCACAGAGAGGAACTATTCTTTCATTTCTTCTTCATGCTGATTGATCCTTTAAGGTCAAATGGTTGTGGTAGGAGGGTGTGGAAGGAGCTGCCATTGATGATGGCCCAGTCAGCATTGTCACCTACCATGGGGCACATGTCACTGCAATGAGCAGAAGGTGTTGCCTGTGTCCAGAGGCCACTGCCACCAAGGAGCTGGGACTCTGCTGAGGGCACCCAGGGGTCTGGAGGGAGGAGGGATCACTGTAGGAGTGGTCTGGGGTACGGCTCATGGAGAAGAGTCCCACCTTTGGGTCAGACCTTCCCGACAACCTGGTGTGGTCAAGCTCCAGGGAGCTGGCCTCATGCACATCATCATTTGGGAGCTAATAAGCATGAGGCATCCAGATGGCAGGAGTGATGTGTGTATTGTAGCAGAGCTAATGCTAAGGCCCAGTGGTAATGCAATGTTCCTTGGGTATCAGTAGCGATGTTCTCTTCTAAAATGGTAATAAAGGGCACATTTGCTTATTAGTAATGAATGTCAAGCCATTCACCATCATGAAAATATCCTATTCCCATGACTTTGATAAATAGCTGCTGAAGCTCATGAATTTTTAACAGTAGTCCTATATTTAGGGGCTTTCAGTTTCTGGGTGAGATGAAAGGCGCTTCGGAGATGGAGTTCTGGAAACGCCTCGTCTTCTGCAACCACTGGTACCTATTTGAAGCCAGTATTGTCTTTCTGATGTATGAACAGTATGTTGACATTGATTGATGTGATTTTTATGCTGGAGATTGGGCTCTAAGCCTGCCTGTCACCATAAAGCAAAATGCATAACTGCAGAGGGACCTGCTGTGTACTTTGCTTCATCTGCATGAGCTGCGTGTTCACTTTTCCCCACAGTCACAGACTGAATAAACTGAACCACTTCTTCTTCTCTGTAGAAACCAGCTAGGAGGAAACCAAGAAAGAAAAACTGAAATCTGTCAGTGGGACCCCAGAGGAAAGGGCAGGACCCAGCTCTGCCATGTGACACAGGGCAGAGCAAAGCCTGGGTGTGGGTTTTCCAAAGATCTGGACCCTGATGGTGCTTGCTCTCTGGCTTGGTCCCCTCAGCAGCACTGAGCTCCCCCATCAGGGATGCTCTCCTGGACAAAATGAGAGTAAGAAGGAAGAGTGGCACTTTATAGATAATTACAAAGGAGACAAAAAATCTCCCGAGCTTCCTGTGCAGTTCAGAGGTGAGGTGTGGGGAACAGAAAGTGTGCGCTCTGTCACGCTGTGCTGGAGAGCCAGAACCCCCAGTTTCACTGACCTCAGCCCTCTGAGGGCACTGATTCCAAAGGGTGTTGTGACAGCCTTGCTGTGGGAGTCACACTGGTTCCTTAGTCAGCGCTAATTACTGGAAAGCAATTAGTTTGTTTAGACAAGGCTGTGGTGGTTCCCATCCATGGAAGATCTTGCTTGCTGCATCCTCTCCTTTCCACAGCCATCCCCAGTTCCCATCTGACTCTGCTCAGCAGAATGGTGCAGTTGCCTGGACTCTTTTTAGACATAACATGGTTCATCCCATTTCTTGGGACAGTCTCTGTCTTCTCTGAGGTGGTCATTGCCAGGTGCATGATGAATGCACGTAACACTGAGAAAACTGTTGAAATCTCAGCCTGGAGTAAGGGAATTGCTGGTGGCGGGATAATAAGTGGGCTGAGAAACCTCCCAGTTGAACCTGGACATTTTCAGCTACTGCATCACAGTGCAGTAGAACTGGAAAAATTGGATTAAAAAATGGCCAGACCATGAGCAGGTAACTCTGAGGAACCTGTCAGGTGTGCAGTTGGTGTGAGCTGAGGGTCTGAGCTACGCTTGGAGGAGCAGAGGGGTGTTCAGAAATGCCAATGAACTGCAAAAGGAGCTGGAGAAGATGTGATGATGCTGAAAGGGCACAAGTAAAACCCCCCTGGGTTCAAGCCAGGCAGAGAGCTGACTGCAGCTCTCTTCCAGAAGAGCTGGGCTTGTGGCTGATCCCAAGCCAAGCTGAAGCCAGAGATGTTGGGATACCTTGGAAAAGGCTGGCTATCATCCTGAGAGCTTTGTCACCTGAAAATCCCTCCCATGCTAATGTTTACACCCCCGAGAATTCCCTTCTAATGTACTTTTATTGCTCTATCAAAGTAAAGAATTGCTCTAATTTCCTTTTATAGAAGCTTTAGGTAGGTGTAGCATTTTAACCTTGCAATTTTGGAATGGAAATTTTCCCTGCCAGTTTTACATGCAAAGAGCTAAATGATGGATGTCTGAAGTATGGAACTGTCTCTGATTTGCTAAACATAATTTTCATAAGATTTAAGTGCCTGAGCACTTTAAGCACCTTGTGTTGGGATGGAAATGGGAAAGGAAAATTGCTTCTGTTGTGGCTGAGAGGGGAAGGGACCAGATCCTCTGGGTGTCATTTAAGCTTAAATGGAAAATCCTAACACGTTTTGGGTCCTATCCTGTGCTCCCCAGGTGTCAGGACAGGGGCTCCCTGTCATGGCAGGGCTGCCCTGCCTTTTCAACCAACTCTAGGCTTCTAGAGGAGACTGGCCATGTGTCCTCATTATGCACAACTAATCTCCAAATAATGGCAAACACTGATTATATCAAAGTAAGAAAATAGTTAATGGGATGCCTAATGTAAAATAGCAGAGATTGTAATAGCTTTAAGCATTTATACATTCAGTGGAGCTTAAAGCATATTAGAGCTGCTCCACAGATGAACCTGGACAGTTCAAATGTTGAAATTCATTTGCAGGCAGTAAATACCTGCCCTGAGGGCTTTGGTGAGGCCTGGAGCAGAGCCTGCTTTGGCAGGAGGGCAGTGCTGGCTTGGAGGCTGCACTCCGTGACCTGTGAGGGCTTTTCCAGCCCAAAAGGTTCTGTGACTCCAGGGTCTCTGTCCCCCTCACATCCTCCTCTGGCCCAGGGTCCTGTCCCTGTGCCACATTCCAGGTGCTCACAGTGGCATCTCCCTGCTGCTTGCCAAAGCCAGCCCACAGTGAAGTTGCCTTTATTCCTGGATCACAAGAATAAGCCGCGACTTTGAACATGTTTCTGGCAAAATCCAAAAGCTTGGTTCTTTGCAGGAGGTTGTTGGTGGATTTTTGTTGGGTTTTTTTGGGGTTTTTTTGTATGCTTCAATCCAGATTCCCAGCCAGCCCTATATTCCCAGGGGAATTTGCTCCCCTCCTTTGAGCTCATGGCATCCCTGCATCCAGTACTTGAGATGCTGAGAGATTAAAAGGTCCCTCTCTTTTCTCCCCCCCAGAAAAGCAGAGAGGTGACAGCAGCATCTCTTCCTTTCCAGGTGGCTTTATAGAAATGCTTCTTGTAAAGTTGCCTTTTTTGGTTAGCCTGCCCATGGATAGGAGCACAATATAAATATTTGTTACCCAAAATAAAGCTAATGAAAGAGAGACTGTATTCCGTTCCAAAACAGAAGAAGTCTGGGAACTCCAGAATAGCTGTAATTAAGCCAGTAAATTATTAGGAATTTCTGGCAGTTCGTGTGAGGACAGGAACCAGCCAGGGATTTGTTCTTTTCTTGCTTGGTTTTTGTTCTTCTTGTTTGATTTTGCTAAGAGCCTTCCTTGTACCAGCTATTTCTGCCCAGAGTGCATGGCTGATAATGGATCACTTTGCAGAAGCATTGCATTTGTCAAGGGTAACATCTTGATCCAACACAAGCTGTGCTCAAGTCTGTAAAAGTTGTGCCACTGGCACTTGGGCTGATAGCTCCCTGTGCTGCCTCTCACAGGGAGCAATTGCTGCTCAGGATGGGGCACAGAGCAGAGCAAAATCTACTGCAGAATCCCAGAAAGGTTGAAAGGGACATGAAAACCTGTACAGTGGCATTCCCTGCCATGGACAGGGACACTTGGCACCATCCCAGGGTGCTCCAAGCTCCATTTAACCTGGCCATGGACACTTGCAGGGATCCGGGGGCAGCCAGAGCTTCTCTGGGCAGGGTAAGAAAAAGCTTCTCTTTTTCTTCTCACAGGGAAGAATTTCTTCCTGGTATCCAGTCTACCCCTGTGCCCTCTGTCTGCTTAAGCATACATTATATATATACATAGATATACATTTTTAATATATTTATATATATAGAGATAAATAAATATATATATATATATATATAAATATATAAAAATATATAAACCGCTTATATAGATACATTATATATATTCTTTAAAATATATATTATATATATAGTATTATACATTATATATATT
>JAWWMS010000173.1:5413087-5515825 GCA_035048045.1 Chlorospingus semifuscus
TTATATAAATAATATGTATATTAAATACATATTAAATATATATATATAATGTATTTAAAGGTACATATATATATATGTGTGTATATATATATATATCCCTCCCTTCAGGGAGAATTTGACTGACCTCATTGATTTTAAAGGCTGCTAAAGATGTTCACAGTGCCTTGCCTGGGCTGTGTGATTAGCATTGTCGCCCCTGGGAGCAGGGTTTGGTGGGCTGTGTGAGCCTGAGCTGGTCTCCAGGCAGTGGCAGCTCTGATGCTGCACAGTTCCAGCAGTTCCTGAGCCCTCTCACCTCCTGGCTGGTCCCTGTGAGGGACAGAGAGCAGGGAGGCAGAGCTGGTGCTGTCCAGAGGTGCTGCTGGAGGTCAGGGAGTTGGGTGAAACACTCTGCAGGCAGGTGCTGAATGTGGTGGTGCTGTTTACCCTGAACACGGCAGCAATGTCGATTCTGAGTGTACAGGGAGAAAAGTGACTAATGGCCTTAAAGTTTGCTTTTGTCTCCCTGTGTAAAAAGCTATGGATGCAAAAGACCTTGTCTGGGTTCACATCACAAGGTCTGCTCCACTAACATCTGTCCGTCATAGGTGACAACAGCAGAATTCACAGGGAAAGAAATGTGGGGACAGCATGAGAAAATGAACCAAGGCTGTAAATTTGTGAGTTTTCTGTGCTGGTAACTCATTGGCCAGGCTGAACATCTTGAAGCTGTGGGAGATTTCCCAAGGGTTTCTTGTCCCCAGAGTAGAAACACTGGCTAGCAATATAAAGACTTCCTAAAAAAATAAGTGGATGTCACAGCATTTAGAACTATTGCTCCAGTACAGTGCTGGATTTTTGAAAAAGCAATCCTTTTGGAGAGGTGGGAACATTAAATGTGAGAGGGAAAGGAGGAGCTGGGAAGAGGGTTGTGAAAAGTGCCACCCCTAAGGAGTGTTACAGCAGCCCCTTCCCTGCACACCTGGCCTGGGCAGAGACAGGTTTGTGTTGTGCCAGCCAATGCAGAACCTTCTGTAAATCACCTGTGGCCTGGGCTGAATAGGGTTCCAATTTTGCACACTAATTGAGAATAACAGGACAAGAATTAATTCCAGCTCATTGTATGATGACTGAAATAATTTTCTCTTGGTTGGTGTAGATCCAGACTTTTCCTCTGAATCTGGCCATACCCTTTTGATGGTGTCCCCAAAAGGTGTGAGGTCCCTGTGCTGCACAGCAGCCTGTCAGAACACCTGGGGTCAAGTGCAAAGCAGCACAGCTTCTCACACCTAATGCTCATCTGTTCCTGCAAAATTTAGCTCCTTTTCCAAGGCCAATCCATATCTTGCTAATGGCCATCTAATTCCAGTTACTTCCAAATGTGAATAATCCTTATATTCATTCACAGTTCTACAAGTTGCCCCAGTGCCAGGTAGAACTGCACCCCTGGAAGGAGTGTTGTTCAGCCTTCAGTTTTCTGGGAATGTGACCCTCAGGAATTGAAAACTGAGACTGAGTTGTGTGTGTCCAAGGGCTGGAACCCCCTGGGAAATGCACCAGGAATTGTGCCTGATGCCCACAGTGCAGGAGGTAACTGGGGAGGTGCTAAGCCCTGTGAAGATCCTGCCCTTCTGCTGCTCCAATCTGATACCTGCCAAGTCTGCAGGACCAGAGTGAATTATCAGGCAGAAGTCTTTTATTCTTTGAGTTTAGGTTTGTTGGCTGGGTGGTTGGGGTTTTTTCTGTGCAATCAAAATAAACCTGGCAAAATCTGCACCTATTTTCTGACAAAGGCTGGGGGCTCTTTTAGTGAAATAACAAACTGTCTGGGCTTTTATAATGCACTAAATAGGGCAGCTGTTGTTGGAGTGGTGTTCCAGCAGCACCCTTTATTTCTTCTTAGAAAGGAGCTCCTGTGTTTTGCAAAGCTCTCCTCTTATCTGTACTCATCTGCACCTGATGCAGCTAATAAAAATGCAGCAGATTTCAGATTTGCATACATTAGTTTATAATTGCATGTTTCCCAGTGTAACCCACTGAATGTGTTTGTGTTGGGGAGGATGTGCTGATGGACATTTTGGATTTTCTCTGAGAAGCAGGTGCATTTCCTGCCACTGTGGGGTGGGAACCTGAGCCTGAGGGAGCGCTGGGCATTTCTGCTGTGCACAGGAAGGAGGGCCAGGATTCCCAGACACTACACTAAACACAGCTTATGCTATTTTTGTACTGTTTTTTCCCCTTATGCCTTTACCTTAGGTGCACTTCAGGCTCCTTGAACCTCCCAGAGACTCTTGATAAAGGGATTGTATTTTTATCATCTGTCTGTAATGAATGTAAAGTCTCAGGCAGCTGCAGGAGGAGGGGAAGCACACACACGTGTATTGGCAAACAATTCTGCATATTGCTGCAGGCACACCTCCCTGTGTTTCCTTTGGTCAGGAGTTTTTCTTAAAGCTTTGAGGGAATCACTGGATTTTCACATAATGATGTTTTGCTGAGGAAGGATGAATCCTTTCCACCTGGTTTACCTTTGCTGTCTCTCAGCTTCCACAGTGTTTTGTGTTGCTTGTTGGGGTTTTCCTCACTCCTGTCCTTGTGCTGGTACCTCCCTGACTACTTCCTTAGGCTGCACACCTAACACAGGGGTTTCTGGCAACCTTTGGCAGCTCTGGGAGGGGAAGGCAGCCTGGCAGGACTAGTTCTGCCCTGGAAAGAAGGAGTCACAGCTCCTGGAAGTGGTCTCAGCTCCTGGTGGGTGAGCCCTGACTGGTGATGAAAAGTCACAGGCATTGCTGGTTCTCATAAAGGAGAAGGGTATTGCTGTGTTCCTCTGTTGTGGATATTTTAAAGATGCTTCTGCTGGTTTTTTAGGACTCCTTATAGAATTTTCCAATCCATAGGAATACAATTAACAGTAATAACCTGAGCCTTTGGGTAAAAGACTGTATGTAAAAAAGAGTGGTTTCCTCCTCTGGTGCAGTGCCTGGTGGAGCTGTTGCTTGCATGAAGAACAAAATTAAAATGCAGCTGCCTTTTGCTCAGTTATTGCTTCAGAGGCAGAAAAACCAGGAGAGTGAGCTGGATTGTTTTTCCATTTAATCTTCTGTGCAATTGCTAATTAAGTCCCTATTGCTAGAGCTTTATTAATGCTAAAGATGTGAAAAGCAGAAAGAGCCTGCAAAAGATGTGAAAGGCAGTTTGATTTTTTCCAGCTGATGGCTGAATGTGAAGAACTGACCATTAGAAGAAAGCTGTTGTTTCAAAATCTGGAATTGCTGAGAAGCACTTGAATGCTAGACCATCATCTTCACACTGGCTTTTTGATTTATAACCCAAAGCCATTCCTGCAGCCTAATTGGCAGGCTGTTCTTAAGAGCTTTATAATCCAATTAACATCCAGAGCAGTAATAAGGCATTTGGGCAAATGGAGGGAATTTGTCTTTTGGTGACTTGCAACAGTGCATTTGCAGCAAAGGCTGTGAGGTGCTTGCTGTGCTCCTCTCCATGGCTCTGTGGATTGCTGGGCAGTGGGAAGAGAGCTGCCAGCCCCTCCAGGAGATGTTGCACCTGCTCTGAGTGCTTCCCTCAAGGAAGGAGCCATGCTGTGCTCTAGGGGGGCATCTGTGGGTCACAGGGTGGTGCTGGCCACAGCAGGAAACGGCACAGTAAAATTTGGGGAAGGAGGTGCCTGAGTTCAAGGTAAGCTGAGCCCCAGGGAGGTGAGGCAGAGCCTGTGGCAAGTGGCTGCAGGGCTGGGTTGGGCGCCTCTCTCTGTGCTACTGAGCAGCTCGTGGGGTGGCTGTGAGGAGCTGATTAAACATCTGAGCTTTCTTTCCCCCCTCCCTGCTTTTTGCAGCTCTCCATGAGTTCCCCAATGACATCTTCACCAACGAGGACAGGAGACATGGAGCTGTTGTCCTGCACGTCCTCTGTGTAAGTGTTGTGACTTTGCCTTTCTTCTCCTGCTGGCACGGACAGGGCCCTGTGTGCTCAGGAGCTCTGATTGAAGTTATTTTCTCTTCAGTGCATTTTCATCTCATGGATGGACTGTGAAGTCAGGGATGTGATGCTTTTTTGTTCTTGGGATCTTCTGTTGTAAAGGAGTCAATAATGGAAGGATGGTTTAAACTGGCTTCCCGTTTCGATTTTTTCTGTAGACACCGTCAGAATGTCATGCCACAGTAAAAAGAAAGTTGTCTCTGAAAATGGGACAGTTTGGCATCTTTAAGATGAAAACCAAATGTCAGAGAGCTAAAAGATACAGGAGTTCTGCAAGAAGTAACTCTGGAACACTCTGAAGTTTATGGGATGGAATAATTGACATAGAAATATCCATGGCATTACATGGGTTGGAAAGTTTGCTTTATCAGCTCTTTGAGTTACATCAGAGGCATTCTTAAGCAGCCAAGAAAATACCTGCTCCTAATGAATGTTTAGAAGTTTTTAGCAATTTTTAGTCAAATGCTTTTAACAATTTTTAGTCAGCTTAAATGAGCAGTCACCATTAGCTGTGAGAAGTGATTCATGATTTCTTTTTGAGCATAAATTAGATTGTATTGTGTATTTTAATGTGAGCCCTCTGTGTAAGGATTTTATTTTGGCTAAATAGCTGCAGAAATATGTTGAGTAACGTTGCTATTGACCGTGCCTGGCAAGTTCAAGAATCTCAAGTTTCCATGGGAACATTGAGCTTTGAAATGTTTTGGAAACTGAGCACTGGACCCGAGCTGGATTTTATATCACCAACAAGAATACTCCTAAAAATTCATATATGAATTCAGCTGTGAATGTGCCTTTAACACATACCAAAATGGAGCCTGGAGGACTGAACTGTCTAGTTCAGAATAAAGAGAAAAATCTGTTTTTAATGAGAAGTAGAAAAGCATCCACTGTCCCAGCAGAAATGTACTCAGTTTCTTCCCTGCTAGCAAACAGCAAGGCAGCTCCCTCAATCCATTGTTCCATGGGTGCTCCATTGTTCTCTGCAGCAGTTTGGTGGACTGAGGAAAATTTACTGACCACACTTTTGTCTGGTGGTCCTTGAGGTGCAGGACCTGGCTGGATTCAGCCTCTCTAATACTGGGATAGCTGGAGAGAACCTCTTGTCAAAGAAACAAATGATGCTCAGAGAAAACAGAAAACATTTAGCAGCCTGCCTCTACTCTGGGTTGGAAGGGGTGCTCTGAATCTCCAGTTCTGTTTTTTACCTCCCAGAAATAGTTACCAAACGTGTGATGAAATCAGAGCAGAAGCAGAAATGCACTTTTTTAGGGGAAGGAGGATACAGACACAGAGTTTTTTTGCCTCCACTGAGATTTCTTCATGGGTTTGAGGAAACTGGACTGTAAAAGGAGCTCTGTAATGGTAGGGAGAACAATGCAGTGGTGATTAGAGGTCATGACCATGCTTCTCATGTTAGTGACCTCCCCTGAAGACAGTTTCTATTAATTTCAGTAAAAATGTTGTTCTCTGCCCCTTTGCCTGTACTTTCATGTTTAATTCTGAAAGACATCAAGGCAAAGCTGGTTTTCCAGAACCCAGAGGAATGGGACAAAAGCTATCACTGGGACCTTGGGAAGAGCAGGAGGCTTCCAGGGCATCCTCTCCCTCTTGTTTAATTAAAAGGGAAAAAAGACCCCAGCAAATCTTCACAGTGGGTCTGTGTGAATTACTAAACATGATCTGATACTTCACAAAAATGAAAGTTAATCCCTAAACACTTGAAAAATCTAGGAAAAATGGGCAGGTCAGCAATAGTTTTAGGTCTGAATTGAAAATACTTTGTTTGAAGGAGAAGTGGGCCACTGAGGGCATGTTACAGATTGGAGTCATGGTGTTTAATTTCTCCTGGATACTTTTTCAGAGCTCAGCAGCTGACTGCTTCACTGCCATTCATTATTTCCATGAGCTGCTGAGTAACTCCCACTAAGTCACTGGTTTGGGATGTTCAGTTTGGAGGGGCCAGGGTCTGGATTTTAAGTCTGGTGCTGTTCCTGCAGCCTGGGAGCTCCCCAGCACCCAGGGGCTTCTTTTTGCAATCTTAACATTACTGTTTGTAGAATCACAGAGTGGGTTGGATTGGAAGGAACCCTACACATTATCCAGTTCCAGCTCCCCTGCTGTGGGCTGGGACAACTTCCACTGTCCCAGATTACTCCAAGCTTCATCCAGCCTGGCCTTGGACACTTGCAGGGATCCAGGGGCAGCCACAGCTTCTCTGGGCACCCTGTGCCAGGGCCTCAGCCCCCTCACAGGGAAGAATTCCTTCCCAATACCCAATCTACCCTGCCCTCTGTCAGCATGAAGCCATTCCCCTTGTCCTGTCACTCCAAGCCCATGTCAAAGTCCCTCTCCAGCTCTCCTGCAGTCCCTTTGGGTACTGGAAGGCTGTGTAGGTGCTCTCTTTGCCTTTTCCTGGTTTTTATTTTGTTCCATCTGATGTCCCCCTGTGGATCTTCAGCCCTGCTGTGCTCAGGGGCACTGGCACCTGTTCCCCCCTCCAGGCAGGAGGGAAATGGCTTTGCTGAGAAATTCCCAAGGGGAATTTGGAGAGAATGAGGGGTTTGGGTCTCTGCATTACCCTGGTGTTTTGACAGCACAGTGTTGCTTCCTCCTTTCCCAGCCTCCTCCAGTAGGTCTGGAGTGCAGAGCCAGGATATTTTGTCTTGCCAGCGTGAGGAGCCTGTGCATGGTCAGAGCTGAGCCTGTCCCTGGGCAGAGCAGGGTGGAGGAGCAGTGTGTGTGCTGAGCCATCCATCCCTCCTGCTCCTGCCTTGCCGCTGCTTCCTGTAGCCATGGGAACAGGCTCTGACAGCCCCTGCCTCCCTCCTGCCAGGCGCTGGGGAATGTAGGTCGCCCTGGACGGGTCCTGTCTCTGTTTCTGCATCGGGTCAGTAGCCAGACACATCTCATCCCTGCAGCACGGGGCTGTCTCCTTAGGGGGTTCATTTCTCCAGTGCCCTGGCCGTCTGTGGGAGCACTGCTGGGCACATCATGGTACACACACTGCCGGACAGAGTCAACCCAGGCTCTGTGGCTTCCTGCTTTGGTTGGGGCTTTTAATTTCCTTCCAGCAATGGAGTTTTAGGTGGGTTTGTCTCGGAATCTCTGCTGGTCAGAGTGACCCCGAGATGAGTTAGAAAGTCTTTTTTCCCAGCCCAGCACTGAAGAAGGAGTCAGAACTCTTCTATTCTCGGTCTCAAGGTTCTTTATGGTTTCTTATCTATAAAATTCTTTCTCCTGGCCTGCCGAGGTCTGTTCAGCAGGAGAGACAGAGGCACTCTGCCTGCCCCTGGGGTGGTGTTATCTTTTTATACTAAAAACAGTGTGTACATTATTTGCAATAACTTCCCAATACCTATCACCTATGTTAGACAGTAAGCTTCTACTCTAGACCAATCTAGAAATGCCAATATCACCCAGAAGATGGAGGCTAGGAGGAAGAAGGAAGAAGGACAAGGCACACCCAAATTCCTCCATTTTTGGGACCCCGAGCCCCCATTCTAAAAACCAAAAAAAAAATCTATTTTTCACCTGGTGACAAACTAACTATTATTCTACTTACACTTTTTTGACTTGTAATTCTTCATATAAAGGTTGGTAATTGTTTTTTCCAAGGGTTCAATCAAAGGCACAGGGGTCTTGGGCTCTCTGCCAAGGTCTCTGAGCCCCCCAAGGCAGCCAGAGGAATTTCCTGGGTTCCCACAGGTTTGTGATGCAGTCAGAGTTGAGAAAAGCCCTGTGCTTGGTTAAGGTGGTTTCAGGAGTGGCCCCTTGCTAGTCCTGCTCCCCAGGGCAGGGTCTGTGGGGCAGCAGCAGGCACCCCATCCCTGCTTTGCTGCCAGCAACAACCTCAGCCTTTCACAGCCCCCTGGGAAGAAGGCAGGGCTGCAGGGATTGCTGCTCCCATGGCATTCTGCTCTCTTGTGAAAAGCTTCCTTCACTCCGTGAAGCGAGGTTGAGTGTGAAGACTGTCATGGGAAGCTCAAGGGACTGCTGGACAAACATGAAGAATGACCATTTCTGTGCTGTGCAGTGGAAGAGGTATTTTGAGTAAGAAACTTAATCACCTTTGATGCAGAGATTGCATCTCTGTTTGTTAGAATTGTCATTTTAAAATCAGTCTGAATGTGGTACTTAATCTGGCATTTATAATCCTTTTATGCAGAGCCATTGCATTTTCCTAATTTTTTAATGTCCTTTGGGGGAGGAGGAGTGAGTGTGTTTTTTAAAGTGTGTTGCCTGGCTAAAGATTCCATATCATCCCTTAGAACTGAGTGAAGCTGGGGCTGAGCATTATTTTGTGTGTTGAGTCCTTCATGTTGCACTCTGCTCCCATTGCACAGGCCATATCCCGTGTCCCCCAGCCAATTCCTTAATTCCCAGTGGCACTTTCAGGTGGAACAGCCTTCAGTCCGTGCTGCCCTGCTCCTTTCCAGAGCTGCTGCTCCTGTGATGCTCATGAAGACAGGGGTCCATGTGCTGAAGGAAAAATCCATGTGATTCCTTAGTGGAATCTCAGGATGACTGAGGTGGAAGATGGTACCACATCTCCCACCTAAATGGAAGATTCCACTCATGCTGAGTGTCACAGCTGTACTGTTGGCCCTCTCCTCATAGGACATGCCATGCAGACTGGCCTCCCTGATGCTCCTGCCTTCCCTCCCTCTTGCATAAAAAAGCCCCCTCCTGCTTGTGTTCCTGCTGGCCCAAACTCTAAACATTGCTTTGTTGTGTTTGTTTAAAAAGCAAACAAACAAGCCCCACCAAAAAGCCCAAAGAACTTCCAAGGAAGTCACAGTTGCTCTCCTCACGTGCTCACTGACTGTGGGCAGCTTCCAGTGATTTAGGCTGTGAACAAGGCTGGGGTTTAGCCAGATACTCCTTCAATTCTGACACTTTGCACTTTATTGCACCCACTTGAATGAACTTAGGGAAGACTCAGAGCCAAAAGCAGATTTGTGACAGCAGTGAGGTCATTAAAGGGAATGCTGGAGTGTGCAGGTCCTGTGGGCTCAGCCTGCTCAGTGCACTCCATCCTGAGGAGTGCAGTGGGTTTGGTTTTGTGCTTCCAGCTCCTGCAGCAGGGATACAGTCCCCACTCCTGGGGGGATGAGCAAAAGCCTGGGGGGACGGTTCCTTCACATTTTATTTTTCTGTTCCTTACTCATTTCAGTGCCCTTTTTGCCTTTTGTCTTGTACCTGATCCTACTAATGAGAAAGCGTGGGTGGACAAAAGAAAATTCCCTTGTCACCCTTGAAGGTGTTTGTTGTGCCCTCTCAAAACCTGGACACCATGAGATTCCACTTTAATACTGGGATGTGGAGATACTTTGGCAGTCTTGAGTGCACTGGAAGCGACACAATCCCTCCCCTGGCATCATTTGAATGTGCATCTAAAATTCCAGAGTAGGAATTGTCTAAACTGAGGAACTGGTGGGTGCCCTGGCCCTGGTGCCTCTGTGAGCCCTGTGGAGCGTGGACACCAACAGTGCAGTGCAGTGCATGTGTGGGGGCATCTGGGGTGAGCTGCCTGGGTTTTGGGGCATGGGATGCTGTGGTGGCTGCCTCCCCTTGGCCCCATTCCCTTGCCTGGCTCTGAGAGGTGCAGGAAGCCCAGCAGCCACGTGGAGCTCTGTGCTCCGTGGGTGTGGATCATGTCAAATGGAGAGGACATGCTCACTTTACAGGAATGATGCTGCTGGACAGAGTAGCCTTCTTGAGAGGCATTACTGTGTGTTGGGGCAGGGCAGTGAGGGCATGACTCACTGCAGATTATTATGATTAGCAGATCAAAAATCTAGGCTGAAGTTAGGCACCCTTTATCTGTTGTATTTCAATGGAATTTGGCCACATCACTCTCTGGAGCCCTTTCTGATCCTTGTTCCTATCTTCCTTTATCTCTGTTGATACAGTTGGTATTGTGTCAGCAGCTGGTGCTCCCTTTGCAGGATCAGGTTATTTGCTGCACCCAACAGAGTTGGAGACCTGGAATTTTGCTTACTCTTATGGTCCTTGGGGCTGTTTTGCAGTGTAAGATTTTCAAAAAGCCCAAGTTACACTTACTCATGTTTATGATGAGGGACAAAGAAGCACAGAAACTATCCAAGTGACATTCTAGCACCTGTTGTGTCAAGATTGTGCCAAAATAGTTTGTTATGATGAAATTCCCAGCTCTAATCCTGAAAAAAAATACACTTGAATTATTTTTGAACTCAAAAAGTTGTCATGGCTGAGATATACAGTAATTACTGCCTTTTTTGCAGCAAACTTGTAACTCTGGCAAATTGGAATCTGTGTTTTTGGTGGGGCTGGGGGATTTAAACCTGTTCCTGGAAAATCAAAACAAGAAGAAAAGAAAAAAAAAACTGGAGGCCATTTTTATTGCTGCTTTCTCTCCAGAAAAAAATACTCTGGTCTCCTTGCATTGCCTGAGCTTCTGCAGGAGTCCAACAGCAAGCAAAGCCAGAGGATCTGTGGGTGATGTGCTTGGAACTGTGGTTCCCTAGGATTAATACACTGTTTTTCTACAAATATTGGCCACTTCTCCCAGCTGTAGTCAGTCACTGGAGCTGCACTGCTTGTAGAAGTAACTCTGGAGTGAGCTCCTTCCCTGTGGGCAGGGTGGGCCAGGTTGCCCTCCAGGGCTTTGCTGTGTGCATGTGAGCCACACTGTGCCATTTGCCCCTTGGGGCAGAGATCAGGCCCCAGCACATTCTGTTTAATAGTACAGAAACCCAGATTAAATGCTTCTTGCATGAAATTACAGAACTGATTGGCCCAGTGTCTTTTTGAGTCCTGTGTTCCCCCTTGGTTATATTTTTTCCTTTGTGAAGTTCAGCAAGATTTACTGCTGGGACCTAGGTGACATGGCAGGGCACTTCAGTCCAGAAAAAAAGCTTCTTTTCCAGAACACTAGGTTTCAAAAATTACTCCTCCAGGGTTTAGATTTTTACAGAACACAGTGATAGAAAAGCCTTGCACTGCCCAACAGGGAAAAAAGGGAAGGCGAAAGTACTTCAGTGTGGCTTAGTAATGTCCAGAGTAAAAAAAAAGGAAAGCAAAAATATTTCAGTGTGGATTAGCAATGTCCAGAGAATTTAAAAAAAGGCAAAAAACAGAGCAGCCTTTTTGGTGAAAATAAAGTGTTGGCAGCTTTTGATAGTTTTGATAGAACTTTTGGATAAATACTCCACGATCTTTCAGTTACATCCCAGACAGCTCTATGAATTCTTCTTGCAAGAGCATTTTATTTTCTTGCAAAGTCTGTACCAGATCAAACCTGGGATGGGTTGGGATGCTGCCATTCAGTTCTGTGTGACAGTCTCCAGACTCAGCCCTTTCTCCTCTCCCTTGCAGGCTGTGTACATGTTCTACGCCTTGGCAATCGTCTGCGATGACTTCTTCGTCCCTTCGCTGGAGAAGATCTGTGAAGTGAGTGTTAGATGTTCTGTTCCTTCCTCTTGTGCTGCTTTCACAGCACTTCTGGAGAGCCCTGGGCTGTGGTGATGGTGTATTTATTTGCTGTTGTCCTGCAGTGCTGCCTGTGCTGCTTGTCTTGTTGCTCAACATGACGTGTGTATGCGTTGACTCAGCTCTGTGTTCTTCCTCGCAGGACAGGCTCTCCAGGTGCTCCAGGCATTCCCACTGGGGTGGTTCTGCTGCCTCTTGTTTGTGTGTCTTTGCAGATGTCTCTGCAGAAACACCAGGCCCTAGCCTTAGCTGACAGAAATGAAAAACCTCTGGTGATTTATCCTGGTGGAAACCGTAGGTCTTGTACGCTGCCCTCACAGTCATGACTGTCAGACCTTGTGTTGTGTGGGTGTAAGTTGTAAAGCAGCAGGGACAGCTAGGTCAGCTGTAAAGAAGCTTGTGAATGCTTCCAGCAATTACAAGGGACTCTGTTTCTCTTTGGTAAGGTCAGGATGCCTAAATTTTAGAAGACAAGGAGTACATTTTTGCCTAAATCAGCTTGGACAGCCACAGAGCGAGCACAGACCATGTGCCCAAAATTACTGCGAGCCATATCTGCTGTCAGTTCCAGCAGTGAAATCTCTGTGAGGAGAGAACATGGCTGGTCTTGGCAGTGAGAGATCTGTGCCATTTGTAGAAGACACCTGTCCATGTGCCTGGGAACAAGTGACACTCGTCAGGGCGTGGGCTGTGCTGGCCCTGGCAGAGGTGTGGGAGCTGACAGGGCAAATAATTTGTGCTGACAGCACTGATGGAGGCTGTCTCCAAACTAATCTGATATTTGAAGTTCAGCACCCTGCTGTGTGGGCCTTTTTTTGCATCATCAAAGAAAAAAGCCCCCAGGAAATTCCACTTTTGGTGCTTAAGTATAGAGGTAACTGAAAGGTAACAACATAAGGCAGGAGCTTCTGTCCTGCAGAGTTGCTGCACCCTCTGGGGCTGAATCTGGGGAACCCCATTGCAAGGTTTAGGAGAGGGAACACTGGTGTGGGAATGGGGATAGGAGATGCTGGGGGATGTGGACATGCTGAGTTCTTTGACCTCCTCTCTCCCAGGCAAGTGAACCTGACTGGGAAATGTGGCTCTAAAAGCTGGCTCAGGTGTCTGTGGGTGAACAAAACCTGAGCTGAGTGAGCAGTGACCAGGACAGGCTTGTATTTTGGGGTGCTGTCAGTATGCCCAAGGACAAACCACCCCCCCAGGAAGTCAGCACAGCTGTTTGCCTTGGCTGGTGGCTTTGCTTTCAAGAGGCACCACTATGAGTTCCAGCAGCTATTGCAGGATGGATGTCTCCATAGTTGCACAGAGCATCTTGCAGAAGAACCTGGCCTTTGAGGATCTGCTTCTGGTCCTGTGAACTTCTTTCATGATAGTTTTAATCCTGTTTAAAATCGTTTTCCATAAATCTGTATTTTATCAGGTTCAACAACCTTTATAGGACTCCAGCAATGCTGTGGTCTTCTGCTTCTAAGGCACTCCTGGTGAGGGCACATCCTGTCCTCTTCCCTTGTCCCCATAATTTATGTACAAAGGGTTGTTACCTCTGTTTGGGCAGTGGATAGAGTCACCCTCCCTCAGGGGCAAGGAATACCCATTGTGGAATCTTCAGAAAAGGCTGCTGTGAGCATTTCTGCTCTTGTCTCTGTGCAAAGGTACTCAGGCAAGAATGAAACAGCAGAGGAGCCCTGCAGGGGAATGGGGACAGAGGGAGGTTTGCTGTGTCCTGCCAGGCTGGGGGGCAAGCCAGCTCTGCCAGGGACACTTCCCACCACCCTGAGCTGCCTTCCCCATGCTCCTGGGTGCCTTTCCTGTGCTCCCACAGTGGCAGCTGCTGCCTTGGTGTAGTAACAGCTCGGGTGGCAGGAGCTGGTTGTTGCTCCTCTTCGGTGCCTTGTGGCATCTGCTGAGCAGATGCAGATGGGTGCTGGCTCAATGGAAGCTGGTGCAGATGGAACAGTGGGAGTGCAAACACAGAGGGTGTAATTAACCAAGGAAATCTGAAGTAGCATATGCTGATGAAGTTTTTGTAGAACAGTGGGTCCTTTCCCTTCCAGAAGCCCCAGGTTTTAGACAGTCCCTGGGTGCTGCTGAGGGACAGGGACAGGAGGTCAGTGATGTAGACCAAGAGAAAGGGGGTAAGGAGAGGGTAAAGCAAGGCATAACTTGTGCCAGGGAAGGTGGCTAGAGATGAGTGAAGCCTGAGCCCTGGCCCTGCCCTTTACAGGTGAAAGTGGGAAAGATGAGGTGTATGGTGCTGGGGTTGTGGAGCACACAGACCCATGAGTGGTAAACCTGCCTTCCCTGTTGGCTGGAGTGGTGGCCTTTCCCTCCTCTCTAAAAGTGTCACTGGCATAACCTGCCCTCTGCCAGGTGATGCTCACTTCAGTAGCCAGGGCCCTGTGGAGGCTTTTCCCCTATACTTAAGCTTTGTTTACACAAAACTTTACAGGTATCTGCCTCTCAGCAGGCAGGTTAACATGTGGGGTGGAATCCCTTCAGCTGCTCAGTGTGGTAATCAGTGACTCTGTGTTTCTCTGCAGCGCTTGCATCTCAGTGAAGATGTGGCTGGGGCAACTTTCATGGCAGCAGGAAGCTCTGCTCCTGAGCTCTTCACATCTGTCATAGGTAAGGAGCCTGCTGCTGCTTCCCTAAACCTGCCCCTTTCCCTGGCTGTTTTCAGAGCTGAAATGGGATTGCTGTGTGCCTGCAAGGTTTGTTGTAACACTGGGCACACATGGCACTGACTGTGGGGAGTCCGTGCCACAGTCAAGGTGAACTGACTCTGGGAGTACTGTTGTCTTGACCCTGCCAAGCCAGGATCAGTGGGCACTTCACCATACCTGCCCATTAGCCAGGCTTCACCTACAGCATTATCCTCTTCTTTCCTGCCTCGTCTGCCATGCCAGCTCCAGGGCACAGTGGGAAAGGATTTCCCCCAGATTTCCCTCTCTGGTACCCTGGCACACTGTTCATGCCCTCAGTGGCAGGTTCTCTGCCATCGCCTCCCCTCTGGTTAATCTTCCAACACCACTTTTCCCTGGAAAAGCCAGAGTGGGGAGGAGAAGAGGATTTGAAATGCTTTCTTACAGCAACAGGTTGGTCAGAGCATCACATTTCCAAAGCAGCTCTCTGCTTATGGGAAGCATGATGAAGGGATTCAACCATCCTTAAGTTGCAAAACCTGGGAAACTCTCAGAGAGGGACCGCAGGCAGTGTTACAGAGTGATGTTCTACCCAACCACATCAAGAGGGTGAAGTGTTCCTGCTGTGAAGCTGTGTGCTCTGCAGAGGTGTGATTGCACAAGCAAAGCCTTATCATTTGGGAACTTACTTGGACCAAGTTGGGATTGTCCTTTGGTTAAGAGTAGTGCAGTACCAGGGTGAAAATAAAACCAGATTCCTTCAGGTAAATTGGAGAAGCCCTGATGATCACCAGGATCATTTTCCTGCTGTGGTGTAACCGGCCAGGTGCCCTGTGTCACTTGGCAGGTGAGGGCTTCAGTGTTTCTGAGAAAAGGATGAAGTTGGGAAAAATATGTGAACTGGTGTTGGAACCTTAAAAGCAAGAGGTGAATTTAAACAGACTGACAGCTAGCAGGAGATGGAGTGTTATATTTAGGCTGTCTTCCTAAGGAAAGGATTTTGTGCAGCACAGTGATGCATGTGTCTGTCAGTTCATCTCCCTCGCCATTAACCTCATTGGCCATTTTTAACCAAATTTGACAGAAGAGCTCTGAAAAAAGCTTGTAGCATAGCCCCATAACTCATCCTGAGAGGCATCACTTGGCTTGTGAGTAGCTGTGGACCAGACAGCTCTGAATCATCTCCAGCTTCTACTGAAGCTTCATCCCACTGAAGCCAGTTGGGATGGGGATATGGGAAGGAACAGAATACTGCTCAGGGAATATCTTATGGGAGACAGTTTCCTGTGGATTTGTGTCCCACCAGCTGCTACCATGAGCTTGCAGTGTTTGTGGTGTGAATTGCCATAATGTTGGGTCACAATACCAGGAAGTTAATAACTTGGATGTGCTTGGTTTCCATCACACAATCCATTCAAGTCCCCTCAGAAAGCAACTCTCTGCAGTTTGCCTTTAGAGTCATTAATAGGGTATGAGGTCTGCAATTTTATGTGAAAAAAATCAGCTCTTTCCCATTTACACAGCTTCTCTTGAACTTGTTTTTCAGGTGTTTTCATCACAAAAGGAGACGTAGGTGTTGGAACCATCGTGGGCTCGGCTGTGTTCAACATCCTCTGTATTATTGGTGTGTGTGGGCTTTTTGCAGGACAGGTAAGAGCATTTAATGATTCCTTACAGTTCTTGCTTCACCCTGTGCCTTGGCTGTACTGCAAAATCAGATGCCAGGTTCACCACCTTGCCACAAATTTCTCTGGTTTTGCTGTTTTTAATAGGGCCCTGTGTTGTTCCTCCTGCATTTTTGAAATGAAAAACAGCAGCAGCAAAGGTCAGCTCAGGCATTTTGAGCTGCCCAAGGTGTGTGGGTGGGCAGAGGAATAAATGTTGGTTGTTTGCTCCTCGTGTAGTTTGTGACTGCTCTCCAGCGTGTCAAACCACTCCTGACAACACAAGCTATTCATCTGAAATTAAAGCAATTAAGCTGTGAGATCTGAGCTGCTGTCTGAATTGCAGACATGATTGACTGTATAATTAAATACCTGAATCTGCATTTACCTTCACACTTGCCAACATGCCAAGTGTTTTTACAATCTCATAAATGTTCTCTGGTGTGTTACTGTGCAGACTTATTTGTAAAGAGGAGAAGCAGAGTCATGTTACCAGCACAGGGCAATGGAAGAAGAAGTGAAAAGACCTTGGTCAGTGTGGGAAAGCACGCAGAGAGATGGGGTTTTCCTTATGATCCAGTTCTGTTTTCCTTATGGTTCAGTTCTGTTTTCATTAGCAGGGAAGTTCTGCAGGCTGAAGGTGAACATTTTCAGTGTGAGGAGGTCACAGCAGTACTTTTTAACCACCCACGTGCTATGATTTGCATGCAACATGCAGCTGGCAGCTACAGTTGCTCGGTGTGTCAGTGGTTCTGCTGTAACTCTTACTGTGAAAACCCAGTTAATTGAGGTAAATTTTTAATGACCAAAGCCTTCCCAGGGCATGAGGCTCTGCTCCCCAGAGGTATTCTCATGTCATCAACAGGACTTCCTTCTCAGGCTGCTTTTTTCATGCAAATGAAGGTGATTAACTGTCTAGCAGTTAATGATGGCAGAGGAGCCAATTTTGATTTTTATTCTCCACAGTATTGATTGCATGTCTCAAACATGCTAAAAAATGGCCACAAACCACAGCTTTGGAAAAGGCTGCTAGAGTTTGGGGCTTGACAGAGAACTTCAGAATGTCAGAGGCCTTTTACAGGTGGGAGATTGTTGTTTCAGAAGGATAAATCACAGCCAAAATGCTCTTGTAAAATGACTTCAGCCTTTCAGCCGTGGTAGCTTTCAGAAGTTCAAGTCATAGTCTGTGAGTTTCCTTCAAGCCAAGCGTTGAGATTTTGACTGCTTTGCCCCATCTTTGTTTTCCTTGGGACTGTGCTGATGATTTGTGTGTGGTTTTGTCAAGTCACATAACCCCTCTTTGCTGCAGTCTAACGCTCAGAGGGTGGGTGAGCACTGGAATGATTGACGTCACCATGTGGAGCTGTGATTTTAGTGAGCAAATAAGAAATGTCAGTGTCAATAATTGCAATGGTTTAGATAAAACTCTGGATCAATTCATGCTTTTCATTGTTTCCCAGCCTTTCACCAAAAAGTCATTCCCTCTTAGTGGTGTGATTCATCATTTGCTTTGTGTTAGTATGAGTAGGAGTTTGGTTTTATTGTCAACAATGTCTCTACAGAGGCACTAACATAGGTGGTAAATTTGGTTGTTGGTGAGATTTCTGTTCTGCTGAGGACCTGGATCTCAGTAGTGAGTTGCCAGGTGAGCCTGGGGGCTGGTTGTTGGTCAAAGCTGCTTGCTGTGCTCCAGGATTTTTTTTCTTTGAGCTCAGACCTGTGAATTGAGCAGCTGGAGCCCTCAGAATTTCAGATGTATTGCCCATGGGCTGGGAATCCCAGAGGTCAGACCTGCAGGGGCCTTCTGCTGCATTTCTGTTTTTTATTTTATTTTTGACTGGTAAACAGTTGAATTGTAAAATACTGTCCAGCCCTCTCCAGGATATGTTTTATTTTTAAATTAAGTTGTAGTTTGTATGTGCTGTGTTGGATGTATTCTTCTTTGGCCTAAGAAAAGACTGGGCTTGGGTATGTGCACCATGTTTAGAAAAAGAAACAAATGCACAGCCCCAAAAAGCTGGTATGCATTTGCTTGAGCCCCAGCCCTAATTGTTTATTCTTCCAAGCCTTTACTGGCTGTATGCACACACTTTTCAGGATAAATCAGAATAAGCATCCCACTGCTGGAACAGGAGAAGGGAAGCGTGCCCACGCCTCTGTGTGACACTGCACACCTTAAAAAGGCATTGAAAGAGCATTGTAAAGGTTGAAAGTCAGACTAGCTAGAAAATAGCAGTGTGAGGGTTCCCTGTGCACCCTTAATTTGCCCCCCCAGTGTGTGTGCATTATTATCCAGGCTTTAATTACGGAGTCTCTTGCCGGGATCTCCACGGGCTCCCTGCCTCCCTCTGCACACAGAACGGACTTTGCTCACTTAATGAGCAGATATTCAGGATTTTGTTTTCTCTTATTGTTCACTCTGTGCCCTTCTGCCTTATTTACCAGGCTCTATTCAAGCCTTGTTCCAGAGGCAGAATTATTAATTTCCTCTTGAACTTCTGCCGATCTCGGCGCTATTGTATCTGAGCAGTTGATGAGCAGTTAATTAATCTTCCCCAAACCTCTGTGAGATGAAGGGATGCTTTAAAGATGGGGAAACAAAGCACAGAAAGATTAAATAAAAAAGAATAACTTGTCTTTTTAGGGGCCAATTAGAGCTGGCACAGGCCTGCTCTTTCCCTTGGTGCATAGGATTCTGTGGCATGCTCGTGGGTCCTGGCTCCTGGTGCTGCTCCTGCTGCTCCACAGGCTTTCCTTGCTGGAAAGCCTTGGTTTGGATGGCCATGTCAGTCTGCACACAGCCCAGCTCTCCTTGGGAGCATTCAGCTCCTTGAGCCATATGAGCCCCTCTTCTTCTCCTCATTCCCACTTCCTTCCAGAGGGCACCACAGAATGTTTCTGTCCTGAGCCCTGCCCTCATCCCCAGGGCTGTTCTTGTCTGGAACTAAGCAATGACTTAACTACATCTCCTAACATTTAGTGGTTGCTCTTGCCAGTGTGATGGTGTTCCTTCTTGTCACTCCCCCTGCAGCTCTTGAGCCTGAGAGAAAAACTTTCACCAGATTCCTGCCTTGGGTCATGCATCCACCCGTAGCAGCTTTCTTCCAGTGGTTTTGATCCCTTCTGCTCTCCCCACTCCTCTGCTCTATGTCTCCTTCTCCTGGCTAATGTTAGCCATGCCAGGCAGGCACCTCTAGAGATGCAGGAGTCTGCTCTGCAGCCAGGGAGATCGTATTTTCCACTGTTTTCATCTCCTCCTGAGATTTTGGATTGGAGGAATTAAAGAAGCAACAGTGGATGCAGGCTGCCCGTGTGTTTGGTGGCCAGACAAGAGCCATCCCCTAAAGGCTGGGTTTTCTAAACTAGCATCCACACTCTGAAAATCAGAGCTTTCAAATATAGCTTAATCTGGGCCTCTGCAGAAGCAGAACTTCATGTCTAGTGTGTGTTGAAGTGTTTGACCAAGGCATGTTTGGAGAGAGAGCTCAAGTTTTCCTCATGGGTAGTGAATGCTGCCCATGTGCCTGTGGCAGTGAGCCTTAGAAGCTCCTCCTGCTTTCTTCCTGCAGCCTGTTGAAATACTCTGCATAGCACTCACACCCAGAGGAGGATTTCTCTTATTTCATCCAGGCAGTAGATGCAACTTCTAAGCTGTAGATGGTTTCAGTGTATGGAAATAAGTTAGGAGCTGTTCTCATTCCCCACTTGTGCAGTGCAGGTTGGATGTGTCTGCAGCTTGTTTCCTCCTATATCCCTACACCTTGGACACCAGCACTTCTCCTTGCAGGTAGGCAACTGCTAAGGCACATAACCCAGCTGTTGTTTTTTAGCTGCTGTGTCTGCTTTGCTTCCTTCTGGCAAAAGGGGGAACGAGGAGGTCAGGGAACATGGAGGGAGAATGAAATGGCAGCAGATGCAGCCCTTCAGTCAGTAGTCCAGCAGCATTCACGGGGACACAGGCTGGATAGCAGCGAGGAGGCTGCTGTCTGCCTTGTGATGGATTGCATCGGGCTTTTTCCATGCTTGCAAGCCAGCTGTGTATGGGGAGCTTGACCTTAGCCTGGGGTCCCCTCCAGGCCTTGGTTGAGCTGTCCTGTCTTCTCTCACGCTCGTGTTTGTGCTTCCCAAGCCCTCCCCTCCTTCCCCTGCCCTCTCGCCGTCCTTGGCGGCAAGGACGCGGCATTCTCGGAAGCCGTCCTTGCTTCATTCAGCTCTCATTCAGGCCAGCACAAGCAGAGCTTGTTCCCTTTTGGACATTCCCCCATCCAGATACATCTTGTTTTCACAGCTCTGCTGCTCTCTCCTCGCCATGCTGTCCTCTCAGCGCTGACCCACAGCGTTTTGCAGTGCTGCAGTAGAGGCTGAAAAGTGCTTGTGTGAGAGCAGCACAACCATGAGTTGCAAGTCACTCCAGCATTACCATGTCATTTTGAATGTGCATGGCTTGATTTGTTAATTAGTGTTTAATTGCTCTGATTTTCAGTTGAGTCAAAGTTTCTCTATTTCACCTTTCCCCAGAAATAGACAGGCTTCTCTGGGTGGGGCAGGGGACCAGGAATGCTGGCTTGTGCCACAGATCCTTTTCCAGTTATTGGTTCTGTCAAGGGGCATCGTTCCTCAACATACTGGAGCAGAAAAAAATGACTGTGACTGTCTGACCTGCCTCCTCCTTTACCAGTGGGATTCTTTCACCTCAGGAATTAAACTAAATTCAGCAAGTTCTCCTTTGTGCAGGTCACAGAATGCTTTTGCGAACCGAGGTGCCTCTAGGAATTGTCAGCTGCCATGGGTTATGTCAGTGGAAAATACGCCTGTGTTGACCAGCACACTAAACAGAGTTTAATAACCTGGTGGAATGTTTTTTAATGAAGCAACTGGGACTTCTGTAATCTGTTTTACCCCACTTCTGCCATTCAGCCAGCTTGCATGCCTCTTAATCTTTTAAGCTTTAATTTCACTCACAACTCAGACTGCAGCCATTACTGACTTTGGGCTTTGATTGCATTCATGAGCTTTTTTATTTTCTTCTCCTGGACTGTGGAGAAGTCTTAAAAGGTGAGAGTTGGAATCCTGTTGCTTTTTCTTCACTGGTCTGTGAACATTGGTGGAAAACATGTAAAACTCTGTGGAAGTAGTTTAAGGAGAATTTAGTGCCAGCTGTTGGGACTGTTGACTGCTCTCAGAGCCCAGGGCACATTGGGGTTTGGTGCTGGCAGTGTTTTCAAGTGACCATGAGCCTGGTTTTTCACTGACAGGGCTATGTTGCAGACATGGGACACACTAACAGGTCAGACTGAAGTAGTGCAGAAGCCAAGGCTGTGGTCCCTGGTACCTAAAGCTGCTGGCATGGCACACACAGTGGTGTGTGAAAGCCCAGGGAAAGCAGGGGGGATGATGGCAGGATGCTGTGGAGAATCAGGCAGTCTGTAAGGTGCCAAGACTGCAACCAGGACAGAGAGGTGGGGATGAAGTTTCAGGATAGAGAGGTACCAATAATTCAGAGATAGTGCCCAAGGCAATCAGAAGAGTGGCAAATGGATTCCTATCAGCATCAAACCAAGGCTACTTCCTGATTGTCACAAAAACCATCACCATTTTCAGTTAAGTTTTCTCTGTCAAAACTGACACACAGATCAATACTGTGGATGTACCATTTGTGGGATACTTTCTCAAATAATTTATAGTATAAAAGCAAGGGAAATAATAAAATCTGGTTTTTACTTCTGGCAAGGACTGGCCAGTCTGAAGAGACTGGGAGATGTTTACTCTGTGCACGCCTTCCTGTCTACAGCTATCCTTGAATTCTGCTGTGGATCTTGTGGTCCAGCAGAGGCCTTGGGGTCCTGCTGCCTCAGCACTGTGGGAATCTGAGCTAAAGAGACATGCTGGTCCAAATAACTCATGGATGATTATAACCACCAGTTGAGCAGGGAAATATTTCTGGCTTTGTCCTGAGGTTTGGAGAGTGTCCACTGTTTCCATTCTGAGAATGTCACATAGACAGATTGCTGCAGCAGTGATGAAAATATCAAGAGAGGCCTAAAAAAGCAAATATTCTTGGGGAAGTAATGAGAATAGATGGAGTTGGTGCACAGTGTGCAGACTGGGAGCCAGAGTGACGACTGAGCTCTGCAGAGAATGGCAAAGCAGAGGTGAAATTAGGGGGGCTGGTAATTGGAAGGAGGCTTTCCTCACAGCAGGTCCCTTAGATCATGGCTGCTTTAACTGCCTGAGAGAGACAGATTAGGCCTGGGTTTTTCTTTGGCCTGACCTGTGCTCCTATTTGGTGCTTTGCTGAAGCTGGGAGCTGTGGTTGGTTTTGGTCAAAGCCTCAAGCAAGCCCAAATGCTGCATCATGAGACCCTGAGGCCAAAATTATGGTCTGGAGACTGAGCTGCAGTGTCCTGGTGGCTGGTACTTGCAGTGTCCTGGGATATTCTGACACAACCATGGGGTATAGAGGGAGTGTCACTTAGTCCAGGACATCCTGCTGTGCAGTCTGTCCCAGCTCAGGGCCCTCTGGGTGATGCTGGCTGCCTGCTGGAAAGCCTTTCTGGCTTTCCTAGGGCTCTGCGCAGGAAAGCAGTGGCTTTCCATGCAGGAGTCTGTCCGAAAGGTCCACTGTGGCAGACTGCTTCAGTGTGCCAGGAGGGGATGTGGGATCAGGACTCCTGCTGTGCTGGGAGATGGCACCTCTGGGATCCTGTTGGACCTGCTTGCCTGATTTATGGATGTGCCAGAAGTACCATCAGGAACCCACCACCCTCCAAACCATACCAAGTCCTGCGTGTGTCTCCCAGGAAAGGTGCAGAGGCTCCACAATGGCTTCTTGCTGACAGCCACAGGTGGATCTACAGCCTAATTTAATGTAAAGATGAGTACAAGTAAGGCACTGTCACACTCTCCCATTGATCTGAGATGCTTCACTGATACCTTGACCAGTGAGAATGAGCAGGCAGGTGGCAAGGTCCTTGGAATTTCCTGAGCTGAGCAAAATAATCTGCTCCAAAGTTTAAAGGCAGAGCTTATGCCCTGATACCTGACATAGAGCCCTTTTTATTTTTGTATAATTCTGAATGCATAAGCCATGGATTAACTGCAAACTATGGCCAGCCTGACTCCTTGAAAATCTGTTCCAGGCCTCCACCTGAGCTCACTGCTTCCTGTAACAGTGGCCAGCAGTTGGTCATTTCTCTTGCTTTGGCATGAGATCCCGCTGTTTTACCACAGGGCTGATTTGAAATCGCATTGAGGGTTTGTGGAACAGCGGTGTGAGGAGCACGGCCCTTTCTGGAGGGGACCACAACAGGCTTCAGAAGGCCTCTCCTCCTGTGGGCAGCTCCTGCCAACCAGGAGCAGCATGTGAGGAGGTTCCATGGCACAGCTGCTGCAGCTCACCCCGAGGGCTGACACAGCACTTGTGGGCCAGGGGCTTGTAAGGGATCACGGCGAGCAGCAGCTCTTCAGGCAGCGCTCCAAAGCCAGATCCCTGCATCTGCTAGGCTGGTGTAAGAGCTTCCCTAATCACTTCTGTGCAGTCCACATCAAAGAGGGGCAGCATGAGGAATGACCCAGATTTTCTGCTCCTGGATGCCTTTTGATGGTGGTGGATTCACTGCTGGCACATCTCTGCTGACCTCCATAGACTCTCATGGCTAATCGCTTTCAGGGATTGTCTTTAATCTTTTGACACCCTAGTCCAAGCATTCCTGCCTCTCCACATCAGCAAATTAGGTTATTAGCTCTTAATACCTCAAAATCTAGACCTTCTGTGCCAGAGGGTAACAGAGAAACGAGATTAGGGAGATTGCTTCCAAAGCCTGGCATTTCCAGCAGGGTTAGTAGCTGATCAGCGCTTGAGAATGTCAAGCAAAGAGCCGGCCATGAGATGAGGAAAACCCTCAAAAAAATTCAGAGTGAAGAAGATCCCTGAAGAACATGGATGGGATTGCGTGCTTTCCCTGGAAGTTTAGCAGCCAGAATACTCAGGAGGGCACATGCCTCTGGACATCCTTGTGGAGGGAGCAGCAGCCCTGTTCTGCCACATGTGCTTTGTCTTGGGCCTGTTGCTGCTATGGGCAGAGCAGGCTGGAAAACACCAGGCTGGTGATGAATGTCTCCTGGATGGAGATAAAGCTTCCATGCCCCTAAGAGCAGAGAAACAATTTGGATGAGCAGAAGAGAGAAGGGTCAATTTTACAGATGATAAAAGGTGAAGTCCTAGGATGAGGCGTGGGGCATATTGCCAGTGAGGTCCTGGTTGTCCTGAGCCAGCTTCAGTGCTACAGGAAGCAGACACCAGTGTCTGGTTTTAGGGAGATTTTCCCTCTGGTCGCTGATCTCTACATTGTGCTAAATGGAGGAGGTGGTGTGTGCTGTACAGGGCCACAGCTTCGGGAGTTACAAACCTCAGAAACCAAGCTAGAACTGAGAAAATCTTGATTTTTCTGCTCTCCAGCCCATCAAAAAGGGAAGTAAGCATTCTGAGTAGTGAATTTTATATGTGGGGTTTTGCAGGGTGAAAGTTTACTTGTGAGAGACCAGGTAGCTATTATGGGTAAGTTTACCCTTAGAGAGATGCTGTAGCATGCAGGGGAGGAGGCTCAGTGTGTCTTGTGTGGAGCCATCAGGGGATGCTCTCGTTCAAGCCTTGGCTTCAGAACTTTTCTTTTCAGCTCAGGTGAACTGGGTTCAGTCCCCACTAAGTGGTCAAGGGACAGCTAAAAGGCATTTGTCTGGAGTTTGGATTTCAGGTACTCACTTCAAAAGGAGGAAACATCACTGCACTGACAATCAGTGGTTCTACAGATGCCTCCTTATGCTCAGCTCCCACAGGACCAGCTCGCTGCTGGGTTACAATATGACAGTATTGCTGATTTAAAACTCACATTTGATCATGTTTTTACCCAAGCTGGTTGCTTCCCTCATTTCTTTTCTGCCTTGCTGATCTGTAGTTTCAGTAGTTTCTAGCATGTTAAGGTTTATGTGGAGTCCTCGGTACATGGTTGCCTTATGTGCATGGCTTCCCTGTATCGCATGGATCAAATGGTTGAGAAACTTCAGCCAGGTGACTTGGGCCCTAAAGATGTCTGAGATTTAGCTGCCCCACAGTTACTGCATCAGGGAGACCCACTCTGATATCTGTGAAATGTGAGTATCCTGTACAGGTGCCAGGCATGAGCACGTTCCCCTACAATCCAATCTGGAATCAGCACAAGGGTCCTTGTAATTCCGACAGGATCTTGGTCTATCAGTTCTGTGCCGTAGGTCCCTGCTTGAAAACTGCATTTAGGATCTTACTGTGCTCATTCAGGAAAATTCCTTGGCAAAATATTATCCTTCAGGATCATTGTAGAATACCAAAGAACAGGAGGAAGACTACCTTGACTCCTCGTAGCCAGGCACCTTGCTTTCACAGGTGTGCTGTGCTGCCTGGTGACACCCCTAAGGCCAGGGATGCAGGTTATGAGACAGAGCCTCTTCCTGTGGGGGCTGTCCTTGGCTTCAGAAAAGTGATTTCTGTGTGCAGATCTGAAGTTACAGCTGTAAAATCCCCACCAGCGTGCATCCGTGCTGAGGCAAGTGCAGAGGACCTTCAGCAGCATCCTGAAAGCTGACTGGAATAATGTCCAATCGTTCTATAAACTTGCAAAATTTGCTCAATCAGAATGAAAGGGCACGCTGATGTAAAATGTGAGATTTAATTGAGAATCTCTGAATAGAATTATGAACCCAACTCGATGTTCCTACATTTGGAAATTTTCATCAGAAAGCATCTCCATTTATCTATGTCTGTGTGCCTTGAAATGTATTATCAACTGGCAGAAATCTGATTTGACTCAAGGGCTTTAAAAGCCTGCATTTTTTGCTTCATGTAGGAGTTTCTAACATGTAAATGGTTGCATAAAGAGACTTTACACTGGGCATAAATGACATCAATTTTTTAGAAAACCATGCTACTAAGAGACTGTAGAGATTTTTCAGGTATAATGGTCAGTATCTATTTACAGCATTTGTTTCATTAGCAGTTTTGGAAAATTCCAATATTGTAAGAATTATTTTGAAGAGAAATTTGGGAAACTATTTTTGCTGACACTGAAATAGAACTGAAAATGATGTTACTGTTCATGTGATTGAATTCATGCACAAGTATGACTGGAGGGTACAGTCAGAAAATTAATGTATATGTTCAAATCCAAATCAGTGAAAATCAACCATCTCCCATCTTCCTCCTTCAGCTATGCACCTTTGAAGGATGTGATCCAGAGTGTTTGAAATGCACTCCAGAACTGGGAAATACAGATTTGAGGAGAAGCTTCTACTGAGGGGACTTTCTAGAGCTGCAAAAAATAGAATAATATTGAAGATGTTACCTCCACATGACTGCTTTTAATCTGTCCTTTTGAATACTATTAATGAAATTAAAGATTAACTCACTATTCAGTGGTATTTTCTTTTGAGATCTGAGTTGCAGGCTCATGCCACCTGCAGTGAGAATTCTTCCTCATTTCTGTGACTTTGGCAAGTGTCAAGTGACATGAACTGCACAGTGATCCCTTTTTATTCTCCACTGCATCCAAATTCCTGGGTTTTGTTCGTTACACTTTGCTGGAGTGTTGACTTGAGTGTTTGTCCCAAAACCTGTGTAGGTGCACACAGAGCTGTAGTGATGCTCATCAGTGTGGTCGTGCTGGTAAAGCCTGAGCTTTACAAGCAGCAGCCCTCACAGATTGTGTGGGGACACACAGCCTGACATGGGGGACAGCTGAGTTGAGCTGAACCTGTGGTTCTCCCAGTGTGGCAGCTCCTGTCTCCCTTGTAGCTGTCCCTCCAGCAGCCACAGAAAGTGTTTCCTGTCTTAGTCCTCTTCCACAAGTTCCCAACACGTGTGGGGACATCTCCCCACACAGGTGGCGCTGGGCACACCCTGCTGGTGTGGCACTCGTGCTGCAGAGCCTGGCTGACACCTTGTCTTCGCCTGTTTCCCCAGGTTGTTGCGCTGTCGTCGTGGAGTCTCTTGAGAGATTCGATCTACTACACGCTGTCTGTTGTTGCACTCATCGTGGTAAGCTTGTGAAGGTTTTCCATCTGTGGGAGCCCATGTCTGCTGCTTGTGAAGGTTTTCTATCTGTGGGAGCCCATGTTTGCTGCCACCTCTAAAGGGAACCTGCTATGGCATAACACTTGTGTAGCTGAGATCCCAGCTCGAGCACTCACGGGGATTTCTGCTTGTGGAAAACTGCTCATGGTCTCCCTGGTTCTGCTGGGAAGTTTGGCCTGAGGGCAGGAGGTGGAGGAGTGTCATGGTGGCCCTGTGCAGACACGAGAACAGAGCTAAACCCATGCTCTGAGCCCCCAGGCAGTCCTGCTGTGGATGGGTCAGTGCTCTCCTGGCCCTCATGACTTCCTGAAATGCATGTCACTAACCTGTAAGGAGGCAGCACTTGTGCCCAGAGGAGAGAGATCCTGAGCAGCTACTGCAAAACCTTCAGGTTAGTTTTCCTACACATAATAGGGAAATGCAGTGCATGCTGACAGCAAGTCCTCAAACAAAATCTACACTTTCAGCAGTTCTTAGTGCCTATCCCGATTTTCATCAAGCTCAGAAAATGCTCCAAATCTCTCAGAATTGGGCTGTTCTTTGAAAAAAATTTGGCACAAGAGTTAAATAAAGACACTGCTATCATTTTAGCATTACCTTTGCAACCAATACCAAACAGTGCCAGGAAATGTGAAAATTGAGTTTTCAGGTAGCAGTTGCACGTCTTTTTTCCGCCCCACCCTAGCCTAGTGCACTAGATTCCCTAAGACAGGAAGAGTGATTTTGGGAGGTTAACTTCCATATGTCAGCAAGAAGGAGACTTTAGAATCAGTAGAGGGTTGCTTGCAGTCTGGATTACTTTGGTTGGTGTGTTTCAACAGTGGGTTTTGGTTTGTTTCCTGCTGAACAAGCCTGTGTACTCTGTAGCTGCAAAGGCCTCTATTTGCCTTATCCCAAACAGGGGATCTTTCTCAACCTGTTTGTACTTTTATTCCCTGTACTGCAAGGCCAGCCATTTTGTACCTGGTGAAAAATAACTTTTCTACATAATTACTAGCAATGAACTGCAAAACAAAAAGCTTTTTTTTTTGTTTTGTTTTGTTTTGACAGCTTGACAGTAACCTCTTAGAAGACACTTCAGTGCTTTGCATGCAGGGATAATTTTTCCATATGAGGGCATTGAGACTTCTCTGCAGCTGGAATAGAGTCATCAATCTTAAAGAATTATATTGTTTGTAGGAGTTTGTTCTCATGTGTTTTAAACAACAGCCTGTGGTGCTGTGTTAAAAGTTGCACTCCACTGGTGTCTTTAGTAATCATAAATACACCTGAGGGGAAATAAATATATTCCTTCCAATGCTGAGATACAGCAACTTTAAAAAGCTTGATACTGTGCTGGGAAAATCAATATGACTTTGTCTCTATTTGCACTAGAAAAGGAAGTATTTCTTACAATGCTCTTGTAAGAAATAGAGCAGTATAGACTCACCTGTTTGCTGCTCCAAGCCATTTAGTGAACTCTGAACCACAGAGGTTAGAAGTGGATATAAACTACATTTACTGTACTTCATCTTGATTCAGCCCTATGATTTTTTTTAACTTTATAATAGTATTACTTGTCTTCTAGTAGAGTTTGGCAAAACTTGCTCCTTGTTCTCTTGAAAGGAAAAAGATGCACGTGCATCTTAACTTGAAGGGACATGGTCAGAGTCATTAGAAGCAAAATTGAGATGGGTGTTATTTTTAGTCACAGAAGTCAGTGCACACGCTTTCACCTCCCATCACACCCAAACATTGTAACCTAAAACAGGCCCTGTCAGATTAGATCACAGTGACTGGGAACTGTAATTTACAACGCTTTGTGGTCATGTTTTCTTCCAGTAACCAGTGTAACTCTTGCCTCACCAGTGTAACTCTTGCCTCGTGCCTGCTGTCACACAGGAGTTGCTATTTACGGCTGTATGGCCAATGGGAAGTGTTCACTGTGCTTTCAGGGCCTCGTTCGTTTTCCCTCCCGTTTCCCTGGGGCACAGCCATGGATCTGTAATCCCCGGTGTGGTCACACATTTCCCTGCTGGTGCTTTGGAAGGGCTGAATGGACCACAGCCTGTCATGGGCCCATGAGGGCTGCATGTGATTCCAGCTTCAGCCTCCTGTGGAGGCACCGGCACCGCGCGGCCCTCTGCAGCCATCCCGCTGTGCTGGGAGCAGGACTGGAGGCACGGGGAATGGCAGGGCACGACAAGGGGAAGGGCCTGGTCATGGAGCATGGCAGCCACTGCCCCTGTGAGCCTTCAGCCATTGCCAATGTGGGCCTTCAGCCATTGCCAGTGTGGGCCCTTCAGCTGCTGCCAGTGCGGGCCCTTCCCTCACCCCTTGCCATGGTGCTGCTGCTTCCTTCACAACTCTCACCATGGCGCTGCTTCTCCCTTGACACCTCTCACCTAGGTGCTGTTCCTTCCCTCATGCCCCTTCGCCATGGTGCTTGTCCTTCCCTCACACCCCTCAGCATGGCCTTCCCTCACACTCCTTCCGTCATGACCCTTCGCCATGGCGCTGGTCCTTCTCTTACACACCTTCCCTCACACTCCTTAGCATGGCGGTTGTCCTTCCCTCACACCCTTTCCCTCACACCCCTCAGCATGGCACTTGTCCTTCCCTCACACCCCTTCCCTCATGCCCCTTCCCTCATGACCCTTCGCTATGGCTCTGGTCCTTCCCTCATGCCCCTTCCATCGCACCCCTCAGCATGGCGCTGATCCTTCCCTCACACCCCTTCCCTCACACCCATCAGCATGGCACTGGTCCTTCTCTCAGGGAGGAGGTGCATTCCCTCAGGGAGGAGGTGCATCCCCAGCACTCTGGGGAAGCCACAGTGCCTGTCCATCAGCAGGTGTGCCAGAGGGACTGTCAGTAGCTGCAGTCAGCTGGGGTGATGGTCACCCTGAGCTGATGGGAACAACACCCTGGGCTCAGCAGGGCATGGCAGCAGTTCCAGAGCTTGCTGTGGATCTGCTGGCGGGTCACTCCATGTCCAGCCAGGAGCTGGCAGGGAGGAGGCCATGTCTGGTGGGACAGCCCGGTTGGTCAGAGTGGTGCAGCCCCATCTCTGGCTCACCACTGCTTTCCCTCTAACTGCTGCACAAGGACCCAGTGCCATTTGGGAAAGGGGTACCTGCCAGCCTTGACTAGGTGAGAGAAACTAAGGGTTAAGAAGTTCAAAGGCTTGGCAAGAGGGCAGTGCCAAAATACACCCGAGCTTGATGCCTTTGCCATTGCCACGAGCCCTGGCTTGCTTTACTCTGTTCCCTGCCTCAGGTGATGAGCTGTTTTCAACTGTTGTTTTGTGTATAACATGCTATTTTTAAATCTTTTCTCCACAGTTTATTTATGATGAAAGAGTTTCCTGGTAAGTGAATCCCTTTTCATTTTTTCTGGTTGTACCACAAAAGCTGTCATAATTAGTGTTTATGAGGAGGAGGAAGCTAGAAAGTTCTGCAGGGCAGCTATTTGCTGCTGTATGAGAAACATCAGCACAAGATGGGCCAGAGTAACTAATTTTTTGAGCTAGAGAAGAAAGCCCAGGAGAATCAGACTGTTCCTGGTACAGTGGCAGGAGTCAGTGCCCTCTGCATGCCCTGCAGCAGTCTGGGGATGACAGTGTGCTCAGCAGAGTTGTGGGTGTGCAAGAAGGAGCCACCCAAGCAGTCATAAATAATTGTATAGTTGGATTTTTCATAATTTAGTGACTGGCCAGTTAAAAGAAGTAATAAAAAAAAAATCCCTATTAATGTGTTAAAGAGCAGTGCAGTAGATATGATAGTCTAGGAGGGCTGCAGATACTTTTCAGTTGCTTTGGTCTCATGGTTATGTTTCTGGCACATCCCAGGGGTGATGTGGTGACATCTGGAGGTGACAGTGGAGGTGACAGCTTTGGCTTTGGTGTCACTCCCAGCTGGTGTCATTTGGATTACAAGCACTAGGGAGCGTCAGGCTGCTTGGGTTGGTGTTTTCCCTCGCTGGCTCTTGCCCATTTCAGAGGCAGGTTTCAAACACCCATTCTTGGCAATAGCCTGGTTTTCTTTGTTGATTTTTTGTGTGTTTCTTTTTAACTGAAATTCACTCGAAGGCCAGTTGTATTTAACTGTGGTCTAAAAAAAACCCCAAAACACATAACACAGAAGCTGAGTGTTGAATCTTAAGAAGCAGGGAATGAGACATGGATATAGTTAGTGCAATATCTCAAAATCCTTGTGGAGAAAATGCTCCGTGAGTTTAGCATACAGTAGTTTGATAATGGATGATTTCCACAAGGACTAGCAGCTTGCCATGAGGAACTAAGCAGAATATACCATTTTGGACAGTGAAAAAGATCACCTAGAAACAAGCTCTAAAAGCCATATTGTAATTTGTTTTCATACAAATTTCATTATTCCATTAGTTTGACACGGAAACAGCAGAGGGAAAAAACCTGTCAGTGTCTAATCAGCAGTTTGAACATTCTCAGCACTCATGCAGCAGCTGTAGCAGCACAGCAGCTGCCCCTTGCTCAGGTTGTCTCAGCGCAATTGGCTTTCCAAAGCCCAGCATCCTGCTCCGGTTGTCTCAGCACAATTGGCTTTCCAAAGCCCAGCATCCTGCTCAGGTTGTCTCAGCACAATTGGCTTTCCAAAGCCCAGCATCCTGCTCAGGTTGTCTCAGCACAATTGGCTTTACAAAGCCCAGCATCCTGCTCAGGTTGTCTCAGCACAATTGGCTTTCCAAAGCCCAGCATCCTGCTCTACACTCCTGCAGGCAGAGTAGGGTGGCTGCTCCCCTCCCTTGGCCACATCCCATGGTCATTGTCCTTATGGAAGTGTTGGTGGGCCTTGGGTGTGCAATTTGCTCACTGAATCCTGGGTTTTGTCACTTGTTCTTAGCTGACAGGTCAGTTTGGCCAAATAAAATCTCAGAAGTCAAGAAAACAAAGACGGATGTTTAAGCCATTTCTTTGTGCATCCCTTTTTTATAGAGGAATGTTAAGGCAGCCCAGGAGGGTCAAGCCTTTCTGCATGCTTGTGGTGTGTCAGAAACACGGGGGAGTGACTGAACAGGGGCTGCTGATGCCATGCCCTGCTCTGATGTGTTTGTGTTGGTCTTGTTCCAGGTGGGAGTCCTTAGTCTTAGTGCTGATGTATGTCATCTACATCTTTATAATGAAGTAAGTCAAATGTACCCTCAGCTTATCTAAATTTGAAGGTTCCTTGCTCTCCTTGCCTCACCTAGCCCTTACAATAAGATGAAGAAACAGCCTCCAGTTCTATTAGGGAAACTTTCTGGCTATTAGGGAAAAATTTGTGCACCAAAAGGGTCGTCAGGTGCAGGAACAGGCTGCCCAGGCCAGTGGTGGAATCACTATCTCTAAAGGGGTTTAAAAGATGTGTAAATATGGTGCTTAGGGACATGGCTTAGGAGTGGGCTTGGCAGTGCTGAATTAACATTGGACTGGATGATTGTGGAGGTTTTTTCCAACCTAAACTATCCTGTGAATCTGTGCTATATGGATCTCATCCTGTGTGAACCGACCAAGGCTAACAGCAAACCTGTGGCAGAGCGAGTCCCACCAAAACAGTCTCCTCTGACTTCTCTTTACCATCCCTACTCAGAAATAAGCAGGAGTGAGATTCCAGTCCGCTTTTCATGGGTGCAAAGCTCTGCAGCAGTTTTTGCTTGCCTGGAGATCTGTTAATAAACTACAGCGCAGTCAGCAGTGATTTTCTGAGCACATTCACACATCTGGCCTGTGTGACTTCTTCCACACAAGTTCTTGCTAGTAAAACTGGTCTGTTCTGCTGTTTTGTTCACGTCCTCCTGTCTTGTTTTCAAAAGCCAGTGGAAAGGAAACCCAGATTCAAACTGGAACATTCAACAAAACCTTCCAGCTGCCAAACACACCAGTGGTCTTGTCTCCACAAGTAAGACCAGAGATTTGTTTTGAAATGATGAATAGAGTAATATTGTGAGAGCAATTCTCAGTGAGAACAGCAAAACACTCAGGCTGGCTGAAGGGAACACAAGTCAGAATTCATCTATTAATTAGAAATTTTGACATGGAGGGTAGCTTTTTACTCTTGGAACAATTAACTGACCAGCAAGACAGTTGTAATGTGTGCAATTTTTTTTTTCTCTAAAAACAATGTTGTAACGTGAACAGGCTTTTCAGACCTGTTTGGATATAGCTTGAAAGGTTGTCAGCCTAGTTAGGCACCTCTGCCAGGTATTTATAGGGGTCTGCCCTTGCCTCTGAGTGTCATGGGGAGAGCCTTGGCTCATATTTGTGTCAGCTCCCAGATGCTGCAAGCAGCAAGGATTATTCCCCACCTGTGCCAAAGCTGAGATGAATTTAGCATAAGGTGTTGTGTTTCTGGGTTGAGTCCTCCCAGTAAAATAATGCTGATACTCAGGTGTGATAAAAAAATATACTTGGATGATGACAAGCAAAGATTCATACCTAACACATAAACATGCGTGTCATTCAAGATCTATGGCTTCTATCTTTCATAGCCTTCTGGGTATAGAGAGATTGTTTGATGTGCAATTTAGCTGGAGCTCTGGGATCCTCCTTAAATCCAGAGGAGTTTACTTCCCTCCCTTAGCTGTATTGCACAGGATACAAGGCTAGGAAAAGAAGACTGTCAAGAATTAAAGGTACATCCTGAGTTTATTTTGTTTGTGCAGGTACAACTCAACCATACACCACTTCTTTGAGAGGAAGACAAAAAACTCTGCAAATATGGTGAATGGTTTAGCAAGTAACACAGAGATGGATGACAACAGCAACTGTGATGCCACAGTGGTGTTACTAAAGAAAGGTAACTGTTCCAGTAAGTCACCCTGTCACTTGCATCATTCTGGGTGTTCTCTCCTCACTGCTCACACAGTGGGAACTGCTGCTCCCTTGTAAGCCATGAAACAGGAGGGAGCTGGTGGTCCTTTTGGAACCCCTCTCCCACATGTGGGACACAGTGTGGTGATCCCAGCCACCACAGCCTGTGCCACTGGAGGTGGCTGAGGCCTCTTGTGGCTGATTCTTGCTGCTGGACAAATTGCTTGGCTGCAAGGACTCCTTCAAGCCCAGGGGCTGCTTATCTGGCCTGTTGCAGCCATTTTAATTCCTCCTGTAGGTGCTGTTACTCTGCACTGAAGTAACATGTCCACTTAAATTTAACTCCACTCCAAAGGGACATCAACTGAGCAAGAAAAAAGGCCCTACTTAGACCAGTGTACACTTATCCCCACTGAAGGAAGGGCAGGGACTCTCTGTGGGTCTGGGTGTTGTGCTTTTACTGCACATGCTGGCTTTACCAAGCACAACTTTTCCATGGGAGTGATCTTTAAGGGTATTTCACTTTGGCTGAAATCTGTTCCAGTTTGACTTTAGTCGTGATCATGTATAAAAATGGTTGTATTTCTTCAGCTTAGAGAAAATTCCCCCATCCCATAGCTCAGCAGCAGTTGTTCAATGTCTGCTTTTGCAAGGATGTCCTAAGCTGTATTCACAGTGGATTTATCTTGTCTTTAAAACAGTCAACAAGCATGTGCAGTATCTGCTTGGGATGTATACGTACCTGTTCTCAGGAATAACACCTCCCCTTTTCCTGAGGCACTGACTTAGCCTGAGAAGAAGCTCTGTCTTGTCCAAATCAGTCCTGGTCTCTGACCACAGATGGGCTGCCTCGTTTTTTTAGCTAGTCTATCAAAAAACCCCAACCAACCACCCAAAAATAGGTCTCTTTTCCTGCAAATGGGGCTTGAGAGGCACAGTGTGTATACAGCAAGCAGTTAAGCCTGAAATGTAGTGGGGTTTATTTGCAGCAGCAGCAGAGTCTGCCAGCTTTCAGTTCCAGGCCTGTTGCAGAGGGAGGGCTTTCACCAGTGCTGTGCACTCTGATTTGGGGAAGCTGCTTTTCTGGGGACAGCTCTGTGTTGCCTGGAGCTCTTCACAGCAGAACTACACTGGCAATTCTGTGCCAGGAAAGCTGGATCGGGAAACCTCAGTGAGCACAAACTCAGGCCTTGCACATCCAGCTTCACCCAGTGGGATTTGCTTTAAATGTTCCCACAGTGGGTTTTTTGCATACTCTGCTGATAACTTTTTGATTTGGACACTTGTGGTTACTCACACTGGCCCAGGAAGGAAGATAAGAGGGTTGCTTCATCTTCTCGCAGATTGTTCCTGTATTTCCTGGGGACTGGGCCACAGGAGGCCTGGAGAGGCAAGTGATGCTGCTTTGTGTCCAGGCCAGGGGTACACGGCCACCAACAGCACCTGTTACAATAGGATGCCTGAGGGTTTCAGACTTCTGAGGCCTTTTCTGAAACCTTTTCTGAATAGAGGACCAAAAAGTCTGAAACAGAAAGATTTCTGTGTGTGGCAGTTTTTCCAGGTGCCATTCGACAAGTGCCAGTGTGGAAAAACTCACAAGGAAAAGCCTTGTGGTTGTTTTTTTGTTGTTGGTTTGCATTTTTATTTTTTTAATATGGAGGAGCTCACATATCTACTCTACTCCATGGAAGCCTCAGTAGGCAAAAAAAAAGTAACATAAAGGCTGAGGAGATAGTCTTGTGTAAGACTAACAGTGATGTTAAAAATGGTGATGCCACAAAACATTTGCCAGGTGTTTAACACTGGTTTTATTAAACCTGTGCAGAAGTGTGTTGGAGAAGGCCTCAGGTTTCCCTGCTGCCAAGTCCCAGTCGTGGCACAGAATTCACAGCCCAAGGTGTCATCCAGGTGAAGGAAGGATGATCCCCAGAGGCAGCAGTGGGCATTGGCACTGTGCTCCAGGTGGAGCACGATCCAGGGATGGGCCTGTCTCCCTGTCCCTTTGCTCCCACACTGTGGATTGCTCTGGCACGTGCAGTTGCTGCTGGATTTGGTGGCTGTTCTTAGCCATGAGCTGCAAGCCCAGGGTGCAGGAATGTTCTCTGCATTTGTATTTGTACCTTGCAGGAACACAGCAGTGGATGATGAGAACAGTATCCTCACAGAAGTGCAGGTTGCAACTGGGAGTAGCTGCCTTGGTGGGATAGCTGCCGTTGAAGCAGCTGTGCCTAACACAGGCCTGCGATGAAATGTGCAAAGCAGATTTAGTTCTGCATGAGTGGTCATACTATGTTGACATTTTATTTAAAACCAGGAATATAAAGTGTGTAGAAGGCAGAAATTAAGGACAGACGAGACTTGTTTTGAATGGTGTGGCTGAAGGAATGGTTCTTACAGAGAACTTCCAGAACCTATGGGTTTCTTCTTCTTAGAGCCACATAGAACAGAGGGAGAGACTGCTGGAAGAAGGGCTCAATTTGTTTTTGTTCCTTGGCTGCAGGAAATTTCCACCGCAAAGCCTCAGTGATCATGGTTGATGAGCTGCTCTCTGCCTACCCACACCAGCTTTCCTTTTCCGAGGCTGGGCTCCGGATCATGATAACCAGCCATTTCCCTCCCAAAACACGGCTCTCCATGGCCAGCCGCATGCTAATCAATGAGGTGTGTCTTTTATCTCCCCCCCAACCCCTGCTCCTCCTGAATTTGCATTTTCCTGTAGCAGTGTCTATCTTGAAATGAAACTCTGGTGTTTCTTCTGGATCCCGGATAGCGCTCTCCCAGATTTTATCGTTCTGGCACTGACTTCACTGAATGTCCCTTGCTTTCTGTGCCCTTGGAGATTTTAGCAGAGGTTGTTATGTAGCTGTTACATGTAGCTGTTGCTCACAGGAGGTGCCCTCTGCATAGATCTGTTTGATAATATGGTACTACCCCGAGACTGCACTTAGTGTGTCACTTAGTGGTCTTGGAGTACTCCTGGAGTCAATTCTGCAGGAATTGACCTTGTAAAAGTTGGCCACTGGACCTTCTCTTGTAAAAGTTGTACTTGTGAGATTTTTCTAGTGGTCTGCAAGCAAGCATCATGTTGTACCTGTTGAAAATCATTCTTTTTGCTTTCAAAGATAAATTTGTAAAGACTTCTACACACCTCTCTTTCTCTGTTCCTCCCTTTTGCTTAAAAAACCCTCGAATTTAAAAAAGTCTTATTTTTCATCAAGTCTGCCTTTATTTACAGAGACAGAGGCTGATCAACAGCAGGACTTACACCAACGGGGAGTCAGAGGTAGCCATCAAAATCCCCATCAAGCACGTGGTGGAGAACGGAACGGGCCCCAGCAACTCTACCGAGCGCGGTGTGAACGGCACGCGGCGCGACGAGGACGCGGCCGAGGCCAGGAATGAGAACGAGAACGAGGACAACGAGAACAACGAGAACGACGAGGAGGAGGAGGATGATGATGATGATGATGACGACCATGAAGGGCCCTACACGCCTTTTGACCTCCCCAGTAAGAAGCTCTCCTGCGTTTGTGTGGTGTTTGTTTGGATATGGTGGAAACCACTGCAGGTGGATGTAGAGGTAGAAGTGTCTCTGAGGGCTTACATCAGCTTTCACTTGGCAGTGAGGCTCATGGTCACATGTAAAAGAGATGGGGAACTGGGAAGCAGCAGGAGCCTCTCAGGGTGCAGACTCCTGGGGTTGGGCACACCTCTGCTGCAGTAACAGGGGAGACACATCAATCTCCACAGGGTTCTGCCCCCAAAACATGCTCACCCCCTGGAAAGATGGATCTCTGCTCGCTGTGGAGGAAGCTGAGGGTGGCTGGGCTGCTGGCAAGGAGCCTGAGTGAAGGTCACAGTGAGGACCTACGTGTGCCTCAGGCTGCTGAGCACTGCACCTGCAGAATGGAGATCTCCTTTTAGCCTAGTGCTTCTTACCACATCAGGGCTCTGGTCCTGGGGTGATCATAATGTATCCCTGTCTTGCCTTTGAGTCACAGTTGTCATAGCTGGCAAAATTTGCTGTGTTGCAGATGAGCTGGAATACTCTAGGGAGTGGTCCTGCCCTTTACAGGCAAGATACAATTTTGGGAACTCCTGTTCAGGTCTCTCTCAAACAGCATTTCTGTAGTTTGAGTGAGGAAAAGACCTGAGCCTTAAAGAAAGTAGTTTAGATGTCCTATGGACTTCCATAGTATGTGAAAGGCTCGACCTCTGGAGATCTCTGGTTCCAATCCCTGCTCAGAGCAGGTCCTGTGTCCACTTGAGTTTTATAATCTACAAGGATGGACATCCCACAGACTTTTGGGTACCTGTTCCAATGTTTGACCACCCCAGAAAGAAAAAAAGAGAAAATACACAACTTAATGTACTATCTGTTCTGAATTTCCCTTTTTGGAAGTTGAGTCCATTGGCTTTTGTAATTCCCTTGTGCAAGGAATTTTGTAATTCCCTTGTGAAGGGTCTGCTTCCATGTTTTCTGTACCCTCCCTCAATTATGTGATTGAAGGTGAATCAGATCTCTTTCTTGGACTTGCATTTTATGTGGTTTTGAAGAACTTGACTAGGGTGCACATGTGGTCTGACCCATTACTTAAACACTTTGTTAAACCTTCATACTCCTGTGCCTGTCTCTGCCCTTCTATCTGCCATCACATCATTATCTTCTGAACAAGGAATGGCATGTTGGCATAACAGGCTGAGGTGTCCCTGGCACCTTGTTTGCACATGCTGACAAAATAATAACATTCTGAAATGTGATTGTTTCCCTTTGTTTTGTTGTTTGGCAGCTGGCAAGATAGAAATGTTGAAGTGGGTCTTCACATGGCCCTTGAGTTTTGTCCTGTACTTCACAGTGCCCAACTGCAACAAACCCCACTTGGAAAAATGGTTCATGGTCACCTTTGCTTCTTCTACCCTGTGGATTGCAGCTTTTTCTTACATGATGGTGTGGATGGTACGTACCAACTAACCCAGAAACCACTGGGAGAAGCAGCAGGAGGGGGTTTGGCATCTAGAGAAATGCATAGGAAGTTCTACACACCTGAATTTTCAGGTGAGAAACCCTAGGTTTGCTTCTATTTCTTTTGGACCTGTCCACACTCAGAGAAGAAAATTAGGGGCCAGTAGGCATGGCCTTTGAGCTTGATTTGGGGCTGGCATTTCATCCAGATTCTTTACCTTGGGCAACAACTGCAGCTGCAGCAGTGGAACATCTCCTAGTCATGCAGGGTAGTGTGAGGGGGCCTGAGTGACAATCTGGCCACAACAACTTTTCATTCTCTTGGAGCAAGCAAGCTCAGGAGACATGGAGTTGTGAATGATCACACTTTGAACTCAGCATGAACAATAGAATGACATTCAGTCAAATTCCTGCAGAACTAGAGCCATAGGGTGGTTTTGTGTCAGCTTAGCTGGTATTTGTACATAATAATGTTTACAAACCTCATCTAAGCTAGTATTTGTATACAATAATGTTTACAAACCTCATCCAAGATCAGGAGGCAGTTACCTAGGATAGTGAGCCACCATACAGTCTCTTTTCCACATTAGTATCAGGAAAACTGTGGAGGAAATGTATGGAACCACTAACCTGAGAGGGTACACAGCAGGTGAGGGCTATGCCCTGCCAGTTGATGAATATACCAAAAGAGCCTGTCACTGCCTCTATTTAAAGGAAGTGTGAGTTTGCTCTGAGAGATACCCTCTGTCTCACAGCATCTTGCAGAGTTGGGCCAAGTTGGTGTCAGGTCTTAATTGTTGTAAACAGCTTGACAGTTTATTCCATGCTCTCCTTAGGTGACAATCATTGGGTACACCCTGGGAATTCCAGACGTGATCATGGGCATCACTTTCTTGGCAGCAGGAACCAGTGTGCCAGACTGCATGGCCAGCCTGATCGTGGCCAGGCAAGGTGGGTCACTGCAGGGATGGCTTCCTGCTGTGGGGCTGTGTCCTGACATTCTGCTCCTCCTCAGGCAGCACAGATGTTTCCTCTGCAGAGCTCTTTCCACCAGCCTAGAATTTAAAACAAGAGCAAAGAAGGAAATAAATTGTGCTGCTATTGCAAAGCAGTTAACAGGTTCTCAACAGAAATTCTGGCAGTATTGTCAGCTTCAAGCCTTCCTCAATAACCACAGTAATTTTCTTAATCTGAATATCAGTGGTATAGAACTATTTAATGGCATAAGAATCTTTCAGGCCACCTTCCAGTTTTCTTCACAGTCACAAGGACTGGAAGATACTGCTGTTTTTAAGGAAAGCAGCTCCTCAATATTTGTGGCCCTTTCAGCAGGTGTGTAAAGAGGAAAAGCAAGCTGCCAGTACTGCTTTGGGGACCAAAACCAGTGGCTTGTCACTGAAATAAGCAGCTGCTGAAGAGATGACTCAAGGACCTTTTGCAATTAATCCAGTGCAGAAACTCGTGTGTCATGGTCACAGTAAAGGGTCAAAAGTCCCCCTGAGCATGGCACCAGAGAGCTGGCAGGTCACAGCCAGCACAGCAGGTCCCCTCAGCAGCAGAGGATTAGTGGAGGGGAATTCTCAGCTGATCCTGGAAGGTGGATTAAGCCCCTTTAAGCCTGCTGGCCTTGTATGATGGGGGGCAAAGGGAAGGGAGGGAGTGAGGGGCATCCTCCACAAATCTTGGCCTTAATCAGGGGAAACTGCCTGGATGACCTCAGATTAAAGCTGCAGGACTTTTCTGAGACATGTCTGAGTGTTTGTGGTTTCCATTCCTGCAGGTATGGGGGATATGGCTGTGTCCAACTCCATTGGAAGCAATGTTTTTGATATTTTAATTGGCCTAGGCCTTCCATGGGCTTTGCAGACCCTAGCAGTGAATTATGGATCATACGTAAGTCCTGCATTTGTTCACATCCTTGTTACTTATTTATTACTTATTTATTTATTTTTAATAAGCCAGATCTATCTAGGAAAAATAAAGGTCCAAAATTCTATGGATTTTATTTGAAAAAACAAGTAATTTTCTCTGTTATGATATGAGAGAAGTAGAAGTTAATTGTCACTGGACATTTCCCATCCTTTTGAGGACAAGTACTTCCATTTCTTCCTTGAAGACAGAAGTCTGTGCTGGAGTAAGCTAGCTTTACTAGAGTGCACTGGATTTTTTTCATACTCTTGAATATATTCCAAGTAAGAATGACCCTGTTTTTAATAAGGCAGAGGGGATAAACACACAGGTGAAATATAAAATGTTGATGAGATCTGTAGACCTTTTGCTAAGGAAAATTCTGGCATTACTAAACTGTTAACACACTGCAAAGTTAAGGAAACTGTTAAATTATTGGATGTTTCAGAGCATGGCCATCAGCAGGAAACTCTGCAGAGCTTTCCTGTTTAAGGCAAAACTACCAAACACCAATGAACTTTTATCACTTGGGAAGTAAAGGATAAGAGCCAGCCTCTGCCCCAGAGCTGCTGCAAGGTTCCTTCTGAGAAGTAAAAGCAGGAGATGCCACAGAGTTCTAGAGGGAAGTCACTGTGGCTGTTGTGGTTACCTGGACCCCACTCAGACAGCAGAGTAGGGCAGAGAGAAGAGTGTTGATTACAGTCACTGAGTGAATGCAGAGTTAAAAGACAGGAGAATGACAGAACTGCTGAGCTTGACAAGTCCCTCTGGGGAGAGTGTCTAGTCCCCAGCCCTCTGCTCAAAGCTGGGCCAGCTAGAGCAGAATGCTTAGGGCTTTGTCCTGTTGGGTGTTGAGTACCTCCAAGGAGTCTGCACAGCCACTCTCAGCACTTTGCTTTGGTTTTTAACCACTCTCAACAGTCAAAAGCATTCTTACATTATAATGGGATTTCTGTATTTAAAGTTGTGTGGTTCCTCTTGTCCTTTCAATGGATATCACACAGAAGAGTCTGGCTGCACCTTCTCTATGTTCTCCCACCAGGTATTTATGCACATGGCTCAGATCCCCCTGAAGCTTCTCTTCTCTAGGCTGAACAGTCACAGCTCTTTGAGCCTCTCTCTATGTCAGATGCTGCCATCCCTTAAATCTTCCTTGTGGTCCTTCACTGGACTTGCTCCAAGAAGTCCATATCCTCCTTGTATTGAGGAGCCCAGAACTGGACCAATGTGAGCAGAGCAGGATCACCTTCCTCTCCCTACTGGCAGCACTTCTCCTGATGTAGCCCAGGATGCTGTTGATGTTCCATGGCACAGGGGTGCATTGTTGACTTCAGCTTGGTGTCCACCAGGACCAGCAGGTCTTTCTTGGCCAGGCTGCTTTCCAGCTCATCTGTGGAGTTATTCCTTCCCAAGTGCAGGGCTTTTCATTTCCCTTTGTGGGTATTAATGAGTTTGCTGCCTGCACATTTTTCCAGCCCGTCCAGCTCCCTCTGTATGGCAGCACAGTCCTCCAGAGCACGAGCCACCTTCCTTGGTTTTGTATGGGCTGTGATCTTGCTGAGCCTGCTCTCTCCCCACCATCCAGTTCATTAAAAAAGGCACTAAAATCTCTCTCCCCATCATCTCGTTCATTAAAAAAGGCACTAAACTCTCTCTCCCCATCCTCCAGTTCATTAAAAAAGGCACCAAGCAGTCCTGACCCCTGGGGTGAGGCCCTAGTGACTGGCCCCCGGCTGGGCTTGGAGCACAGGGCTTTGGTTGCTTATCAGGCCACTCCACTGGCCCCTTTTCCAGGCTGTTCTTCCTCTGTTTGTCTCTGAGGATGTTTGGGAGAGTGCCAGAAGCCCTGCTAAAGTCAACATAAACAATGTCTGTTGCTCTCCCCTCACACGGCAAACCCCCCTCATCCTACAGGGCTGTCAGGCAGGGTCAGAGGGATTTTCCCTCCATAAATTAACACGTCTGTCCTTTGTGTATTTAGAAGTGGTTCCCATGATCGTGTGCTCTGTCACCTTCCCAGGGATCAAGGTCAGGCTGACCAGCCTTTCGTTCCTCACATCTTCCCTCTTCTTGGATATAGGAGTGCCACAAGGAAGCAGTGCTGCAGGAATAAAATCCCTTTCTTTAATGAGCAGTTTATCTGTAGCTCATCTATATTTTTGTGGAAAAGGATGAAAAGAAGTGGCTGAACAGAAGCAGCCAGCTTTCAGGGAGGCATAACAGTGTCACTACAGTTTTGCATACCCAAAATGTCCATTGTACAGTGTGATCACATGGTTAGAAAAGGCAGTCTTGGAAACTGCCCCACAATTAGCCAAAGAGAGTTTCCTCAGTTTTCACTTGCTGTTCCTGGATTTCTCAACAAATTCTTGGGTAATTGGACTTTAAAACAAAGCAAGCCCCCTTTCCCCACCCTGTTATTAGCCATTAATTTTTGAACTATCACTCCCTTGCTAGCAAAGGCTGGCATTAGCTGGGTCAGGTGTACCTCGGTGACAGTGCCTAGAGCTCCAAGATGCTGGTTGTCATTCCAGGAGTGTGGCATTATCCCTGGCACCCAGGTCAGAGGGGGCAGCAGATGTGGAGCTCCAGTTCCTGAGGTCTCTTAGGCTGAGCCTTGGGCTGCTTGCATGAGCAGGCCCTGATAACTGCACTGGGACTTGTGGGCTCAGCCTGGTTGTCCACGAATATCGCTGAGAGTCGAAAGTACTAGGTGATTTCTGGGCTTATACAGGATTTAGTACTGCTCCTTTGCTCCTTTGGTGTTTGGCAGGACCCGAATGTGTCTCTGTAGTATCTCTTCTTTGGAAGTGGCTTCATGTGGAATCAGGACTTTTTGTTTAAACAAGCTTACTCCATGGGATGGTGTCTGAGTGGGGAAAAGGCAGCTTTGTGATCTAACAGAATGAGTCAGGAAAAGAGCAGGAGGGGGACCTGTCAGAGAGACAAATGGGCTTGCTGGAGTCACAGTAGGTGAATGCCAGCACTGGAACTAAGCTGTGAATCCCTGTAGACATGTCCTGTGTCTAAATCTCACTTTGATTGAGTGCCTCTCTTCTGACTGCTGCTTCCCCAGCCCCATTGTCAGTTTATGCTTCAGTTTAGTATTTGTTTTATTCTGCCTTCCTTATTACAAGAAAGGAGAGGAAAACCATCTTATGATTCTCAGGCTGCATCTTGGAAGCATCTGGTCTAGAGAAGGAGGTTTTCCTTCTGTGTTCCTGCATTAAATGAAACATCTTCCCCTAGGATGTGGTTACGTGCAAGTGCCTTACCCTTTGCCTTCAGCTCAAGTGTCAGTTCCAGAATTCCTGGCTTGGACCAATCCACTGACCCTTTTTCCATGAGAAGGCAGATCTGTTCAGGATTAAACTTTCCACATCAGATTCCTTCTGTTTTTACAATGCCAAGTCTTTAACCCAGCCATATGTTTATTATTTCAAGGGCCCTTGTTTCTGAACACTCAATAATGTCCAGGTACTAACTCTGCCTTCCTCTGCTTCCCACTGGAGCTTCCACCTCCACTGCTCACTTGGCCACCCTGTTTCAGCAGCTCTCCCCTTCTGTTGTGTACACAGCTAACCTGGCAGGCTTTTGGAGGAAAAGCAGCATCCCTCTGGACCTTGAGAGTCCTTTGACATTTTCACTCTCTCTCCTCTCTTCCAGCCCTGAGTTCTGGACACATTGTTGACTCTGTAATCCAGCAAGTGTCCTCCCCAGTGCACCTGGCATGTGCAGCGTGGAAGGATTTTTCCTCCTTATTTTCTATCCAGTTGCTTTCCTCTGGAATATATTTTTTTTTTTGCATGTAAACCAGACATCATCTAGCAGTATTTCAGAGAACAGGAATTTTAGCCTAAGGATAAAGAGCCAGGTTGATTTGATCACGTCAGTTTCAGCAAAATTTGACAGTACATTAGAAGTCTGAGAGACCTGATATTCCTTCTACCCAAACAAGCAGCTTGAAACAGCAGAAGTAATCCCAGTGCAATCATGTTTAGGCATCAGAGGATGCAGAAGGAAGCAAATGCTTGCAAAGCACAGATGGAGATGGGAAGCCTCACTGCTCTGCTCCTCACTGAGCAGTTGATTTTCACTGGTTAAATTACAAGGCACTGTTTGTTAGGACAGAGCTGGCTTCCTGGCTTTGTGGCAGAGAGATTTTTGGGATGATTCTGCTGTAGTAGAGCAGTATTGTCCCTGCCAATCCTCCTAGAATTACAGAAGCTCTCTCCAGCTATAGCTGCTGCATCTCCTGCATGATATTCTGAGTGGCCATGTGCAGCACTCCAGGTGTGTACCCTGTGCAAAATGAATTTTGTGATATGGAGCAAAACAGGGACACTTTCTTAGAGGTCTAAAAACAGGTTTAAGAAGGAAATTCCATTTAAACATGCAGCAATGCATCAATGTTTGAAGTTCCAGTTTGCTTAGACCGCTGTCTCATGGCAAGACCTCAGGAATGCTGGATTTAGACTGAATTTCCACTGCCAGGGAGAGACACTGAAGCAAAAGGATACCCAGACATACAGAAGACCTGCAGCTTTTTCAGCTGAGGGACTGGAAACAAAGCATAGCCCTTCTGAAATTCCTTACTGGGGTAATATCTGTCATATTAAGGCCCTGAAGCAAAACCAGTGTGGGTTTTGGCAATGGCTCCTTGTTTTCCCTTAAGCAGCTGCCAGAAAAGAACTTAAGAATAGAATAACTTTTATATCCATTGTTTTTCCTCTGCTGTTTGGCTTCAGCCTTGGTTGCCACAGCAGCATGGGAATGGCTGGAGCTGGTGGCAGCCTCTTTGCATTTGCTGCAGGAGCAGCAGGGAGGTGGCCCCCTCAAACTCAGAGGAGCAGTCTGTCTCAAACTCAGATTCACAGAGCAGGCTGTGAATGTGCAAACCTTCTGTGCATGATCAGCCAGAGCAGCATTTTCTGCCTTGCTTCAGCCCCTACACACAAGCCAGTCCTCAAAGGGGAGTTTGGGAATACTGATTTTTCCTCCTTGCAGCATGAGAGAATGCTTTTTCTGCAGCCCCTTTTCTCTTGAGGAGGAGGCATTTCCTATTCTTAAATGAGCAGGGGACTGGACTTTTCCTTATGCAATTAAAAGGACTCCAGCTGAGACTCATTTTCCAGTCTTTGCCAAAACCTGAAATTATCTCCTCCCTTACTGTGAGTTTTGAATGTTTTGCTGCCCTTGTTTTCCCTGAACTTGCACATTTTCACATATCCCAAGGAAATGTATTCTGTTGCCTCTTGCAGGAAATGCCACTTGTCTCATGAGAGGGCTGCTTGACTATTTCTGCCCTAATTTGACAGATCAAGGACACATTTTTCTTAAGCTTCTGTTTCAAATCTCAGAATCTTCTGGGCTTCTGTGCTCATAATTAAAAGTCATGATAAGAAATGGAGTAGGATGGTGATTACCACAGGAGTGGAATCAGTTAAATCTGCATTTCCAGAGCTGTAGACTCTTGGGAAATCTGTGAAACAGCAGCGGGTAGTCCAGAGTCAAATTCAGGAAAATAAAGGGTTTGTCAGGAAGCTCATTTGGCTGAACTAGATACACATTACAGCTGGAATTTCTGGAAGAAAAAGTGCAACTGTTTGAGTAAAAAAAAAAAAATTCTGGTGAGCTCAAACCACTGGAAAAGGTGTGAAGAATTCCAGATGCTTCTACTGAGGCTCAGGAGGTGATGTATGCATGGCACCTCCCTGCCATGGAGCAGATAGAAAAGGGACAGAAAAGGACAAAAACCACATGTGAAAAGGGCTATAAAACAATTGAGAAGCAAATAGGAAATAACAGAAGGACAGCTGGAACAAGTGGACACGGATGTAAACCTATTTCTGTGAGGGGGAACTTGATGCTCACACTGCAGAAGGGGCTGCCACATTTGCTTGGCCCACATAGGAACAGCATGATGTGTGTGGCTCTTACTGCTGTAAATAATTAGCATACATTTTCTGCTTTTGAATTATGCCTAATGGCATCTTTTATTCCCGTGAATGACCCCCAAGGAAGAGCCTTGCAGATAGTCTGAAGAAAGCAGCACCAAACATCTCTTTTTTTGAAGCAGTGTCCTCAGCAAATTAGACACAGAGGTCTTTGGAATGCTCTGCTGGTTTTATGGAGCATGAAGTTGTAACTGAGAAGCAGCATTACGGTTAAATTTTTGCACTTTAGGTTAAATTCAGACATTTTCCATGATAAAATAATTCCATCTCCTTAATTTGCTTCTTTTTCCTGTAGATCCCTTTCCGATTGATACATTTTATACTGACAGTTTTTAAAAATATTTGCACTAGTCATACAAAATTCCTGACCAAAATCCAGACAGGAATTTATTGTAAAATATTATCCCTTTCCTAGCCAGCTGCTGTTCATTTGGCATATAGCAGGGAAGGCAGCTTTAAATGTGTATTTTAGTTTCAGTACGCAGAGTCAGTGTAGGGCCATTTGAACTTTATAATAATGGAAATGCAGGTTAACTGTTACATGTGGGCCATTTGAACTTTATAATAATGGAAATGCAGGCTAACTGTTACATGTGGGCCACTCTGATGGGTGAAAGCAAGAGAGGAAGAGTGGATGCGCAGGAATGACTGAAGCCAAGCAGGCTGGTCCATCTCTGAAGTTTACATTAGCAGTGGGATCATGACATTTTTCATCTTCAGTTAGGCAGACAGTCCCAAAACCAGTGTTCATGCCCTGAAGCAATCCAAATCCTCATTTCTTTGAGCAATCTGATGAGAATATTGTATTTAAGATGTAATGACCATAGGAATATAATAGTCCTGTTGTCCCTTACAGCCCAGTCATCCTAAAGAAATCCTCCAGTACCTTTCAGACAAAGTGATCATCGTGGTGTAGCCTTTTTTATGGTGTCAGCAGTCAATAGGGAAGGGAAGTGTGCCATTTTGTGAGCTGGTATTTTAGCATGTGTAAAGGGAACAGCACAGCTCAGGCAGCATGGATTGGCTTAGAAGATCCTGGATGTGCAGAGAGCAGGGCAGGTGAGAGTTTCCAGTTGTCAGGACTGATCATCCTTTCTGACTCCCCCTTCAGTGGTCCCTGGGGAGTGAACCTAAATCATTACTCTGGATTTAGGAGCAATAGTGGGGCGAAAAGGATTTCCTGGCTGTGGTACACAATGATACAAGTGTATCTGTATTCCTGCAATCTTAAAATTGTAGTGCTGCTTGACACATTAGCAATCAGCACTTCACTTGCAAATGGGATTCTTCATAATCTAACTGGAAGGATGGGAGCACTGAGAAGCCAACTTTTTCTAGAAGGATGTCCCCTTCCACACAGGAGCTCCTGCAGAAGTGCCTTGAGAGACTCCACTGAGTGCTGCCCTGATGATGCTGTTTCAGGTCATATAACAATGCCCAAAAGGATAATGATTAAGTTCCACAAGAGAAGGATGGGAAACCAAAGAGAAGTGTGATCCTAGCTGAGGAGTAGGATTGGAGAGATGGCTTTACTCCCTGTAGCCTTCCTTTGTAACGTTAGGTTTATGTCTCACAAAAATCACATTTTAACAAGTATTTGGGCCTTAAAGATGCAGGTGACTTCCTTAGGTTAGGCTCAAAGCTCTAAAAGTGGCAGTTTAATGGCTTCCCAGCTTTGTGGACCTGCATCTCAGTTCTTCCCTTGGACAGTGACTGTAACTGGGGCTCTGCCTGAAGACAGCTTGCACCAGAGCCTGTAATGTGCCTGTACACAGCCCTGCAGGCAGTAAATTGTCTCCTTGTCTGATCTGCCTCAGTGCTAAATCATGTCCAGCCTATGTTAGTGTGCCATGATGTGTTGATGCAGACAATTTTTCAGCACCTTAGGCTCCGGTTTTAAGATTACTGACTTGTTCTCTTCACCAAGAGGAGTAAGGTTAGGGAAGAAATAAGGTGAGAGTGGGGAAGAAATCAGGCACTTGTGTGTGTCCTTGTTTATTTTCCCCCACTGTGAAGCATTAAGTGGTGACTGAATGCAAAATTTCCTTTCCTCTGTTGGTTCTTACAGGACTCATATAGGAGTTAGAAAATGTTATGATATAATAGTACAAGAGATGGCAAAGCTCAGGTGTAAGTGGAACACTGAAATGTTGTCAGGTCCAAAGGACTTTCCTCTAATAACACTCCTTCTTTGGCAAAACAGGGAGTAGGCAAATTTATCTGCCATGTAATGGTCTGACTTGGCATTTACAGCTTGCAAGCCACTGTTGAGCAGCTCAGCAGTTTAGGATTGTGGAAATATAAGCAGAGAGGAATATTATGTGAAACTGTGAGATGGTTTGATGAACTTCCTTCTTTTACAGATTCGGTTAAACAGCAGAGGACTTATATATTCTGTTGGTCTCCTGCTGGCATCAGTTTTTGTCACAGTATGTATATAGTCTTTTGTTCTTCTTTTCCAAAAGAGGGATTTTATAGACATTTTCTTCACCTGCTCCTTTCTCACCTCCAGCTGAAGTGGTGGTTACAAAGTCTGTTGTTATGGAACAGGGGTGCTCCCTGCTTGAAAAGCTTCCCAAGGCCTTGATTTGGCTCTTTGCAGGAGCTGTCACTCCATGGGAGTTTTCCATGGGAGGAGCCTGGGAGAGCCATCAGGAATTTCTGTGCTAGACCTGAAGCAGGTCCCTTGATGCATGATGAGATCCATTGTCCTGTGAGACAAGCAACCAAAATGCTGAGCAGGTTGCTTGGCCCTCTCTAGGATCCTTCTGAAATACAGCACAGGCCACAAAAAACAGTGCCTGACAGTGTTTCTGTTGAAATCAGTACTTGGTGTTCCCTGACCTTACCCAGAAATGATAGAAGAGGAATGATGTGACATCTTCCAAATCTTGAGATGGGAGGGGCATCCTGTGCAGTGCACACCAACACAATTCCCACATACACAAGATGTTAATCTTTGCTGGGAGCAAACTATGCAAAGTCAAGCAGTCTTAGACTGTGTGGCTCTAGATTGAGATGCAGAGGAGCACATGAAGCATTTTGAGTTAAAAAAAATAAAGGAACCTGGCCTTTAAATCCATTTCTGATTGAATTAAATGGGATTGTTCTTGCCAAAGTTAAATTCCCTGCAGAAACCTAAGGTGAGGTGATGCAAGTCAGGGTGGCCTTTGTGACTGCTGCTCTGATTTACTTGAGCTGTGGTTTTCAGCTCACTTGGTGCAGTCTGTGATTGCTTCCAACTAATCATCATCAGTAAGGGGACAGCCCTCTTTTGGCTCCTGTAGCTGAGGAGGAGATTTACCACTTTATTCAAAATGTTCCTGCTGTGGTGGCTTACTCTGTGTTTATTGTAGGTTTTTGGTGTCCACATGAACAAATGGAAACTGGATAAGAAGCTAGGGTGTGTGTGCCTTTCCCTTTACGGCATCTTCCTGTGTTTCTCCATCATGACAGAATTCAATGTTTTCACTTTTGTGAACTTGCCAATGTGCAGAGATCACTAACCCAGGTGGCAGACTGTCGGGAGGAGCTTCCTTTTTACCTGTGCAATACAAGCCACGGCTGGATTTCCTGGATGCAGTGCACCTCCAAGTCGTGACCTATATCCTGTTCACTGTTCATAGGACCCGTGGCCCCGTCTAGGTTTGCCCTCTCCCTGGCCCCCACAGCCTGGAACAACCCTTCATCCATGTGAAGAGCTTTTTCTCAACACCCATGTGATTTCCTTGCTCAGTTTTTGAACAGTGTGACTGAGACTCAAGATGAACTGGCTGCTAACTGGCGTTAAGCCAGTCAAAACTGGTCTGCTACAATTCCTTCTTTTTTTAAGTTATTTGATGGAAGACTAATTAATTTATGACTTAAGACTATTGCTACAATGCAGGAGAGGGTACGTCGTATGGAGGCTGACTTTCAAGGAGAAAAATTTTTTTTTTTGGTTGTGGGGAGTGTTTTTTGTTTGCTTTTAGTTTTGGGTTTGCAGGGGTTTTTTTGTTTGTTTGGGGGTGGGGGTGTTGCTTTTTTTCTTTTTTTTTTTTTTTTTACTTGCCAGAGATCAACGTCCTCTCTTGCATCTTCTCCTGAGTGCTGGGTCTCCTGTAACAATCCAAAGGCCACAGGGCAGTGTAAAATGGAAATGCAATTCAAGGTACTCAGCATAAGAATGGATAAAAGAAGATTGTCAAGGAAAAAAACTGGTGACTTTTTACTATAAATAATTAACCTTGTACAGGTTTGTTAAAGAATGCAAGCTAAATGTGGATTCAAAGGGTAAACACTGCTACCATTTTACTATGAATGTTGGAGTTTTATTACTAGGGTGTTTGTTATTTCCAAGCAATAGTTTGATCTCCAGCCCAGAAGGGCTACCAAGGAGGTGTCCTGGTTTTTAATGGTCTGTACATGGAAATGGAAGGTCAGAACTTTCTCTGCTTCATCAGATTTCTTGTTTTGGGGGGGATTCAATAGTTCATGTCTTACTTGTTCTGAGAAGGACATAAGTACATGTGAAAACTTTTCTAAATGAGTTACAGACACTGGTGTCTTTAAGAGGAAAGAGGCATATTTTGCACAGACATAGTTACTGAAGTCATAATTTGCCATTCTTTAAAGAATACACTGGACCTGGCCAGATATTTTTCGTCTTAAGCAGCTGAACTTATCTGATAACAGATCATGTGGATTCATCACCTCTCCTTTTGGGAGGGAGGAAGACACAGACAGAGATGGCACATTTTAAAATGTGGAATATCTTCAATGCAGACTCGCTCACAGATCTTAAGTTATTGTGAAAGTTTAGCTATTCATTGTTCCAATATCCCTGCTAGATTTTGTATAATTCTGTATTAATATGCAGGCAGATTCCACCCCTGAGAAACACCATCACTGCTTCATTTGTATGTATTGATACTGTGCGTTCCTGCCACTGCGGCTCTTGTATTTACTTTGAGCACTGATCACTTCTGATCCTCCTGTATATGTTCTGCTATGAAATGTATTAAGAGACTACCAGCTAGGTGAATGTTTTTGTCTATGGTACAAACAGTGGCAAATAATAGTAAAGGTACAGCAAACCCTACGTAACAGAAAGAAAGGAAAAAACCTGAAACACCAAACCCTAAACTATAGCAGGAAAAGAAAGCGCTCCAGTTTAAAAGAAAAAAGAAGAGAGCCACGTTGTGTTCACAGATGAAAAACCAATATTTTTTTTCATTTGCACTTTTGGAATTGATTTTTTCTGATCTGATTTTCTTTGGGCAAAATGTTGTAAATGAAAATATTTACACCCTGTGGTTTCCCTTCAGCTCAGCAGCTGGTTTTCTTTGTTTGTTACACCAAACACGGGGAGGCACTGGCAGCTCTTGCACTGTGTGTGGCAGCGAAGTCCTGTGGAAAAAACCATGTCCCACTGGGAACAGCATGTGCTGGTGGATCCCTGGCAAGAAGAAGAAGAAGAAAGGGTCCAGGGACAGACAACAGAGAGAGTGGATGACATGCCTGCATTGCCAGTTTTCATCCTGGAAAGCAATTGTGTTGCTGCTTGTTGAGCTCTGCAGCTGAGGTTTGAGCAGCCTTTCTCATACCTGTGCCCACGGGACATCCTCTTGTGTTAGCAAGCCCACTGTACCTTCCTGTTGTTGGGTTTTTGTTTCTTTTGTTGTTGTTGTTAATGAGATGAATAATAATAATAGCAACCACTAAAATGCCTAAAATACTTCTGTAAGTCAAATGATGTTTGCAACGATGTGGCACACGTGTCACTAAAGCCACACCACAAACACGCAGCGTCACTTCATAGCGAGTTGCTCCTAAGCAGAGTGTGTCCTTGCTGATAAGGGGAAGGAATAAAAGAAGTTTCGTATCAGGGCCTATTATTTCTTCTATTTTGAATATTTATACTGCTGCTCCAATGGAGCCAGTTGGATCTATTTCTACGAAATAGCCATTACCTATCCCATGGCACAAAAACTACACGTGTATTTCTTAGGAACTTTTCCTACTGGTGTGCGTTAAATACTGTAGCAATTGTAGTTTTGTGTTGTGTGTAAAACCTGAAATACCTTGCTTTGATACTTGTGTGTGTTGCCAGAATGTTCTGCAAGCAGCTTGTTCTAAGCAGGAGCAAAAGGTACTTTGAACTGCTGTTACCTGTGCCGTAGATGGCTCGATAAGCACGTCCTAAAGCGATGCTTTCTGATAGATGTGCTGATGATTTGCAGCAAAGTCATCAGGTCCAGGCCTGCTTTGGAACAGAGCAGACCAACTGAGTGTGCCAGGAGAGAGAACACCTCTCATTCTTGTTAGCACAGTCACAGCCTGTGTAGAAGAGCAAAAAACCGGCAATTTTTGGCATCCTTCCTGAACGCTGCCTCCAAAAGTGGCATGGACAGTTCTCTTCCAATGCAGGGCATACTCAGAGCTTTACTGGGCCTTGCAGAGGACTCAGTCTCCCAGGGGTTCTCTCCTCCCAGGGGTTCTCTCTGCCCTCCCGAGGTCAGGCTCTGGAGGACAGCCAGTGCCTGGCTGCAGTGTCCCCGTGGGAGGCTCTGCTTTGCCCATGGCCACAAGCCGTCAGCGGATGCAGGGCTCCGGAGCCAGCCAGGCTGGCACAGCCACTGGGGCTGGAAGGAGGGAGCTGAGGGGCTCTGAGGCTCAGGGTTGGGGACTGCAGGGAGCCACCAGGGAAGCTGGGTTGTGTTGGGTGTTTTGAGCATGACTGTGATTCATTTGCGGCTTTCATCTTCTGAAAGCAAGGGTCACCTTCGCGTCCGAGGCTGCTCTGATTCTTGGACCAGGCAACTGTTTTTGTTTCCATTCCTTGCAATTTCAGATGATCTTCAGTGAGTATTTCAAAGGGAGCTTAAAGAGCCTTTTTCTCCATGGAGAGGCTTCACTGCAGTTCTTACTTTGACTTAAATATGTGACCCTTGGCGGGCTTCAGATCTGCTTGACATGGATGGCCTTCCTTTGACAGTGTTCAAAGGCAGAATGACAGGACAGGGTATGATAAGAGATGGTCTTAAGACATGCTGGGAAAACTGCTTTTGTCCCTACCAAAGGTGAACTTTTTACTTGCCTTTCTCTCCTCCCCCTCTTTTTTTTTAAATTTTGTTTTGCATGTGCTGTGCTTTTTAATAGACTTTTTATGTGATAGGAACACCAATATGAAATGTGTGCATGGGAGATTTTAATTTGCATAATTTGTTGGTTTTGCTGTGATGCCACTTGCATGCTTAGTTTCCAGATCTCTGTCCTCAGCTGTGCCACTGAAATCAATCGATTAACTTTGGATTTGTGATGGTGGTGCTTGTGGAGAACTAGATGCAGGACTGGGCTTTTTTCTTGACAAAACAAATCAGGTAGAATGGCAGTCATGTTTTAGAAAAGAACAACATTCAAGGCAGGTGGAGTAACCTGAAGGTAACTTTTAATACCCTGCTGTCAGAACAGGGATTTTTATGTCTTTTCCAATTGATACTTGTGAGATAAAATGTACATTCAGTATTGTTGAATAACTTCTTAGAAAACCGTAGCTTTCTCCTGACTGACAAATATTTCTTATATTAAGATTTTTTGGAAACCCTAATCCTTTCAATTAAAGTTCACAGAGATGCAATAGTGTGAGGTTTGTCACTTTCAAAGTTACACCACTGGAGCTTTAAACTTGTTAAAAAATATATATTAAAAATCAATCTCAGTGGACCATGCTTACCTGAATTTAATTCTGCCTTGTACTTTCAAAGTTTTGCTTGATCAGCAGCCACTGCAAGTTAGTCTAAAAGAGACTTAAATCCTGGTAAAAATGTCCCTTTTAGACTGGTACAACTTTTAACTGAATCAGTTTAAAGCCATGGTTTTAAGGAAAGCAGTGGAAGTTTGAATATTTGAAAGACCTCAGCCACTTCAGATTTAAGGATCTGCAGAGTCTGAGTGTGCTGAATGGATGTTCCCAGCAGAATGCAGGGCTTAGTTTCAGGAAGAGAGTTTTCAGTATTCAGGGACTTGAGTGAAATCTGACCTTTGTGAAATCGGGGCAGAACCCCTGTGACTGTTGTAGGGTCAGCGATGTGTTTGCAGCAGAGTCCTGGAAGGGATGGGGACTCTGCGGTTTTTTGGGTGAGTGGCCTTTTTATTTTCTTACCTGAATAGATAAATGACTATTAGTTAATAAGACCAAGCACCTTTAAGGGAATTTACATAAATACTCTGTTACCACTTAGTGGCCTCAAATCTGAAGCACACTTCCAAAAAGCATCAACTTCTGCCCAAACTGCTTGCACTTGTCTGGCTGAATCTGCAGAATCAAGCCCTGGTGAGGATTTCATCCCTGCCTTTTGGAGAAGTTCACTTTATTCTGGTAAAGCAATAGGGTAAGGAATGGAAGTCTGTTTAGTTGTGCCCTGGGGATGTAAATTGGCTATGAAATTATTTGCTGGCCTGAAACAGTCTGACATCTAGGGCAAGTTATCCAAGTTTGGGTAGAAGCACCTAATTTCAGGAAGACCTCCAAAAAAAGCAGATTGTTTTAAGCAACACATTTTAAAATGTATTTATGTAGCAGAAATTATTTTATTGTGGTGTTTTTTAGATAGGTTTCTGTTTTTCTAATAGACTTGCAGAACAAGTTTGAAACCCCCCACACCAGAAGAACCTGACAGAAATCTTGTCAGTGTCATCTGTCTCTGCCAGGTAGGATTTGAATGGTGCTAAAAGTCAATGTGATAATTTTACAGCAGCAATTCAACACAACATTTTTTACTGCCAGCTGAGGAAAACCACACCACTGTATGTCTGCCCCTGTGAGGATGTTTGTAGCTGGTTACAGATCCTCTCCAGTGCTGAGCATTTGTCACTGAGGTTTTCCATTGGTGTGCCTGAAATCTCTCCCAGGGGCAGATATATCTCTGTACACCCAGCAGCCACCCACTTTGCTTCCTTATTTTATCTTGCTCCTTGTGTTGCCAGGATTCAGAATTTTACTTCCACTTTCTCATAAGCTGTATCCCTCTGGCCCACGTGCTGCTTTCTGTAATACAGAATTAATGCACTGGGCTAGCACAAATAGTGTGCAGGTTTTGATCCAGTAAGCTGATGGGAGAAAATGCAAGGAGATCCTTGCTTGGCACACCAGCCTCTGAGCACCTGGCTCCAAATAGCACAAACTGCCTGCCTGGAAAGTGCCTGGAATGTTCCACTGGGATAATCAGGCGCTGCACAGGACATGGGAACACTTCTCATGTGTTTTCAGAGATTCCCTCAAGGGAATTTTGCACCCTGTGCAAAGACATGCATTATACAATAAATATAATTGATCTAATTAAGGGATTTTAGATCTGACCTGGGCCTTTTACACTTTGTGAAACCAGATTATACTATGGGAGTTTTACTGAGGGACTTGGTCACAAGTTTATATAATTTATTGTCAGGTTTTTAGTGGTTTTTTTTAAAATATGAACATAGATTTGTATTCAAGCAAAATACAATATTTATACATATATATACACTTTACCTAGTAAAGTATATGTGTGAACTGTTGTTAAATTGAAGCCGTGTGGTAACCAGCTCTTTCTGCATAGGAATAAATTCTTACCATGGTAAGTGCTAAGATACTATAGGTGTATGAGTATTTAAGACAGTCTTACACATACCTATTTATAAACTCAAGCAAAGCTTTGTATTTGTTTTAGCAAGGTATTGTGAGTGGTGCATGGCAGTTGCCATGCATCTGTGTAATACATCTGTGTACATTGAGTAATATTTCTAATTATTGTTAGTCATTTGAAATTCCAGTTCTATTGCTGAATATAAAGTCAGCTTTGGGGGAAAAAAAAAAGAGCATATGTGAGACATTGAGGAGGTCAGAAAGTTCTGTGCTGCAGTATTTGTGCATTTTATTTATTTATTTATCAAACACAGAGTGCTGAGCCCCTGGTTCAAGAAAACATTTCCACATGCTGGCAGAAGATTTAGGAACCTAATTTTGGTCCCTTCCTAAAGCCAATGCCCCTGGATCAGGGGCCAAGAAGACTGAGCTATTTAAAGCATCATTCTGTCCTTTTAAGTGGCCACAAAAAGGGGTGAGACCTTCTCAAATGGTTCTTGTAACTTTTATTAGTAGAGAAGCTGAGAAATGCTGAGAGATCCAAAGATGCTTCTGCAGGTGATGTAGAAATATGTAAATAGTAAATACTCCTTGCACTTTTAATACTTGTAATATCACTGTCACGAGGTACCATTTGCAATAACCAAAATCCACATTTCATAATGTCTACCCACAAGTAGACTTGTTTATTATTATTTTTAGAGGGGTTTTTTTTGTTTTGTTTTGTTTCCCCTTTCTCATTAAGGAATTAATCTTCCTTTGATATGTTTTCCCCAATTCTTTTCAACAGTAAGTGATTGGCTCTGGTTAAATGTGAAGATTCCCCTAGACCAGGTGCATTGTGCCAGCTAATGCTTGGGGGAAGCTGGCATTTATTGTCCCAGCTTTATGGCAGGGCTGTTCCCATTTACAGCAGGCAAGGACCTCCCACCTTGAAATCCTGCAGTAAAAATGGTCCCACCACTCACAAAAACAGCTCTCCCCTATTTCCACCACACTGCTTTGGTTTCAGGGGGTCAGCAGATCTCCAGTGTAGAGAATCTGTCACATCATCACTATCAGTGGGGATACAGTAGGACTTCCTGGGGGAACACACAAGAGCAACAATGGAATCCTTTTACAGATGTAAAAGGACTTTACAGTGTATTCAAGGGGACTTTATTTTGCCATCCTTTAAAGACATGGTGTGATTTTAGATCAGGAAAGAAAAAAAAAAGGAAGATAAAGCCTGATTGTACAAAGTACAGCCCTCAGTCTTTCATGAAGGTTTGTGATAATGTTCAAGTTTTGCATAGAGTGAGCTCCCGTATTCTGTCAAGCATAGAGCTCAGCTGAGTTTTTCATCCTTGGTTCTCAGAAAGAACCTTTTCCTCTCATGTTTCTCACTGCAGTCAGGACCTCTGAGCATACCATGCATTTCTGTATCACGGAACTGCCTTGTGAAATTGCTTATAGGTGAAGTGAGCAAGCACAGAGATTGAACCACAGCAGGTTTTTGAAAGAAGCCAAAGCAAGTGTGTTTGTGTAGTAATTTCATTCTGATTTTGTTTAATGGATGCCAGGAGCAAAGGACACGCTGGGAATCTGTAATCATGCAGCACCAGTGGAGAGCAAGTGCGGGCAAAAATAGTATGGCATCACAAAAATTTGTCTGTAATTCAGTTTCACTGGGATCACATTTACATGAAGATTTTCCTGGATGCTCCTTGATCTTTGCAACCCTTGGTCTTTGGTCAGGACAGGTGAGAAGTACTCTGACCCTTTCTGAGGGAGAAGGGAGAGAGATGCCTTACCCAATATCTCCGGCATACCCTGGCTGCATAGGTGTGACAGTCACAGTCTGTGCACCTGAGAGTTCTCTGGTGTGCAGTGAAGATTTAGGGATGAATTTTGGTTAGCATTCCCTTGAGGAGCAGTGTGATTGACATCACTGTCTCCCCTTATAAAGCTGAGAATCCTTACTATGCAGGCAGTATCGTGTGAGGTTACTGATGGAATGTTGCCTTCATCCTTGCGTCCAATCTTTGCTTTCAGGACAGATACACTACTCAGAAGATGTTTGTAACAGTTTGGGGGATTTGTTTGGGTTTTTTTTAACTTCTTTTGCTGTCTGTCCAAGTCCTGTGCAATATGAAGCCTCCTGGCAAGGTCTGGCAGTGGTTTGGGTGTTCCTCTTGCTGGTGCATTCATCAGAGCTCCAGCCAGTGGGAGGTGTGGGAGGGTGGGAGTGCCACTTCTGGGTGTGTGACAAGTGGAAGGGGCACTTCTGCCGAGCACTCAGCACAGGCCTGGCACTGGGAGTTGAGACTCAGGTAAATCAGGATTCCAGAGAGCAAAAAGGTGAGCAGACAGACCTGTTAACCCTCTGGTATGCTGTGCAACTTTTAGCCCCTTCCAGTGTTTTTTCCAAGCCAAACCCAAACTGATGTGTGTGTACACGGGTGCCAAGCCAAAGGCAGCCAAGCTCAGCAGCCACAGTGAGCCTGGCATCAACAAGGCATGTGGGGACAGCCCCAGGGCCAGCACTCCATCCTGGGCAGGGGGGAGGATGATGTTTAAATCATTTCAGGGCCCAGCAGTCAACTGTTCAAGATCTGATAATTTCACAGAGCTATAATTGAAAATTTGGGTTTGTACTGAAGTTTTTTGCTGAAGTCTTAGGCTGCTGAATGTGATCCCTGCTGTGGCTTGTTCTAAAACAGAGGGCTGAGAGTGTGCCAGTCTCTGAATCATGGGCGTGGAGAGGTCTCTGCTTTGTGATACAGTCACAGCATCCAAGCTGCAGGGAGCACAGCAATAAAAGTGACTGATAGGAGCACTTTCTGTTTGATTGGGGATCAAATGACACTGTCTGGGTCCCTTATCTCTGGGCAATTCTGTGATGCTTCTAATCATAAGGAAGAAAATGCAGGTGGAATTGAGTGCAAATGTACATATATAATGTATGTTCATTTACAACCAGCAGAAAGCAAAACAAGCAGTGGTTTCTAGTAATATAATTCTATTCAAAATAGCTTTCTATTAAGTCAGCTTGAAAGTGTTAAAATGGTGGAGCCACAGACAAAACATTTGTTACCTTTTGAAATTAGTTGCAATGGTTTTGTCATACTTGTACAAGTGTTATAAGGTCAGCCTTTCTGTATGTTTTACAACTTAATCTAGAGTAGTCTTCTATGCATAGCTGTTCCACTTGCCTGTGTAAGTTACAAATCTAACAGAAATGAAAGCATGCATTTTTCTCTGTTTGCTGGTAACCTATGAAATTAGAAACTTGTATTTCTGTGTTTTTAATGTGTTATACTATAAACAAAATTCACAGCACTATTGTCTATGGAATATCAAAAAGTTTTATCAGAATGAATTACTTTAAATGTTTTGTCAATTGATTTAATAATGTGTCAGACATCTACACTAAGACAATATAACGTTTATCAATAAAAATATCCTCTCTTTGTACTAACTTAACATTTCAGGGTGTGCTTGGACATAGGACTAGAGCACCCCTTTGGGTTCCAATCCCAATGATCTATTAATTTTTGGCTTAATTTTGAGAGTACTTCATACCCCTTGTTTGACGTGAGCACTGGATTAGGGAGTGAAGGAAGAAGAAAAGAGAGTTTTTATTCTTTGTAGTACCTGTGCCACTGAATGTGTGTTTGCTGTAAAGGTGTGTGCACCACAGCAGCTCCTTTAGAAGTCATCCAGTACATGCTTCAGCTAAATTCAGTTTCATCATTTCCTGAAGAATCCAGAGTAACCCGAAGGAAAGGTTTGAGATCCTGGCATGTAACTGGGTCTGGCTGCCTCACCTTAACCACCTTTACTTGAGTCTATGTAACATCTGCTGACAAAAGGATCTGTTCCTTCTGGAGTGCACTCCATGTCTCCAAGAAGCAGTGCTGTGACTCAGGCAGGTTATTTACACATCCACAGCTCATTGCAGGCGCAGAAGAGTCCTGCAGTGCAGGAAGGACACACGTGCTGATCCTACACTCCACGAGTGCAGGGGTGAGGTGCAGCTTTTGATGTTAATGCAGAAAATGGCTTTGATCGGTGCCAGCCCAGCAGTTGTCTTGAAAATATTTTCCATTGGTGTGATTGTTTGCTTTCCATCTCTGTGTGCTTGCAACCCAAAGCATATGTTGGAATCCATACAGATGCTCCATCTCTCTAGGTATTTCCCCATGCCTGGTTTTCTGGTTCAAGGATAATCTTGCTTCTCATCACAATTTGGTGCAGCTCCTGTTGGCTGTTGGTCTCTGAAGATGCTCTCACTCCCTGCCCCGTGTCATGGTGATATGACAAATGTGCATCTTTTTGGTTCTGCCTTGCATGCTTCACTTCAGAAAATTTTTATGTAGCTTACAGCCTGGAAAGTTAGAAATTGGTTTTCAGAGATCAGGCAAGTATATGAATTTCTAACCACTTCCATTAAAATTAGGAAAATCAGAGTGTGAAGGCAAGCCATCATTGCTTTCAATGGAGTAGATATGGATGAACATGTATTCATATTTATGTATTCACTTCTGCTGCTTTAGAAGCTGTTCCTGTGTTGCCTTTACAGTTATTCTTCAACCATCCCAAACCCTGACTAAGCAAAGATGTGAATTCTTAGTGCAGAACAACAAAAAACAAAAAAAAAGAAGCATCAGAGCAAAAGTACACACTGGTTAAAAGAAAACTAACACTCCTCTCCCACATGACTACCTTAAATGCAAAACTAGAGTACAAATCTGGTTTTTTTCCCCCTTTTGAGAAAAAAAGGGGAAAAAGCTTTCCAGAAGCCTGACTTGTGTCTTTGCAACCCCAGAAGTTATTTGCTTTGAAATAATACTGTCAGAAGTAAGAGATCTGTTCTCTGTAAATTCCAGATAAAAATCTCCCTCCAGGCTCTGCCCACTTGATTTTGACCTGTTTATTCCAACAGAAAGAGTGCATGCCTGCTGGGCAGGTCGTGGGGCTGCTTGGCATCCCAAAGCAATGGGGTTTTTCACTGCAGGAAGGCTGGGGCATTTCCATACAGCCCTGTGCACACCTCCCAGCTCCAGGTGAGACTTCCTACCTACCTGAGGCTTCTCCCCACCTTTGCATAGGCATGCCAGGACATGGACATCCTAGACATGCTAACCACACCCTGGAAAAGAAGGCCTTTAATTGTTAGAGCTTTTAGTGCCAAAATCAGATTGTTCTGCTGCCTAAAGCTGAGCAGCCTGCGGGTTGCTGCTGGGCTGCACAGCTCCTGGAAGTGCAGCTGGAAGGGCAGCTCCCAGTCCCTGGTGCTGGGAGATGGATGCACAGGGGTGCTCCCAGCACACTGGGCTGGCTGGGAAGCTGAAGCAGAGGAAACATGTGGCCATGCCTTGGGGAGAGCAGTGTGGAGACACTGGGACTTGGAGTGAGCTGCAGGTATGTTGGTTTTGTGTGGTTTCCCTCCCTGCTCAGCCCTCTGGGCACAGCTGAGCTCCTGCCCACTTCCCGTCCAGCTGCCTCCAGCAGGCTGCAGCATTCAGAGAGGAGGAGGAGGAGGCTGATCTTCAGCCTCTGTCTGTGGAAAACAAACAGCACTCTCTTTACAGTGCCAAGCAAATCACTAGAGAAGAGTAGCACAGAATAAACAAAACAATTGAATGCCACAGCCTGGAGAGAGCAGGTGCAGTGAAACTACTTCAAACTGTGCGCACAAGGAGATTTTACAAGTGAGCATTTTAAAAATAACCAGGGAAAAGAAAAAGTGGCATAATTAATATATCAGCTGCAGTGCAAATGTCTCAAACAAGTAATGTTTTAAAAAGAGAACTCTGCTTTGTGTGTGAACTTAAATCAACACTTGTCCTGCTTGAAATCCTTTTGTGCTGACTGCAGGGAGAGCTTGGATTTTAGAAGTGTATTTTCTAATGTTGCAGAGCAATGCCATCTAGGGCATAGAGCCTTGCAGTTACCAACAGGAATGCTATCCATCCTTAGTGACAGAGCTTCCTGGATTGAATCTTTATAACTGGTTCACCACATCTGCATTAGCCTGTTGAAATTTGCTCATTTTCAATATCTGTTTCCAGTTTTCTGGACTCTGCTCAGTTGTCAGGTATTAGTGGATTTTCTCGTCTCAACTGGAACATAATGAATTTCTGGATATACCTTATTTCCTCCTTAAATCCTCTTGTTAGCTTTCATCTGTGCAGCTCAGCAGGGACTACTGGTGGTCTCTCTAATCTTCAGCTACTCACGGAATCCACCATGGCTGTGATTACAGCCACAGTACACTTGGGCAGCAGATTAAAATATTAAACCTAACAGGCCAGATCTTGTCATCCTTACTCAAAGCTTTTTACTGCGTTGCTGAGGCTCTCCGGTTCAAACCAAGCTGCCTCTAGAGTGCTGGTCTGTGTTAGCTGAACACAGCCCAAGAACCTGGCCTGTCCTCACTTCTGGCTGATGCAGCTCTCTCCAGGCTGAAGATGAAGTGCCAAATACCAGGTAACAATCTGCTGGGTTTTGTCAAGGCCTGTGGCAGTAATGATTAATGAACTTGGACTCATGGGTAGTACATTTTAGGTACCATTTCTTCTTCTTGCTTCCTGCCATTTGAATTTATGCTGCTTGGCCTTTCTAGGGAATGGTAGCGATATTTAGTGGCACTTTAGACAAATACTGTTTGTCACTGCAATGGGTTTTGTTCTATATACACAAATTTGCTCCCCATTAGAGAAGAGCAAGTGCTTTAGCTCACAAACCAGTCTCAGGACATTCTTCAAACTCCCAAGGCTGCACACCAGGTTCTAGACCAGCCAGCTTCTGTCTGCATCTGTGGGAGTTACATTTGCAGCTGATGATCCTCAAGTTACTGGCTGGGTATGACTTTGTTGTTTTTACAAGCAGCTCCAAACCAAAGGCAAAATCCTTGACTACAATTTGAAAGCATACTGGGAAATGTTAGTACTTTCACTAACAAACACAAGAGCTTTCAATGTAGCTGCAGGAATTCTTTCCCCTCCCCTGGAAGAGTGGCATTCCTGTTGCCATCTGAGCATAGAGGAGGCCTGATTCTCCTCCAGGTTCGTAGTGGTCTGGTGTGGCTGCCAAGGTAATAAAGCAAATGCCTGCTGCTGCCTTGGAACAGCATTGTCTGTGGGCACTCCAAGTCTGGGGAAGGATTAAATATTAACAGTATAAATTAAGAAGCATAAAGTACATTAGTAATTAAATTTTTGTAGAGTCTAGTTAAACAGTGCACTGTCAAAACATGATGCTGAAGGGACAGATAATTGGTTCATCACAGTTCTCCCTAATGGTCTATTGTCCCATAAATTGTATGGTGTCACTCCTCACTGTAACTGGAGATCTAGAGCACAGATGAGTTTATTTAGAAAACAATTCTAAAGCCAGGCTAAAAACACTGTCTTTTTCCCTCTTCAGTGTAAAGAGAAAAGGATGAATCACAACCATTACTTTGCTGCAAGTTAAGACAGCAGTGAGAGAAATACTGGAAATATCAGCCTGGTTTTTTTGAAGGTGATGAGAGCATGCTGGTTTTTGCCAGGACTCCGTCCACCACAGCGAAGGCAGAGGCTGGTTACTCAGTAGCTGGTACTTCCAAATCAGCTCAAGTTGCTGTGCTTCAGTGGTGGGTCAGAGACAGAATCAGGGATGCTGAACTGGGGTGCACTGAGGAAGTCCTGACCCAAACACAGGTCCTACCACTGCTTCTCTCCTTCCCACACTGTGCCACCCAAAAAAAAGATACATGTTCAGCAGTGGGATCAGAACATGGCTCAGATCATTCCCAAGTTCCTGAGGATTATTCACAGCCAGTGTCTGGCAGTCATCATCTCCCTTGACAGAGGGCTCATCCCTGCTGACATGTTACTTTGCTTTGGATTATAGAGAAAGGAATGGCTTTTGGCAGATACACAGCTGCAATGAGCTTTCACTGGCAGCTGGAGCCTCATTACTGCACCTCCCTTCTTGCTCCCTGAGCTGGTGAGGTTGCTGGTGAGGAGATGGATCAGATGCCATGGCCCTCACCTCTTCCTTTCACAGTGCTCAGAGACATGTGTGGTGTTTCTGTGCTGCTCTGACTCTGCAGGGCCTGTCTGAGAAACTTGGGCTTCTCCTGCACACCTTCTCTGGGACCTGAGATGTCCAAGTGTTTGCACATCTCTGTATAAGTATACATTATGTTTGAATACTGTTGTCAAAAAAAAATCTTGAAATTAAAAGAGAGGGAAGGTACAAAGTAAGTGCTGCTGAGCTGGAAATACTGTTATGCAGCTTTTCCACTTTTTCATTTTCTGGCTGGTCAGGCAGTGTAGCTGTTGTCAGCTCTCTCATCAGAGCCCCACCATGGAGATCTGTTTTGATGTGAGGGAGTGTTGGAAAGCTGTTGGCCAGATCTACCTTCGTGGGACAAGGCTGAGAGAAAGGGAGGAGGTGGAACAAGGAGAGATTCTGCCTCACTGTACATTGCAGGGCAACAGAACAGAGCACAGAACAACTCAGGGTCCCAATACTAGCCTAGCTACAGAAAACTAGGCTTGCAGAAAAACTAGTTGGCTCAGTTCTGTGGGGTTTCATTCTGTTGTTGGTTAGTGGGGTTTTTTGGTGGCTTATTTTCTTTGTATGAGTGTAATTATGTTCCCTTTGATATGTTCACAGTGTATGAAAAAGGAATCAGGAAAACTAAACAAAACATCTCAGTCTGTTTTGCTCCTAAGCAGTTTTTGCTGTGCCTCCTTCATGCAGTTTGATTCCCATCTCCCTCCTCTCTTGCTATAAGGAACAGCTGAGTGCAAATCAGAACAAGAAATCCAGCTTGAAGCCGAAAGTATAATACACATAATGCTGCCAAGGGCCAGATTTGGAATGCACTGAAGTAATAACTATCACATGCTGTAAAATGAGATACACATCATGTTTTCAGGTGAGAAAAGGTCACTCTGAAGTCATTGGTGGACATGAGCTGGTTGTGGAGGCTGGGGTGGATGCACCTCCATGGCTGGGGGATGGCACAGCTGTTCATGTGGTTTCAGCTCACAGGAGAGAGATCCCAGCAACTGCTCTGTCTTTTCCTGGGCTGTGGTTTCTCTTCTCGCTCCCACAGAGCTCACAGCAGTGTGACAGGCATCTAGGGCAGGAGCCAGAGCAAGAGGAAAGTGTCTGATGCAGGAATCTTGGCTGCCATGAGAGAAGCTAGCCAAAGGAATTAACAGTTTCTGCTCCTTGTTGCAGCTGCCACCGTGTGACAATAGGTAAGCAAGTCTGTGTTCTTTCCCTGTGGCATCTTCTCAGGACACTGGAGAGCCATCCTGGTAACACACTTTTCCTTTGAATTTGGGACATGATTTTTACATCTGAAGTACATACTGCCCTGGCCCAGTCAACCCCAAATTCCATGGGAAAGCTTCCCTCACCTCTCCATGGTTTATGACACAGCAGAGCAGCAGCTTGGGGAAGGCTGGATGCCAGTCTTGTCCAGACTAGTCAGGTGCTCAGGGCCATCCCACCTTAAATTCTTCTGCCTACAAATTGGTCTCTGACCCACACCCATATGATGGGAAATACAGCCCAGCTGTTCAGGGCTTGGAAAAAAAATAAACCCTGCTGTTCTGCAGGCTTTCTGTATGCATAGGAAACCATGCCAAGGCCATCTCACAGCTGGATTGAGGGGAGGGGTCTCAGGGATAAATAAGAAACACAAGCCATGAAACTTCACACTAAATCTCAGATTCTTCAAAGGCAGAGGCTTTTCCAGTGAATTTTTCCAGGCCTTAGAGCTCAGTTCTGCTCCAGTTTGGTGAGGCTGGCTATGTCCTAACCTGCCTCTTGTTTACTGCATTTTCTGCTCTTGTTTTCCTCTGTGGCTGGCAGTTCACCTCAAATGTTTGGTGGGGAGAGGGGAGCAGCAGTGTCTCCCTTCTCTCTGTGGAAGGGTAGCCAAGGGCTCTGATGGCCCTACCAAACCAGATACTACAAAGCTGGACTTCACTGTTCTAGGCTCCTGAATAAACACCAGCAGCTCCCATTGGACTGAAGAGCCAGTCACAATATATAGTTAGTAGTAAGTGCATTTTAATGTCCCAGTTCTGTGTGGTGTTCATGCAGGTGGAGCCATTGCCAGTGACCTTGCAGAAGTCACCACTGCTGTAAATGGTCAGCTGTAAATTGCATGGAGGCTGCAGCAACAGGAGCTGCTCAGTGGGGCCAACCACGGCCTGAAGATAAATGGGAGCTTTCACGGAAGCCATGGATTAATATTAAAATCACCCTCTTGGACATGAGACAGCATTCCTTTGCCCTGCCTCCTCAAAACTAGGTAAGCATCTACCTTTCATTTTAATGGTCTCGATTTTGGAATTGTTTATACTCCCTTTAAGCATATTTTGCCACCGTGGTGTGTCTATGATTGTGTATGAATGTTTTTGTAACCAGGCTTGACACGGCAGCTGCTCCTCACTGTGGTCACTGGCATTCTTAACGGGCACTGCTGGCAGCTGCCAGAATGGAAGGGAAATGTTGCTCTCATTGTTTTGCTATTGAGCTAACTTGCACTGAAACGCAGCCTGGAACGAGCTGTGGAAAATACACAGCCCAACAGCATCGAGGCTGCGAATGATCTTAACCAGTTTCTTCAGTCCAAATCAGAGAACTGCGCCCATCGCACGGGTCCTGGTGACTTGGAGATGTCTGTGAGGCCATCCTGCCCCACGAGCTCCGTGCCCGGGCTGTCCCGGGTGCCCTGAGGACTCTGCCCGGCTCCGCTCCGTGCCCGGGCTGTCCCCCGTGCCCTGAGGGGCTGTGCCTGGAGTGTCCCCGGTGCCCTGAGGGGCTCTGCCCGGCTCCGTGCCTGGAGTGTCCCCGGTGCCCTGAGGGGGCTCTGCCCGGCTCCGTGCCTAGGGTGTCCCCGGCTCCCTGAGGGCTCTGCCCGGCTCCGTGCCCGGGCTGTCCCCGGTGCCCCGAGGGCTCTGTCCGGCCCGGCGGGGGCGGAGCGCGTTGCGGGAGCGGCGCATGCGCAGGGGCCGGGCCCGGGGCGGCGGAGCGGCGGCGCAGAGCCGGCCCATCCCCGCGCCTCCGCCCGGCCCGGCCGGCCGGGGCGGCTTCGACTGCGCTGCCCGGCGCTGCCGCCGACGCGCGGGAGGCGAGGTGAGGCGAACCGAGGTAAGGAAAGGGCGCCGGGACGTGCGGGGGTCGCGGCCGTCCGTGCCGTTGGTGGGGCCCGATCGAAACCGCCCCCGCGAAAGCGCCGCGAGAGCGGGAGGGCCGGGCCCAGCCGAGCGCCAGCCGGTGCCGCGGGGCAGCGTTGTCCTCGCCTTGCTCTCACCAGGCTCTGCCCCTTTCCCAGCCAAGGGCGGCCGGGTCTGGCCGGTGCCCATGGTCCCCGGGCTGGGCACCTTGCTTGTGTCCGTCCCGCCGCCTCCCTGTCTCCTCGGGTGTCCCGGGCTCGGTGCGGTGCGGTCCCGCGATGCGATCCCGCGGTGCGATCCCGGCCCTGGCAGCGCCCGCCGTGGGCAGGAGTCCGGCCCCTGCTCCACGAGGAGTCCTCAGTGCGGGCATCTGAAACGTGGGCTCCTGACACGCAGGAATGCGGTGTGTATCTGGCCGTGTCCTCTTCTGAGGTGTTTCCTTGTAAATATTGCGTCAAAAGTTTGTTCTAGGTCGCGCAGGTGTGATTTGGTAGATGCAGAAAAGTAGACGGTGTGTTATCCTCTGTGAGCCCGTCTTCCCATCTTTTCACTGTCCTCTTATTTGTTTTATTTGCTGATTTCCCAAAGTGTAACTCTTCATGGTATTTCATGAATGCTTCCTATTAAATAAGGAAGGTCTTTATGTGCCTTTGCCAGCCCAGCTGAGTTGATGAGCAGTGAGCAGAGCAGAATTTCCACCAAGTATTTCCATGACAGCAGATGCCCCGGGGGATGAGCAGGAGAGTGCTGGCCGGAGCCCTTTCTCTCTCCCTGTCTCAGAGGATAGCTTGGGGTTACGGGTGAGGAACTGGTTGGGTGAGTGGAGTTATGGTACCTGAAGAGGTGTGTGCTTGCTAGGTGGGGGCTGGAAGGCTCATGGGGCAATGCTTGGAGAGGCAAGGGTTCCACAGCTGTGACTCTGCTGCTCCACAGCAGCTCTGTGTTCAATTCAGCTGTGTCTGCACCGGTTCCATGAGTAATTCTGTGTTTTGTTGTGGTAAAAGTATGCCAGTATAGCCATGCAACCAAGCCCTTGGCTTTCCTCAGGCTAGATCTATATTAAGGTTCATTAGCTTCAGATCTGTTTAGCTCCAAAAATACCAGTTTATTCCTTGGGGCCTGACTATTTAATTGGATCAGCAAGAGGAAGTGGAATGAGGCTGTGCTGGCCAGGGGTCTGTTGGCCGCCCTTGCTGCTGGCACAGCTGGATGCAGTGAGCTGTGGTGGCTCACTCTGTCACTGCCAGTGTCTCTCAGTGCACCTCTAGGAAGGTAGTTCTGGTGTCTGTCTGTGTGAAGCTCTGCTCCCGTGTCCCCTCCTCCTCCCAGCCTTGCTGAGGCATTTGGTGAGTGGGCAGCTGGACAGGTGTTCTGGTGTGTGGCTGGCAGGACCAGGAGGGGTGGCTCCTGTTGCTCTTGCTGTGGAAGAGGAGTAGCTCTTCTACTTAACTATTGGGGCATTTTTGAGGTGTTTTTAAAGCTAGTTCAAGCAGTGGCTACTGAGAGACTGAATGATCAGTAGGGTGACTGAATTTTTTTCAGAAGGGACCTACTACTGCCTTGAAAAGAAAAGAACAGCACTGTTACTATAGCAGTTAAAGAGCTGCTGTTATTTATGATAATAACGTGGGGTAATTCATCTCCCATCAGTAGGGGATTGATGGAGTGCTGTATCAAATAGATATGGACTCAGGTCTTTTCTTAACATCTCACTAAATCACAGCCACAGTTTGTTGTTTCTGTAGGATCACTAAGAGACTGTATCAGGAGCAGAAAGGAATTAAACAGCAAAATCGTGCTCTTACCTTCCAGACATGGTGACTTCAAACATCGGTGGAGCAGCACACAGAAAACTGTTCTGTGGTCAAATGTATTGCAGGCTCTGTGGTTGTGTAGCTCCTGCCTGTGGCTGTAATAAATATTTGGCATACCATAGAGATCTCAAGAGTAAGAGGTTTAAGAGTAAGAGAGTAAGAGGCTTTACCTACCTCTAATGTGCAACTGGAGTTTTCTCAAGATGTCTCTCTAAAATTCCTCAGTGAGGAGTTGCTGTGGAGACAATGCTAGGCAGAGTCAAGCATGCCAGTTACCTTTTTTTTGTTTGAATCACCATCCAGTCAGTAATGCCTGTCAGGAGAGGGGTTGGAAGTGTAGCTGAATATTCAGTACCCTGTGTTACACTGAACCCCTGTGTAGCAAAACAGAGAGCTGTTTTAGTATGAATTGGATGGATATGAGGCTCTAGTTTTTTAATACTTCTCTTTCTTCAGAACACTGAAAATAAATTTCTCCTGACACATTAAATGCTACATCAGTACACTTAATGCAATGCAGTTATCATGGAGCACATTACTGGCAGCTGCAAAGGTGGTCACAGATGCTTCTTACCATTTATGGTGCTTGTGATCCAGAGTAGGGCTACTGTGGACATCCAGTGCTGAATTGCTCTGGTTCACCTTACCATGGGTATTCAGGAGTCCTGAGCATTTGCAGCTGGAGCAGGACAAGGAGGAAGAGCCGTGAGGGACATGGAATTTTCTTTGTCTCAGCTGCTGTGAGCCATGACATGGTTTGTTTGTGGAAGAGCAGCTGCTGCTGCTGCTCTGCATTCTTGGCTGTAGAGTCTGAAGTGTGTGCATGGTCTGATCCTGTTTTTGGTCTGAGGCCTGTGTGATCCTTACCTGGCAGGTGCTGTAACCCAGCCTGTGTTAATTTGGCTTCAAGGACCTTTTTGTAGGTATACCAAGGCAAACACATGCAGTTGTTTCTCTGCCTCCTTGTTCCAGAAGGCTGCTGCAGAAATGGAAGGTGGTGAAGGACCTGTAGGCACACCACAGCACTACATGGCTGCCTCCACACTGGGCATTCTGCCTCAAAAAGCATCCCCTGATGATGTGACTGGTGAGACAGAGGCAGAGGTTTGTGCAGTGCAGAAGCACAGGTCCTTTTGTCATTTGGGTGTTGTGCTGCTGGGAAAAGTGTGTGCAAAGTGCACTCTGTGCCCAAGAGTCTCTGCATGGAAGTGTTTGTAGCTGCCTCTTTCAGCTGCCTAAAGTTTTCAGGCAAAACAAAAAGCATAATAGTGTAGCATAACATTCCCAGGTTCTCTCATGCTTGTGAAGTCCATTCTTTATGAGGATCATTCTTTAGTCAAAGGAGGGTTCTCCACTGCTGACAGTATGTTTTGCCCTTTTATTGACTTCAGGGGGGTTGCTTCTGAGTTTTAGCTGTTGTGGGTGCTGAATCAGGCCCAAGAGCTTGGCTTTATCCATGTAACTTTTACTTGCCTTATGTAGATTTTATAAGACTCCATACATAGAACACATTGTTTACTTTTTAAAGTAAAATTGAAAATTTTGCTGGATGTCTAAAGCCATGTTTCTGCCTTGAGATGAGCAGAGAGAAACTACATATAACAGAACAGAAATTGTGGAGCTGCAGTCGTGTTCTGTCATTAGGTTCATTCTGGTTTTTTTGCAGATTTTGATCTAAACAATTAGCTCAGTTGAAATTGTTGTGTTGATGCTGTACTGTTTCCTTTGGAGCTGGTGAGGATTCTGCCATCAGCATAAATATGGCAGAGGAGTATGAAGATCTCACCATGATAGAGTGAAAATAGCAAAAGGAAGTTCCTGGAGTCCTACCAGTCCTCTGGCAGGAATAACAGTATTTCGTGGTATGTAATTGTCATTATACTGTTTGGAATTAGTGCACCTATTTCTGTTGGGTGTTGTGTTAGAAAACAGGTAATGATGCTGCACCGGGGAGGATTCTGGTCTGTGAACACTGTATAATGTGAGGGTAGGGTGAGAAAATTACATTTTTCCTCCTGATCTTGGAGCAGGGTTTTCAAGTCAGCCTTGTAAATGAATATTCTTGGAAGATGTCTTATCTATAACTTGTCTTTGAAGAGTAAAAGCCCTGCTTTGCACATAAGCATGTGTTGCCTTTCTGAGTCTTGAAAAATCTGAAAGCACTGGATTGTTTTGTATGATATTCAGAAACAAAAGGACAAATCTTCTGCTGTAAATTGCTGTTTCTCCTTTGCAACTGGCAGAGCACTGCAGGTTGACTCTGGTGAGAGATGTTAAGTCACCTCCCCAATCTCATCTGCTTAGATGCAGACACAACTCTTTTCTGAGGGACTTTTCTCAAAAAAAAAAAAACCAAACCTATTCTTTTTCCTCACTCCACCAGCTCCAGAATGTGAATGTCATCTGGCCAGATGCCCAGAACTAAATACAGTGCTCTAAACAAGGTCTCACAAGTGGTTTGCACAGGAAAAGAAAGAGACCACAATAGCCAGATACTTTTTTGACTTTTAAATGGTTCTTTTGCACTTTTTTTTTTTTTTTGTATCAAAAATGATGTTTTTGGCTTCTACTTTGTATTTGCTACATAGAAATCTGTGCTTTCCAGGAATTAACTCCAGGGCTCCTCAGTGCTGACTTTGTTGAAACATACATGCTTGCAACATGAAAATAACCCAGAACCTTACTGGTTTTGCTTTCATGCTCGGTGTGTGTTGCATATACTGACATTCCCTTCTGAACTTGACTGTGGATGTGTAGCCTTGTCTTCCTCTAAATCTAAATCTTTTGTTTAGTATTTTCTCCTAAAGGATGATGATTTTTGAGCACATGACAAAAATCATGGCATTTAAGTCTTTAAATGCATTTGAGAGTGAATGTGGCAAGGTGCTGCTGTGTACTCCAGCTTTGTGTGCCTTGTTTTAATTTTAACTCTGGAATTAAAAAAGGTCTGGGGATGCCTGCTGCCAGTTTTGGATCTGGCTTATGTGGGAATGTGCTCACTGTCTTTTTGCAAAGAAGTTAAGTTTTTTAACTGATTTTTTTTTTTTTAATGCAACCACAAACCAAAACCATAACCTTCAGAAAGATAAACATGCATCCTCGTGCCAGCTGAGGCCTTGGCAGGCTTTATCCTGTATAACTTGCTGAGACTGTATTTTTTTTTCAAAAAGCAGTTAGATATTGGCAGCTATGAAATGTCAGCCCCCAGTAAATGTTGTAATAAGCTATTTTAGCTACAGCTGGAGATTTAAAAAAAGAATAATTTACTTACAGCATTCTTGGTAGTTAATGCAAGAAGAAAAATCAGACTTTGGACACACTGAATAGCTTGGGAGAAGGAAGTAGGGTTCTTGTGGTGTGTTTTGCTAAGGGCCACAACTGTCTGGGTGCATGACTAGGAACCTTTAGGGTGCTCTAGGTTATTTAAGTTGTGTATGCACCTGTGCCACAGTATATCCCTAATTTTTTTGCTTTGGTTTTACTATATTTATCTAGATACAGCTGTTAAAATGGTGGTTGTTTTGGAAGTTTATGAGAATTTAGTTTTGGGAGGTGGAAGCAGAAAATGTGCTGGGGACTTGAACTTGATTGACAAATAGTAGGTGCAGTAAAACTCATCCTGAAGTGTTTCTCTGAATGTGTGTTAGAGCTGGGAATTGCTGGTGAAGTCTTTGTAAACTGAAACTTTAGGAAATGATATTTGAGGAGTTAGGTAGAAAGACTCAATTTTAACTTGTTTTGGTGCTTTTCATTTATGTAGTATATCCTCTGCAAACTGTAGTGCTTGGAATTTTTAGCAGAGGGAAAAATGAGTTCACCATCAAGCCAGCAGCTGGCTTTCCTTTGGATAGTTCAAAGTTTCTGTTTAGTGGTTCCATAAAAATTCTTGGTTCATGTTTGTTACACTGATAGATGCATAGCTCCTCCACTTTGGCAGGAAGCCCTACATAGATATTTTCAGCATCTGTTTTGCAGTATGTCTCCTTAAATGTTCACCTTTATTGCAATTTTTTCCCTAGAATATAATAATGATCTGCCAGGGTAAATATTTGGTTTGTTATAGTGCAGGTTCATTTTTTGATGTTTATATGGAAAATATTTTTTCATCCCTTGGTATTTCATGAATGCTTGGGCATATGTTAGCTATCACTTATGGTGATACACCGTGATTGCTGTGGTGTGTTTCCATGTGGTTTACAACAGCTCTGGAAGCCAGAGAAATGTTTTAGCTGGATCCTGTGTGATGTGATCCTTGCTGGAGTGGTGTACTCTGGGCAGAGACACTGGGCACCTTCCTGGGCTGCTGGTGGCCTTCTGTGTGCCATGTCTCAGAGAACCATGGCTTCCACCACTGAGCCAGAGGAGGCAGCTGCTTTTTGTCTCCTTTTTAGTATGGCACCCTGAGAGCTAAATTCAACCTTTTCATTAAGGTTTACTCAGGGCAAGGAGTGCATAATAGTGTGGCAGTTCCACTGATGCTCTGTGTGTTGCTTTTCATTGTTTTATATGTTCTAAGAACATATGGAGTTGTTTTTCAGTAGTTACTATCAATATTCTGATTGTGACTAGAAGAATGTTAACTCATATAATCTCAATAATGTTCCTCCTGCATCACAGGAATACAGAATGTAAAACTAACAAAGTCTTGCAGTTAGCTGGGTAGTATGTTTAACTGAGGATTGCTGGATTGAGACCATAGCTTGGAAGCAGTGAATTGAAGAAAGTAAGGATGTTGTTTCATACCACCTTTCCCTTCACAAAGGCCTGTGTTCATCAGTTTGGTTAAAACTGCTGCTAGGAGGCAATGCACCAGCCATGATGAGAAGACTCATTGTGGATTTTTGTTTCTGGACCTTCCAGTTCCCACATGCAGGTGGGTGTTGTGTCCCTGCACAGTTCTGTCTATGGGGATATTTCCTCTGCTGCATGGGATCGGACTGTAATGCTGCTTACAGGCATTTGCCCTGTATCAAATCAGGGCATGCCCTTGGGCCCTACAAAATAGCAAGACAGCCTTTATTTTGCTAGTGGAAACCTTCCTTTGGAACATTGTGCTGAAATCTGGTGCATTAGAAGGAAAAGAAATTTAAGAAAGGTAGATTGTAGGTTCAGCTCATTTGCCAGTAAGCTTTCCATCCAGCAAAGTGTTTATGCACTATATATCTAATTTTAGCTATGAATGATCCTTCAGTTTTTCACTTTTCATGCTTTTCCTGGTTGATGCATTTTCTTAAAGTAGCACTAATTCAGGCCAACAGACCATGTTTAACTCTGGAAACTAGGGAGAGGTCTGGAGAAAGATAAAACATCAGGACTTGTCACTCACAGGTTGGATCATGGTCTCTGACATAGTACACACTTTTTTAGTCTGGGGTTACAAACTCTGAAGAGTAGCTCGTGTAAAGTTTTGGCAAAGTTCATTGTGTATGATGCCTGCAGGGTGACTCTTCCAGCATTTTAAGGAATCTTTTCCTTCTATTCATCCACTGTCTGGTGGCCAGCACAGACGCCTGGTTGTCAGTGGAAAGGCTTTTGTCTCAAGCTGGCCAGCTTTTAACTGGAGGCAACATGGTTGTTTGCTTGGCTATTTAAACCCATTTCCAGTCTTTTCCCTGCCTTTCAAATAGTCATTCACCACAGCAAGGCTTAGATCTTCCTCTTACAGATCCATTTCAGCAAAGCACCTGCCCCATTGAGTCTCTGAGCCTGTGGTGTGTAAGTGTAGGCTAACTCCAAACTGCACATAGGATGGTCATCACTTAAAGGTCAAATCTTCCAGGGCTACCTGTAAATGTCTGAGGCAGTTGGCAAAATGATAATTTCTTAGGGAGAGTTTCTTACATTACAGCCTTGGTGGTTGGAGAATGGTAAATGGAACTGTTACTTTTCCAGGCCTGAGTGTGATAGTGTAATTTGTGTGTAGGTGTGAAATGTGTTTGTGCAATGTTTCTGGATTCACTGTGTGCTTTAGGAGATTGGAGAGAGATTCTTTTGTGTGGCAAGGTGCCAAGAGGCATGACAGTTGTTTGAAGGTGCTGCTGGGCTTGGAATCTATTTCTGATCAAGAGATTGTCAAGCAGAAACTGCCAGAAGTTCATTGAACATGCAAGTTTCAAACAAGTAACTCCTGCTGCAGAATTCTGCAGTGCTGGTAGCACGGGACAGCCAGTGTTTGCTGTACACAGAAACAGTGGTGAGAAGCTTAGGCTAAGGCATCGTTGGCAGGATGGACAGAGCAGAGGGAGAAGCTGATGCCAGCTCCTTGCTGGGCATTGTTCATGTTCACCTTCTCCAGTAGGCAGGAACAGAACTTTGCAAGCAGGAAGAGATGCAGGACAGCAGTCCTGGCCACTTGAGGTCATGGTCCACAAACTTGTTTTCTCCTTGATTTGCCCTTTGGTGCTGTGGTTTTGGAACAAAGGCAGACTGACTGGGAATAAAAAGATTAATTTTAGGGTTGGATTGAGTTCCCCTAGCTCAGTCACAGCAGGTCAAGTGACTCGAGAGATTTGTGACTCCCCAGGGACATGGGTTCGCGTTTGTGCAGGGAGTTTGTCATAGCTGAGGTACAGAGGACAGAAATGGACTTGTTGGTGTTTATTTTTAGAGTGGTTGATAGACCTGGAAGTTGTTGAATTTATCCAAAGAAGCTCCATAAAAATAACTGGCACCAGATGTAGAAGCAATAAATGAATGCCGTGTTAAGTCTTGAAACTGTGCTATGTAGCCTAAGAAGTATTTTCACCTATTGGCAGCTTCCTCTTTATTATCTGCAGAATGAGAGTGATGGAATTTACTAGCTGTTAATTTACTTCTTCATTTTTAAAAGGACTCATTAAATGGGTGTCTCACTACACTTAGTCTGAGCTCCCCATACACAATGGTTGCCAATGTTTGTTGCTGGCAGTCATGGGAATCTTTTGGTACCAGTGTGTCAGCAAGAATGAAACCCTAGGAAGCAGCCTGTCACCTGACTGCTGCCTTACACTTTCTGGGTTTGATTGCATTTGGTTCAGATCTAAAAGAAGAAAAGTGACACCAACAGACTGTCTGATCTATGTGTATAACATAACCCCCCAGTACAGTAAATATGGGGAGTCACCAGTGTGTTTGGATTGCTCTGCTTTTGGCAGTACTTGGACTCAGTTTCACCATTTCAGCAAATGAGGTTTATTGCCTTCTAAAAAGCCTATTTCAAAACACAGTGTCCCAGGAGAGAAAAAACAAATTGTTTACACAAGCAAACTAACAGAGAAGAGCTAAACACCCACGCTTCTTTCTTCAGGAGTTCCCCTGCTAAGAGTTTCTATGAACTCATTAATCCAGTGAGTAAGGAGAAACTTTTTAGTTCTAATCAAATGGGTCTTGATGTGACTGCTGATGCTGCTGAGGAAGGAAAGTTTGGTTTTGATGGTACCCACCATTCAGCTGGGGGATCAAAAAGAAGTTAGAGGAGGGAGAAGTGCTCATCCCAAAACCTAGGGAGGACCTTCATTCCTCCTAGTCTGGAAGGAGACAGCCTGGGAGAGGCTTTAGGCTGTTCTCGCTGTTAGAGCCAGCTGGTGCTGTGGCATCAATTCCTCCCTCTATCTGTGGACTGTATGTGTCCTGGCCTTTCAAGGGACTGGAGGAAAGAAGCAGATGGGGAATTACTATGGTGTGATGATCTAGGTCCACCTTCTTAAAAACAAAAGTGATGGAAGAAGGGGATGAGAAGGCTCCTCAAACCTGCATAAATGAAGGTGGTGTGGAACTTGCATGGTGTCCACCTTATAGTGGGAGGTGTCCCTGCCCATGGCATGGGGGGTGGAACTAGATGGCCTTTAGGACCCCTTCCAACCTAGACTGTTCTGTGATTCTGTCAGTGTGAAATCCTGCCTGTCTGCGATCCTTGTGCAAGTGGCTTGGAAGAAACAGGTAGAAAAGGAGAGGAGCTTTAGTAGGAAGTGAAAATTGAGAAGCAGGAGGATTGGATTGGTGGATGGAGACCTTACAGGTTCAGGGAAGGAAGCTGGCAGAGCCATGAGGCTTCATCCCCAGGGGTTCAGCTGCAAGAATGAAAGCAAGCTGGGTGTAGGAGCTGTGGCAGGGGAGTCTGGGGCTGCTCAGGATCAGCAGAATAAGAGGATGCTGCTAGAGATGGGAAAAGGGAGGAGGGTTGGCAAAGCAGCAGTAACCTTTGCACTGCTGATGAATTTACAAGTCAGCTGTTGACAGAAGGTGATGGGGTTATCAGGGGGAAGAGTTGCAGGGAGAAGTCTGAGGGAACAATTGTGCTTGGGAGGAGGATCAAGAGGAGCCCCACGAGGACAGGAAGGGTGACCTGTGCTTACGTGACTTCGGAGTTACACAGGTTGGGAGCCGAGCCAGGAAGTTTGGTTGAGGCTGACATTGCCAGTCCCATGGTGCATGTAAAGAAAACAGGAAGAGGAGTGGAATTAACTTGAGACAGATATTTCAACAGCCATCAGTTTTGAATTTCCTGGGTTTCATTGCTGTGTGTCATAACCTTGTTTTTACTATTTAAGATTTTTTTCCATAAAGAAATAAGATGGAAGGAGAAACATTTAAGGCTCTTTATCAGAGTCATATGTTATGATTGACTTTTCTCTTTTGCTTGGTGAACATATGTTTGGAAATGAAGTTGTACATTCTAAATATTTGAATATTTGGAACTCCCCTGTCCCTCAAAAAGAAAACATCTCCAAGGTGAATCCCTTCACCTCTCCAGTCCTGCAGATAAACAGTAGTTCAATAGTTGTATGAAAAAAAAAAAAAAGAAAACTTAGTATTTCAGAGCACGGTTGGTCAAAGTTGTGCATGGATTTTATAGAACAGTCACTCTTTATAACCAGTCTTATAGCCTGATTGTTATGAGGAATATAGAAGTATCTGAAATGATTTTGAGAATTTAAAATGACCTCCTGATTTTTCCAGATAGCACAATGCATGGTATTGCTTCTACCTGACATATCTGCAGACTTGGTTCTGAAGAACTGTTATATTGCCTTATTCATGTCTCCCCTCTGGCCCAACCAGATCCTCTAACAGGCAGGAAATAGACTGTGCAAATAGAGTTTTTCTCTGCAGGATTTGATTAGTAGTTTTGTTTTGGTTTTTAACCTCCTAGTAACGCAAAATAAGTGCAGGCATTTTGTGCAGGCATTCCATCTCCTCTGATGTGCATATGCACAGCTGACAGGAGAGTGACAACGTGTGCTTTGGGTGTAACCTGCTTGCTGTGTTGGCACACTTGTGCAGCAGTGAGCTGGCGCACATTCATGGCTCAGTCTGCTTTTTCCAGTGTGTTATAGGAACAAATGACACATTCTGAGCCTGGTGGTGGCTTTCCCTCTGTGTAACACAGGTTAGCAGTGCTGGGCTGTGGTGGTGCAGAAGGTGTCGAGTCCCTGGTGGGGCTAACCCAGTTCCCAAGCCTGTCTCCATGCAAGTTTTCTACTTCTAGTGAGCAACTTATTTAACTTATCTGTTCATTGCCAGTGGACCTGAGCTAGGTTAGGACAGTGCAACCTCTGCTGTAGGCAGAAGTGTTGTTACATGGACCATCCTCGTGTGGACAGCAGATGACCTTGGTTTAACTAATGCAAGATTTTCTTGGAGTCTTTTCCGGGCATAAACCAAAACAAACAGGTCAAAACATAAGCACTGTTCTTTTGAAGTTTTTCTAGTGAAAATATTTTCTTTTGTTCATTGAGAAATAAATCTTCTCTTTGGTACTCAGCCTCATGGTTTGCTGTGTTGGTGCACCCTCGAGGGTGTGGAACCACATTAAAAGTGTGCTACAAAAAGTGCTTCTTAAATCTGCAGCATTCTTCAAAAATTAGTAGTGAGTGCTTAGTGAAAAAAGAAGCAAACTGTCCATCATGTCTGATGTCCAGCTGTTTAAAATAAACAGTGCAGCCACAAAAACTCACATGTGATCTTCCTCATACAGTCTGCTGGATTGCATTAACCTCTTGGTCAGAAAGCACTAGTGCAAATATAACTAACGACAAGCAAACAAAATTGTTATTGAACAGAAAGCAAACCCAGGCCTGCAGCTGGAGTGCCCTCAGGTTAGTCACTTGGTGTGTTCAGGATGTGGGATGCTTTGCATTCCTAAACAGGCAGCTTGAAAATGGATCCTTTCAGGAATTTCACTGCCTTCACACTAGGTGACTTACGACACTTAGTGTACTTGCTTTAGGGGTGAAAAATCAGGTTCCATCACTGCAGTTTTTCCTCATTTGTTTAAACTTGGATAAATATTTGCATATCACTTACTAGGTGAGCTGCCCAGGGTATTTATAAAACATTTTCCCAGTGGTAGATAAATAATAGTTGTGGTTTGTTTAGATTGTCCCTGTAAAAAAACATACATCCAAATTTTTATCCTTCCTATTGATATGTAGTTCCAACAGTACATTAATTTGTTTGCTCCAAGTTTAGATGTTTTTTTCACACAGTTTTTTGTGCTTGGGTGTATGTCATTTGCTAATAAATACAAACTTAAAAGTCTAATTTATTAATTATTTAAACTGATATTATGCTTTTTGACTTAATGCTTCCTTTTGAGTTATGCAAATGTAGCAATTCCATCGTGATGAAACGTAAAAATGGATTTTGGAGCAGTGGAAGTCTCCCCCCCGTGTGAAACTGAGTAAGAAAAATTTATGCTTGTCCTCTGATATTTTGGTATTGCAAAAGAAGCAAACAAAACAAACCAAAACCCCACCAAGAATAATACCCACCCTCCCCAGCACACACTTCCCCATTCCTTCCCCTTCCCACTTTGTGACGTCTTTGCAAAAACCAGAGGTTAGAAGGGACTTGCAGAATTCAGCTGGTCCAGCCCTCCCTGCAGGCTGATCAGGGGCTTGGGACCTTGTCCCACTCCTCTGGTCACACCTTTCTTTCCTGTGCACGTGTCCTGGTGACACTGAGGGGTTCCTGTGAGTCACCCCTCTTTCCAGTGTCTGGAATTGTAATTTCTGAGTGGTTCACTCAATGAGAAAACCCTCTGATGTAGGGCACTGCTGTTCTCAATTTTCATGGGGAACAAAAACTAATTACACATCACAGTTCTCACCAAATGTGAGGTCCATTTCTTAAATCACAAGAGTGCATAAACTCTGGTACTTCTGGACTGTGCATAGACCAGAGAGGGCACATATGCTTCCTGAAATCCCAAAACATCTTTCTATTTTAAATACAATGCCTCACTGTTTAGGTTTGTCTCCTTGGTGCTTGTGAACTTAGTGTTTGGTATAAAGCCTGAGTTTTTGTGGTCCACAGAATTTCCTATTTCATGTAATATGCTGAAAGTGTGAATAAAGAAGAAAGGGTGAAATTATTCCTAACTAATGCTAAGGGCTAAACTGAGGAGTGTCCCAGGTGATTACATCTTAACAGTTTTGATTAAGGAATTCAAGTATGAGCCTTTACCATGGACTCAGCTGAAATAAAGTAGTCTGTATTTAACTTAGTGTACTCAGCTCAGAGGAAGAGGAGCCTGTGTACTGGAAATAAGCAGTTTCTGTCACTGGGAGCTATCCAAAAAACAAGGTGCCAAGTGTGGTGCATTTCTGATGATCTGGTTCCTTAGTTAATAGCTAAACCATTAGATTAGTGGCATTTACATATTATCTTTTGAATGTGTCACACAAAGATGAGCATAAGGTCAACACCAGAATAAAGAGAGGGGTGTTGGTTCCCTGGTTAATCATTGGCCTGTCCTGAAGCTGAGGTGCACAGCACAAGCTTTTAAATAGAACTTGGAATAACAGCCTAAGGGGCTCCTGATCTTACAGATTCTTCTTGCACACCATTTAGTGTGCTGTGCTGAACTCATTCCAGTAATTATGGCCATCAACGGAAATCTTTCTGTTGATTCTATGAAATGCAGGATGTAGTTTCTTTGGCATTGGCTGCCTCCTGAACAGCAGTTTACTTTGCAAAACGTTTCATAGGGAATAATTAATTGGTTGCTATTATAAGGAGTTATTTTCTTACAAAGAGATACCTGTTAAGCATATTGGTGATGCAACAAACACAAGTAGAAAATGCTATTGCATTAGAATTAAAAGAAGATATATTTGTCATTGTTTGTGGTATACAAGCTACTTCACATTTTTCCTTTTTTTTTTAGCAATAAAGAGCCTAAAAGATATTTAGGGCTTTAAAAATCACAGGTTTTGCAGTTCCTTTAAGATCACTTTTCTGTCTCGCAGTCCATGTCTCATATTTACTTTTTAGGTCAAACAACTTTTAGATCTGTCTGCCATTATTTCCCATTTGTGTGTTGCTTCGGGTGGACAAATGAAATCCTTTTCAATGAATTATGTGAAGAAGAGTTTATCAAAAGAATTTGTGTTCCCCTAGCCCTGAATAGAGAATTGCTCTTAGGGAAATCAGCGGAAGCTTTTCTGGAAGCATTGAGCAAAATGAGCACAAGCTGTGATGTACATGAGACTCTGCCACAAGGAAGAAATGTGTTAAGGTGGGACAAGGGGGAGTGGCTTCAGAGTGACATGTCCATCTAGATGTAGGTGCTGAACCCCATGTCCCTTTGCATTAAAGTGTCACTATGAATTCTGGAGTTTCTCTAGACTGTGCATCTAATATTGTAATTCAAGCAATTACTTTTTCTTGCTTCTCCCAGGAAGTGCAGCTCTACGTTAAACTTTTTAAAGGTGTTTGAAAACACTTGTGAATGTTATTCTTTTTATTATTCAGTGGTTTTGGCAGGATAGTAAGTGGAAATTACAGAAATACTGCAAGAAACATTAGTTTTTGTGAGGTATGTAGGCCAGGGAATTTGGGAAGAATAAAAACCTTCTGAAAGGTTATCCAAATCAAAGTCAATCTCTTCCTATATTTATTTCCCTGACATTTCCAGAGGCAAAACAAGACGTGAATGTATCAACAAACAATCATTCTCTTATAAGAGGCTTGGTAGTATCCTCCATGACTGAATGCTGTGCCAGAGGAAATGACTTGGGGTTTTATTCCTTTTCAGTAATGTGGAAAGTATGCCATGGGAGCAAGCAGGAAGAGGTTGTTTAGTGGAGGAGAGGAAGAAGAAACTTGGGAAGGGGTGCAGAGGGACAGTGCTAGCAGCAAACAGAGCTCTCCTGGTGGGGTGCTGTGCTTTTGCAGCATGCCCTGCTCATACAAAGCTCTTGTAGGAAGCTTTTTTTGAGGATTGGCTTTTCTGAGGCAGTCAGTGTTTGCATAACTGTGTGCTTCTGCTGGAAAGAGTGATGCCATGTCTGCTCGTGTTGATGGGAGCAGAGCCAGGATGATTCTTGTGCCCTTCAGATGGGATTTTCAGATGCTTTCATTTCTGAATTTATGGCTTTGTAGATAAAAGAAGTGGGTAGACAGCTGGGAGTGAGACAGTGGATCTGCCCAAAATCTGATGGGACTTGAAGCCTCTCCTGAGAGTGCTGTACTAAAACAAGTTCAAAGTAATAACTCCTCTTTATCCTTTAGTCTCATAAAAGGCTGCCAGCACATAGGATCTGGAATCAAGGGGAAAAAATAAGCCTGCTGGCTAAAGATTGGTTGAGGCAGGAGTGATGACTGGCTGAAAGCAGATGTAGAAAGATCAGTGGAGAAGTCTGGCAGTGATGTTCCCACTTTATGCCATGACTGATGCATAGACTGGATCACAGCCCCTGGAAATCAGTCTGTCCAGATGGGTTTCTTGTCACAGCCCCTGAAGATCAGTCTGTGCTGGTGACAGCTTCTTAAGCCCTGGCTGGTACTTCATGGTGATGTGGAGTGTCCTTGGAGAGCTGGCTGTGATTTAACAGCATTGTTGTGCTAAGCCACATGAGCAGCATTGATGCAGTTTACCTGTGACCCCCCTTACTGCCTTTGAAAAGTTGCATATTTCTGTTTCCTTTGCAGTTTATGAAGACAGCATTGTTTCCTGAAAAGGATTGCAAGCAGTCACTCATGGCCCTTCTGCCTACATGTAGGGAATGTCTTTGTAAAATCATCTTTACATCCAGGGCAGAAATACTGACTGAAGTACTCACTGACCTCATACTGGTGGCTTTCTTCGGGGGAGCAGCTCACACAAACACATTATTATGTTTAGGTAACAAAAAGAAAAGTATAAAGAGTGCTTGAAGGAAAAAGAGGGTCAGGGAATTTTTGTTATTTGCAAGGTTTTAAAAACTCTTTAAATAAAATGGCAAAATACAAAAATCCACCAGTTGTAAAGAGTGACTTTCCATTTTTGCTGTATGTCTTGTTTTCTACAAGTAATGTGCCCTTGCATTACTTGAATTAAAAAAAAAAAAGACTGTAAACCCTTTCTGCAGCCGGAAGAATGATGGAAATTAGGATTTCTTTTTACATAATCTCCTCACATTTTGCTTGTGGATACAGCTGTGTTAACACAATGCAACATTTGAGTTGAGAGATCTGCCAGATCCTGGCACCAGTGATAGTTTGCAGACTGAAGGTCTTATTTGATAGATTTTCAAAGTGATACTGTGCTCAGTTGTATCTGTGTTCCTGGAAGGAGGCTTGCAGTCAGCTTCTCAGAGGAAATACTTTCAAAAGGAAAAGTTTAATTTTGCCAAGATTCAGATAAGGTCAGAGTAATTGGACAAACCAGGGCTTTGTAGGTTGGAGATGAACACAGCCTGCTCCCTGGGACTGCCAAATGCACTGGGAGAACAGGGAAATGAACTGCATGAAGATGATTACATTTGCTGAAAATCTGAAGTACTGTGTATATCTCTTGGCATATTGTCAAGTGTAGAGTTGCATTTGAGCAGGGTGGTTTGTTTTTACTTTTTTTTATTAAGTAAAATGTATTTATCATTCCCGTTTCTGGTTTCTACTTTAACCCACCAGAAAATGGGTTCACCAAATTAATTTTAGTTGTTTTAATACTGTATATTTATAAATTGCTGTAAAAATTGATTGTAATATGATGCTAATAGGTTTTACAAGTACATCTGTAGCGGCTTCTCCCTAACTTCCATGCTTTTCTGTTATGGGGCAGTAGAGATTGTATTCCAGCTGTACCCCATGCTGGCCAAGGGAATGCTCTGACAGGTAGCAACCAGCATTATCCTCTCACATCATCTGACCTTTGCCAGCTTATACATAAGTTTGGAATGATATTTTCTCCTGTGTTTTCTTGGCTACAGAACAGTAAAACCATTTGTTCATTTGCCTGAGGTAGTTTCTGTGAGAGTCTGTGCCCAGTGATTGCACAGCCTTTACAGGCAGAGAATGAAAGAGGGCAGACTGAGTTTCTTCAGTGGGGTAACTCACATTTAAAATACAGGGAAAAAAAAGGTGATAATTCTGTGGGTCAGCCAGCAAAAGGAAGGCTGCAGATCTCTTCCTTCAGTGGTGGCATACATGGAGTCTCTTCCTGCCTTTTGTCTTGTTAGGATGGCCAAAAGATCAAAAATCCTAGTAAGAACTAAGGAACAGGAAGCTAGTGCAGTTGGACAGCCTTCATTCCTTAGGAAAGAGAAGAGTTGGGATTGTGGGAGGATTGTGGGCTGGGAGTTTGTACAGATTACTGTGGTTGAGCTCGGGGGAGGCATAGACGGACCATTTTGTCTTTGGGCTAAAGAAAATGGGATGTTTTGCTTTGTAAAAGCAGGATTGGAATGCGAGGATTAAAGGGAAGGATCCTGAAAAGTCGTGAGGTGGTCTAATATAGTTAAGTATAAGAACATACAAAAAAATCCAAGTAAAATTGCAGTAGAGGGAATAAAGTAGGAGCTGTTTTGATGAAGAGTCAGGAGTCAGATTGCATACAGGCATGTGAAAGGTGCTCTGCATTCCTGTATGAAAAACCAGCAGGAGAAGGGAATGGAAGACAGATAAAAAGCACCTGGATTTTTGAAACATACAGCTTGCATGAGCATCATGCAGTAGCATTGGACTTGAGGGAGGTTTGCCAAGCAGACAGATCATGCCTTCTCCCTGCCCTGTCCTGTTGGTCACACATGGGAGCTCTGTCCGGGATGTGGGGAGCTGCAGGAAGGCAGTGGCTGCCCACAGAGAGCTGGGACAAAGCCCTGGGACACAGAGGAGGCTTTTCCCTCCAGATGGCCAGGCAAAAGGAATGAATTACACGGTGAGCTGGCTCCTGCAGCCTGGTGACATTTCCAGGTGGGTTTCTGGGCAGGCAGCACCTGGGCAGTGTCTGGGTGAATCTGCCTCAGTGCCTGGAGCCCAGGAGGAGGAGAAAAAGCTTCTCCAGTAGGTGCAGGAGATGACAAGCTTTGCTGACTTGCTCCACCTAGCTTCCCAGTAGAGGATGGAGATTTTTTGTTTCTGATAGCCTCATGCTGTCCAAATTCAACAAGGACAAGTTCAGAGCAGTGGTTTCCCAGTCTGCCTTGGATCTGAGTAAGATCAGATGTGCACAGTTAGGTAGAGAAATGGAGCCTCCTGACAGTGGGTTTGTTTTTCTGCAGTTTTTTCTGCATGATATGGAAATAACTCTCAGCTCCAAGGTAGGAGCCTTCCCCCAGGTTTTGGGGTGTTGCACCCAGCCTGGCTGTCCATTTTACCAGCAAGCCCTAGTATCTTGTGTTATTGAAAAAGAAGTATCTGCACCAAAAGAACCCTCCCCAACAAGCACAAAGAAGCCCAGCAGTGTTTCCCATTGTACTGATTTTAGTCAGAAGTACTAAAACCCACTCAGACATGAAATATTATTTAGGTTACCCTAAATTAGTTTGAAATTACTTGTAATCACGAAAAGTGGAGGGGATTGAGTCACTGGCTGTGTAGAGCTGAGAAGAGCCCAGCTGAGGCTCAGGGTTAAGGTCCTACTGATAGCAGTAATGTTGCATAAATAATGACAATAATAGAGGTTTAGAGCTTCAGAACCTCTTACAAGTGAAATAAGCAGTGGTTTTGTTTGAGGCTTTCTTCTGACTGGAGTCATACCACTCTTTGAAATACAAAAACAGTGTGTGTGTGTTCCTTCCTCTGTACATTTGAGTGGAGAATGTAAAAATACCAGCATGGTCTTGTTTTGGTAATAGGATTGCATGCAGACATCCCTGTGGTTAAACTGAAAAAAAAAATAAATTAAAACCCATGAGATTTCTTGTGAAGGGGTTGTTGTTTGCAAATTGAGTGATTAATGACTGAGACTGGAGATGTACAGACAACTGCAGGATCTTGCTCATAACCCTCTAACTCCTTTACACTCTCAGGTGAAAATTTTCTTTCCAGAATTGATCTAAAGAATATTTAAAAAAAAAAAATTCTTATGTTCCTCAGAGGGAAACAGCTGCTCTGTCCCCTTGTGTATGTGGCAAATGAGACAGAGTTTAACTCATTTAGTAGCACCTGCAAAACCACCCACTGAGCATCATCTCTTATAGGATTAGTGCAGTCAAGTTATTTAAGCACACTTCTAGGTAAAGAAACACAGTTCACAATTCTTTAGAGCTTCACCAGGAGTGTATCCTTTAAATAAACTGATTTAGGAAGAAAGTTGGAATTTTTTATTTTTAAATTTTTTTCTCAGCACTATTTTTTTGTCTTCTCTTGCTCATCCCCTAGTGTTTGGTTTTCACAACAGTGCAGAATTCAAGATTTTACGTTGAGCCTTCAAAGTTTGCAAACCCTGCTTGGAAAACTGGCATGTTGCTGAGCTTCCTGCCATGGCTGCTTTTTAACCAGAATGCAAGTGGAAAAATGTAACCAATTCTAGTGCTCTTGTGGTAGGACCTCTGGAAACAAGATGAACTCTTTAAAGCTTCCTGCTACATATTAAAACTAAAATGTTTCTTTGCTCCTGCTTGTACCTCTCTGTTTTCTCAAGTACTTTTGCTTGCCAGGGTTTTTCATTTAACCCTTCTGCCTTGGTCTTCCTCACCCAGTTCTCTCATAAGGCATTAGAGGGAAGCAAAGCATGCATGTGTTGGGTGTGGGGTGTGTGTCTAATTTGGGGTTTTACCTGTCAGCATCCTCTGTCCCAGCTGCTTTGTTCTGCTCCATCTCCCTCTGCAGCCGCACCACTGAACTTGGTTTTCACTGCTGCTGACAGCCTTTTATTTTAATTTCTGCTTGTATTCAAATCAAAAACTGTGTCTCTGTCTCTACTCTATAATTTTTTGCACTTGTATTATTTGCCCCTTTTGGTAGCTGAAACTTCCAGCATGACTCCCTGCTATGTGGCTGGAAAATGTGTGTGTGCAAGGAGAAGAGTTAGGCTGTGAAAATACAGTCACAGCTCACCTGTAAAAATCCTAGGATGACTTTTTAGCCATGGAACTGAATCCTGCTGGGTTCAGAAGCTGATTCACAAATGACTGGTGTGAATTGGTTGTGACTTTAAAGGAACTCTGCTACTCTAGTTCAGATGGAGATCCCCCTCTTGATATTCCTCACTGATGGATGCATTAGTGTATTGTCCTGGGTGTTGAACTGTTCCTTCAGTTTACCTGATAGCAGAAAATGCTGTTTCTTCCTAAATTCATCTTCAGTTCCTGACTTGAATATGACTCAGATGCATTTTAGAAATCTGAAGCAGCATTTTTTGGGGGTGTTTGGGCTTTTTGTTGTTGTTGTTGTTTGTTGGTTTTTACTTTAATGGGAGACTGTTTTCTCCCTTGTGGGTGACTTTAAACTGCTTTTTTTCCCTCCTGATAAGTCCTGCTAATACTGTAATATTTGAGACTGGATTGTAATGACATCTAACATTTTGTTCTGTTTGTACTGCAGACTGAGGTCAAGTAAACAAAGAAAGCAATCATTATGTTTTAGCATTCTTTTTTAATGAGCACATTAAAATCTAGTCACAGTTACAGGATCAGCTGTGAAAAGAAGGGATACAGAGCTCTGAGTAGCACTGTATTTTTGAAGCAGTTTATGGAAAAATAATGGACTGAAGGGATATGGAAGGACTCTGGTAGGAAATAAATGGCACGATGTTGTTGACAGGAAGGGTTTGGCAGAAGGCTTGTTGTGACTGTTTCTGTGGCTTAGAATTGCAGAGGAATTTCCTACAGACTGGACTAACCATGACAAAAATGTGTCTGCTTTTAGGAGATCAAGGCATACAGTGGAGTCTTCTCAGGGAAGATGTCGTCTTTGACCATGAGAAGCCGTTGTGTGGACAAAAGAGGAAGTTTCTTTAAGGTAAATGGGATACTTAAACAGAACATGAAATACTTGGGTTTATGTGAAATGAGCACAGCAGAATGTGCAGTGCTCTCTGTGATACATAGGAAGCCTTTTCTGTAAAAAGAGAATTACTTATTGAGCATTTCTTTTTACAGGCAGATTTGTGGCTAAGATCACCCCCCAGTATTTCACATGTATATTTTTTCTGTACATGGAATAGAATATTTGATGTAAAATAGGTCATGGCTTTCTTTGCTGCTAATGCTGAGAACATAAGCTTTATTATGCACAGGCATAAAATTATTGGAGCCTTCATAAACTGGATTTGTGTCACTTAAAGCTGTGGTACAGATTTATGGTTTCCATTACTGGATTGAAAATTGGTTTCATTTCCTTGTCTATTTTGAGAACAACTGGCATCCCAAAAAGCCAGGCTGCAGTAGGAGTTACCCATTGCAGTTTTCAAAAGATGATGTGCCAGGGTCACAGTGGCTGCCTTGCTGGGCAGGGTTTTGCTTTAGGGAGCCTACAAAATTTACAAAATTTACATCCCTTAGACTATTCATCACTTACTGTAGCTTCTCCCAGTGAAAGATACTGATGCTGCCATCTTGGGGTGTTGCTGCTTTCATTCCTTCTCTTCCTCTGGGGCAGAAGTTTCCCTTGGGGAAATCTTTAGGAAATGAACAATAGCGTTTTCCTTTTGCCTTGCCCAGCAGTTACCAGGGTCATCCAGTGACAGGAACCACCTCTCAGTTCTGCAGCACACTTCAGCTACCTTTAATAACTCAGGAGTACAAACATCAGCCTTGTTGATAGCCAAATAGGGAGAATAGCCCTATTTTCTAATCACAGCAAGGAGCTCTCTCAGTTCCAAGAAATATCTCTAGGTTGTCTCTTGCGTGTATGCTGAAGGACTCCTGGTGTCAGATGGGACTGTAGGCAAGCACCCAGTCATTTTCTGCATCAATTTCTGCAGAACTTTTGGGATCTCCTTGTGTAATTCTTATGTAGAAAATGGATGCTGGAACAGCTGTTTTGTTCATGATGATGATGGGGTTGCAGTTACTCTAAATGATTAGAAATGCAGTCTGCAGTCTGCCTGGGCAATTTCAAGAAACGTTGTCAGTTAGAAAACTAAGGTCCCACATTTTCTTAAAGACATCTGGCAGGGAATAAGATGCCTCCAAGCTCCTTTTCCAGCCCTTGGAAGTTGCACTGTTGGACCATGGTTCTGAGCACAGAGTGTGGGATTGGAAGCTGCACCCAGGCTGTGTGCAGTGCACCTGGTAGCTTGTGTGTATGCTGTGAAATTACCTTTTATTTTCTCCTTCTGCCATGTGAGCAGAATTGTGATAACAGCTACATTTGTTTGCTACAGCTGAGCTGGTGAGCAAGCAAAATACTTGGCACATCAGATTTTTTGAGTTTGCATTATTTTAATTTGCTTTGTCTGTCTGTGTTTAGGAGACCTAGTAATCATGATATGGCCTTTTATCCCTGCTGATCTGTTCTTCAGGATGCTCTCCCCCATGGGCAGACTGTCCCCTGTCCTTGCACATGGCTCTCACATTGTGCTTGTTAAGAAACCTTTACCATGTTGGTGTGCAGATTCTCAGGGCACTTAAATCTTCTTGAGGGAGTATCTTACCATTCTCAGCAACATTTGCCAGAAAAATTGCTGACAAATGCCAGTTGGGAAATTCCAACTTTTTCTTTTGTTTTCTGGTTCTTAAGTAGTTCTCGTTACTACAGCTTCTAACCATGTCTTAGTTTTTTTTCACAGCCATTCTTTTCACTGTTTTGTCCCCATTTTAGACAGAGAAGAAGTCTGTAGTTTTAGAGGCTAAATTCTGTGGACTCTACACCTTGTGATTGGTGAATGCTCAGAGCCAGCAAGTAGTAAGAATGAGGCAATGATGGGGTTAGTCTTGGATAATTCTGGGACTGAATAGCTTGCCAGTGATTACAGAGAGAGTCTGTGGTAAGGCAAGGGGCTGAATATATGTCTCTGACAAATGTCCTCTTTACTGAATTATCCTCCTGCTCATCAAAATGTTCCAGTGTTTACTGAACTGGCATCAGAGGTTTTACACCAGCCAAGCTTTTCTGTTTTACACCAGCAAAGCTTTTCTGTTCCAAAATCAAGCATCAGGTAAAACTTTGTTTCTGATGAATAAGATACTGAGCAAGGTCAGCAGCCCTGAGAATTCATTGCTCACCAGAATCTGCAGACGTGTATCAAAATATTGGATTGCATTCAGAGCCTTGCACAAGTTGAGCAGCAGCGTTCTCAGATGGGCTCATCTCTGGCACTCGGCCACCTCCTCACACAGGGCTCTCTGTGAGGGTTGCTACGTTCTGCTTATCAAAACAGGAAGGAAAAGATGTGATGCCAAAGAGGATGCAGGTCTCCAGAAAGAATGAAAAATGAGATGCTGGCAGGAAGGGGGAGTGGTAAGTGCTGAGGCTCATTTGTCCAGTCTGATTCTAATCTCGCTGTCTTCAACCCATGTCCCCTTGCCCGATTAGAAGCACCCATCTTACCTTTTCCTCTTGAGTTCTTGTAAATCTCAGGGCTTGGAAACATTCTGCACTGGTCATCTTGGCTGACTCTTTTAGTGTCTTCTCAGAATGATGGCAATTTTGTTAATTCTCTGTACAAACTTATTTACATTTCAGCACAAAGAGCAGGAATTCAGTTGTCACGCAGTTTTTTCTAAAAATGTCTGGGAACAGACATCAAATCAAAGCCACCTGTCTTAGAGAACAAGAAACTCTTCAAGTCTAGTGAGTAATAAGAGCTGTAGTTATGCTGGGTTTCTGGGAGAGGCACTGTCAATATCTGATCCTGGGCATGTGCTTTATTTCCCTGATGCACAACAGCAATGTCAGTGTCAGTAGACCAGCTTCACATATGTGACTGGAACCCTTGGGAGTGACTTGCTGGTGAACACACTGATTTGGCTGCTTGTAAAACATCCTGAACCATGCAAAACAAAAAATGTTGTGTTATGGTAAGAGAATGCTGAGGTGCCATGGTTGTGGGCTGTATGTAGAGTTCCACTGTCACCCTTGCCAGCTCCCAAAAGCTGAGCTCAGTCTTGCTGAGCTCTGAATCAATTGACAATAAGCAGAGTGTGGTGCTTTATGAGAGGAAATGCTGTGGTTTAAGATGTTTGCATTTCATCATTTCGTTCATGGATGTTAGGAATGTAAACAGTTAGTACATGGGTGTTTGGCAATCTAATGTTTAGGATAGATTTGGTTAGGCAGTACTGTACTGGGCTGCTGTGTGAATTCATGTTGCCTGAGTCATAATTATTATTTGGGTTTACAGTGGTTATACTGTTGTGTCTTTTGAATTTACAGAACAGAGCTTTATCAGAAGTAAATTCCAAAGGAAAAATCGTTGCACACAAAAACAGCTATTTTATCATGTTCTATAAGATCTCATTTTAATTTTGTTTTTTATGAAATACTAATTAATTAACCACCTGAGAAAATGTCATATTTCCAAATGCATTTTTCAGATAAACTTCCTCTTTCTATAGCATAGCAGGGTAATATCTATTTCACAGACCTAAACAGTCCCCAACAGATTTCTTCTGATTACTCTTTAAGTCATTGGGCTCATGTATGCTGTTTTACACTAACAGAGGCCTCTGACAAATGTATACATCCACTTCTGTTGCACTTACTGTGTTGATTTCAAGTCTGTTGAAACAAAGGGATGAGTTTTCCCATTATTTCCAGCCAAAGAAGTACCATACTTGTTGCAAATAGAGCAGTCTCTTTGAAGAATTCTGATATTCTTAGCCTTGCACTAAAAAGTCAGAGCCTTCTGCTGCTGCTTGTTTGCTCAGGGCTGGAGCTAATAATAGTACATAGGCAGGATCCTTCCTGTGTTTTGTAGAAACATGTTATTATTAACAGCTCACCTTGTGTGATGCTGGTCACCTGTGCATCACGTGTGCTGTGTAATCCCCAAAAGCTTCATTGGCCCTAAACACTGGGAAATGCTGTCATAAAATCATGACTGCACCTCACATTTTTTGTAGAAAAATGCAGCTGTAACAGGATGGGTCAGTTAATTGCAAGGATACACAAATGATGTGACTCCATAAGGTTTTCATGAATCAAGGGAAGAGCAACTTTTTTAAAGAGAATTTAAGGAAAATTAGTTGGAAATTGCAGAAAATATTTGTGGTTTATTCTAGAAAAAAATGAGGGGTTTCTTCCTAGAGGTCAGTGTTTTAGTTCAAGTGGAGTACAGGGTGGTAGGTGATTGGTCTTGGTTGGGTTGTGGTGTGTTCCATCCTGGGGAACTTTGCTGGTCAGTCTGGGGTTTGATGCTACACTTTGACCTGGTTTCCTTGCCCAGAGTGTATTGACTTTTCAGAGACTAAGAGTCGTTTTAGAGACTGATTTGTCATGGAGGCTGTGTAGCACACCCAAGAAATGTAGCCTGTAGAATAAAATGTGAGCATAAGGCTGCTTGAAATGTGCCATTTTGTTTAAGTCCTCTTTAGAAAGAGAAACAAAATTGCTAAACATGGTAGAATTCCTCTCAGGAATAATTTCTGCAGAGTTCTCTTCAAGGCAGGCATACAAATTCAAATGCATTAAGATTACTTGGCTGTTAGCACAGTTTGGATGAGAGTTCTTTGCTGTAGCTCCCTGAGATTCTGTTTTCTGGGAGGGAGATGGGTTTTGTCACAGCTCAGGTCAAAACCTGCTAACAGAGTTAACTCAGTTCCCAGCCAGGTAGTGACACAGCAAAGCAGGCATGAAGGAAGTGGCTGAAAATACACATGGAGAGCTCATACATTGTATGCTTTGAGGGAGAGGTGCTGAAGAGCTCCTTTGTTGTACAGACTGTTGGCCTTCAAGACATTTAGTCTGTGCTGATGTGTCAGAGAACAGGGCACACCACAGTGATGGCTCTTCATGGCCACAGTTGGTTTTAGATGCAAAGACTTGTGGTGATGCTGCCCATGAAGAGCAGAGCTCCTTGTGCAGAGCTGGTTCATGGGGAGCAGCAGCTCAGCTTTCATGCAGTCACCAGCTGAAGCAGCTCTGCAGGGTGCTTTGCTGGCAATGCAGAAATTCAGCCCACTCTGGCTGCTCCCTGAGGCTGGCCTGTGCTCCTCCAGCTGCCCCTTGGAACAGTCAGGGAGGCACTGCTCACATCTGGCTGCAGTGACTCAGGGTTCTTTGGGAATCAGCAGGTGCAATGTCTTTGCAGTGCCAGTGGCACACATGGCTGGGGTCACCAAAACTACAGGAAATACAAAAACTCTCCAACAACAATCTTTAGTGCTAGAGAAGTAAGGCATTACTTTATTCTTGCCATGGTGCTGTTCTGGCCAGGATGTGCAACAGAAACCAGTTCATCCACACCTTGCCCTGGTTGTGCAGAGAAAATCATTCCATCACACAAGTCTTTATTAGATTTTTCACATTCATCAAAACCCAGAGACATTCATTGGTTCAATGTTCACTGCTCCCATGATCTTAGTATTTGGTTTCCTCTGGGTTGTTGGTTTGCCTTTAATGTTGATTAGTTTCTCATTCTTCATTCTCTTGTCTATCTCTTCCCAGACCAGGAGTCTTGGACCATGCCAGGGGTGATGTTTGGAGTTGACATTCATTAATGGCTGTTATCTTTTGTGTGTCTTCTTTTTTTTGTGCTGCTCCCGGTCTGCTGAGATGTTAAGCTCATCAGATGTGGAGTGGTGGAACAGTCCTTTGAAAAGAAACTTCAATTCCTTTCTCCCTGACTAAAGTTATATTGAAAAATGCTGAACTTCATATAATTTCCAACACTTTGAACTCTGACTTGGACAGAAGAAAACCCTTAGGGTGTGGGTAATGGTAATTCATTCTTACATAATGTTCATTTATTTGAGTTGACCAGTTGTAAGCAGAGACTAAAACTTCTTTTGAATTGATTGGGATAATGGTGCTCAGCAAAGGAGAGTGTGAATTCCTGGGGTGGAGGAAAAATTCCAATGTAACAATTTAGGAAAATGATGCCTGCAATTCTTTGAAAATGCTGCTGTATTGAGTTGCCTGCCCTGAGTGGGACTCAGGCTCACACCTTCAGGGCAGCTGTGAAAACTGTTCTGACTTGGACCCCAAAGCTGCTTTTGCTTCATATTCCAGGGGTTTTGTTTGTTCTGATGTGCAGGGGTGGTGGTAGAGATTGCTGCATCACTGCACACCTTTTATTGGATTCCCTCCTGGCAGGAGAGAGGGAACCCTGCTAGGGTTTATAGGCTCTCAAGAAGTGCTCAAGAGAGCAGGCTTTGCAAATTTCATGGTTGGTTTCTGCTCAACAAAATGTTTCCCTAAAGTCTGGCTAGCAAATTCTGCATTTCTCAGAATACAACCTCAATGCTAATCTTGCCTACCTTAAAATGAGTTTTTGCCCTCGTACCCAGAATTAGATTGGTGTACCCAGAATTACGTTGGTGTTCTACCTGAGCTGCTGAAGGGTTACAAGGCAATTCTTTTTTAATTGAATTGTTATATTCAAGTGGAGTCCAAAACCTAATGTGAAAAGCAGCCACCCACTCCCTTCTTGTTTCATTGCTTTTCATCCTCCACAGTATTGTAATTCTGGCTTAGTGTCCCTTCTGAAATAAAACTCTTGCACGTGGAATTCTTCTAATTTTTTTTTTTTTGAGAAGGTAAATGCTACAAACAGATAAATTATTTAGTTCTTCTAAGATGTTGTATAATGCACAACTGCAAATTCAGTTGTGTAGGCTGCAAATTCAATCCATTTAAATTAAAAGGCTAACCAAACTGGAAGGTTTTGTTCTGGCACAGAACAGGAATTACTCTTCCTCTGAGCCTTTAAACATGGCCCCAACCCTTACTTGTTCCTTTGCAAGGGGAAGTCCAAATAGGAGACGATTTTACAAAAAAAGAAAAAGTTTGTAATCTCTGGTGACTAAACTTGCCCTGGCTTCTTTTCCACGCCTCTTCCACTCACTTGATGTCATACTATTTTTGTCCCTTTCTAGCTCATTGACACAATTGCCTCAGAAATCGGAGAACTGAAACAGGAGATGGTACAGACAGATCCCCCAGTGGAAGATGAATCTACTGATTGGCAAAGGTGATTAAAATGTTTATTTTCATGGTTCTGGAGAGTCTACCACAACAGGAATGTTTTCACTGTGCTTTCTTCTTGGGTGGCTTATGTCCTAGCACTTTTCTCCCTGGCAGCATAGGAGGTGTAGATAATCTTGCTCTTGATCCAAGGAATTTGCCTTTGTGCAGGAGATTCTGGTGTTTGGTGTATGTGCCTTAATATCTTCTAATTGCAACTGAGCTTCACTTCCTTGTTAAAAACCTTGGATACTGATGAATGTCTAAAGCAGGAAACTACTGCTATTATTACCATTGTCTGTGGCACAGCTTTGCTTTCATGCTGTAAAGACAAAATGTGCATTGCTTCAAGTGGCTTTTTGAAGATTCAAGATACAATAACATGAATTATTTATGCTCTCAGGTTAGGAAGTAAAATATTGACTGCTATGAGCTGATGCATATGTAGTTTATGTGTTTAAGTTAATTTATATATGAGTAACTTGCACATAAAAAAAATTAAATTGTACCTTTAAGTGGGCAGAATGGAACCCCAACATTTTGGCTTTTCTTGAACAGTTACACCTGCTAAACATCTGGAGGATAATCAATATTTTAGTCCTTGTGTTAACAAAAGAACATTTTTTGTACTTACCTGAAATATTTGTTGCAAGAGGAAAGCAAACAGTGGTAGGTGTTGTGTTTTATCTGACTGCATGGTCTTGGCCAGCCCTGGAGCTGGTGGGCTTTGTTCTTCTAGCAGTGAGTTAATGAAGTGGAAAATTGTTTTTAGAATTACATCCAAGATTTTTAGCTCTTTTTCTTCCTGTGAATTCTGTTGAAATCTGCTAGAACTTACAACAAAGCATGTGTAGATTATTTTCAAAAACATTAAGCAGCAGCTTTGTTGGCCAAGTAGTAAAGAATGTCAGACAGTTGAACCAATTAAAGTTCTTGGCTATGGCCCTGGTTGAACATTACTAAAGTTTTAGAGCTTTTGAGAGTTCTTTTAGAGGGACAGAAAGGATACTTTCTTCATTTTTGTGAATTCAGCTAATTAACTTCAGAGATCATCAGCTACTTTTCAGTCAAGAAAAGGCTTCTTGTTTCTTTGAATACATCATATGCATGAAAGGCTAAGGTCTACTGATTCTAAAATCTTGGTGGAAGCACTTATCTGGAAACAGTCAACTAAACCTCCCCATTTTACAGATGAGTTTTCTTTTTATTGATTTTTAATGGATTTTTAATCTTAATTTGTTAATCTTGACTGCAAAGCATATTTTGGTTTAAGATACGTAAGTAAACCTAACATTAAAAAGTGAATAATGCAATTTCCATGAAAAATAATAATAGCCATAAAAAAAGATTTCAAGATGATAATATGAAATATGAAGGCTGAATAAATGAGCTAAAGTCAAACCTACTGTGACTGCAAAATTCTGAACGGCATGCTTCCCTGTAAGGAAGAAGTTGTATCAGAGTTAGTAAGTTAAGTAATTTAGTTGTGCACTGACACCTTTTTTTAATATAGTGCTACAGAGCAAGATTATAGTAATTTCAACAAGAGTTTTCCAGAGTTCTTGTTTAAACTAGACACCTCACAAGGCTGTGCTTACTGTCATAACTTTTATTTCTTTGTGGTTAATTAAAAACCTGGCAGTTAATGGAATTTTCTTATTGCTTTCTGCTGTTCAGCAGCTGGTGTCTAGAAATGGCCTTTGGGTTTGTATCTAGGGATGTTTGAGCTCAGTGGAATGTCCATTTTCCTCACTTTTTTTCCACCTTAGCAGGTATCCACAGCCACCCAGAGCAGTTCTGGAAAGGCATTGCAGAGCTCTCAGCTGAATTCAGAAAGATAAGGGCATGAAATTGTGTCTCTGCAGCCTTAGTATTGTGGTTTGGGCTTTTTTGTGGTTATGTGGTGACTCTCAGATTTATACTCCTCATCTTATATACTCCTTTATTTTGGGCTCATTTCTCCATTTCATACTGTATGATTCCATACATACAAGACTGTGACAAGACTATGACTCCATTTCCTACAAGAATGGTTCAAGGGCTCACTTTGGCTTCTAAATATGTAAAAGCCAGGCAAAAAAACAGGCTTGCAAAAATGTGTTTTAGGAGGGACTGTTTCAGTATCCCACTATTTTGATGCCTCACTTTTTTCCTCTATTGAGACGTTTGTCTCAATAATTCAAATGAGCGGAGTTGTCAGAAAAGGGAATCAGTGGGACAGATTTCTGTCATGCCATCCCAGTGACCTTTGAAGGAGTAACAAGAGAGCTTCTGCATGCAGTGGCAGCCAGGAGCATGTGGGACAGGTCTGGTGGCACCTGGATGATCTTTTAGGAGGCCCCAGGCCCTCTGCAAATCTCTGTGAATGTCCATGAGGGGCCAGATCTTCCTGCTGTCCTGGAGGGAAGGCTGTAAAGCTCCAGGGCACTTCCCAGGGCACTATGGAATAGTTCAGGGATGCTTTGCTGCTGGTGGCAGCTGCAGCAGCTCATTCCCTTCCTGTTCTGTTCCTGTGGAAGGAGCAGGGGCTGAGCTTTGCTCCCTGCCTTATGTCCTGCCCTGCACAGCCCTCACACTGCTCTTTTCCACTTCAGCAGAGCCATCTTCTGTCCAGCACAGAGAATAATTTCTGTTATTGCTGACAGGCTGGCAACTACCCAGAAACCTTCTTCCCAGCTGCCTTGTCTTGTCCTTTTGGCTGCAATGGGATGCAGGAGGAAGTTAGCAGTGGCTCTCTGCCCCTCCCAGCTGATGATCAGTATCACTGTATAGACTGGGCTGGGTGATAAAGAACTGTTGGATTTACAGAAATCCAGGCAAATAGTCAAACTGTGAGGTGGTTAGCTGTTGTGGGACTGGAACAAGGTTCACATCATGACCAGGGATCATCCTGGTTAAAAGCCTGAGCCTGATCCTTGTCATTTTTACTGTGAGCTGAGTCTAATCAGGATGCAGCACTGTATTGTTTATCTTGGCAATTACCTCTCCATAGTTCCCACGTGTTCATGGGTTTTGTCAAATCTAAGGAAACTTGCATGGGTCATGTGTTTTCTTTAGTTCATGGTGAGTATGTTGAAGCCTACATTTCCCACTGAAGAAGGAACTGTACAGCAGCCCTGAATTAAAGCACACCATTCATTAAGGCTGATTTGTGTTTTGATTTTGAGTTTAATGTGACCTGATCAGATTGTCTTTTATCAGGAATCTTTTTGGTTTTTTTTCAAACTCCCAAACAAACAACGCAAACCAACCAACCAAACATCCTCCAACCCGAAAGTAAAACCAGGAGAGGAATTTAGTTGTTGCATAATATACATAATTTGTGAGCATATTTTCCTAGCATTTAGGTTACAGGAACTTCTTATTCTTGTCCAGTACATGAGTTAATCTGTTGCTCATAAATTCAAATGGTTATTCTTTCCATGCAATTGTTTCCAGAGTAGTTACACACATCCCAGTCCCAAATAATTTTAGTCTAACTCTTAACACATAACGAGTTTTGAGAACTCCCATGTGTCAAGGTTTGACTGTATGTCTAATGCCCAGATCATTAATTAAAATTATTTTAAGAATAAAAAAGTAAACTGGAAATATGATGCTCAGTAGTGCTAGACCACTACAAATAGGCTGTCAAAACAGACCAGTGGGGGTTTTTACTGCATTTGCCCTCAGGCCTTGGGAAGTGGCTTCTTGTAGGTTGTATGTGGTTTGCCAGGTGTGTTTTTTCCAAGGTGTGCTTTTCCCAGAGTTTACCAGGTTGAATGTTTCTCTCTGCCTCTTTCTTTATTATTTGGGAATAGGAAATAATTTTTTAAAAGTGTTTTGTATTCGTGTTTACCTCACCACAGATTGCAATAACATTCTAGTTCTGATTTATTTGAGTTGCATTGGTGCTGTTTGAACCATTAGCGTTTAGGAGTGGCAGAAATTCTGATCACGATCAGATATTGATAATCTTGGGTTTATTTCTTGAGGGAGCAGAAGCAGCTGCCCCAAGGAGGTGCCTGTGTATGTAAGTCAGAGAGTTTCCTCCTTGGATCTCAGCATGTGGGAGGGAGTGTGCACTTAAGTACCTGGAGGTTCAAAAAACCAGAAAGTTCCTTTTGTGTTTGTGGGGACCCTCGTGGCAGGAAGGAATGGTGAATCTGACTCCATGTTCTTAGCAGGCTAATTTATTATTTTATGATGCTATATGATATTAAAAAATACTAAACGATAATATATTAAAGAATACAGAAAGGATACTTACACAATGCTAAAAAGATAATAATGAAAACTCATAACTCTTTCTAGAGTCTTGACACAGCTTGGCCCTGATTGGCCAAAGAGTGAAAACAACTCGCACCAGAAATCAATGAAACAATCTCCAAACACATTCCAAAGGAGTAAAACACAGGAGAAGCAAATGACATTGTTTTCCTTTTTCTCTGAGGCTTCTCAGCTTCCCAGCAGAAAAATCCTGGGCGAAGGGATTTTTCAGAAAATGTGATTGCCACAGCTCCCCATTCCAATTTATGGTGGTCTAGGGGTTGTGGGACAGCACAAAGCCAGTCATAGCAAAGAGGAACATTGTGACCCTAAGACCCTAAGTGCAAACTCTTGCCAACTTTGGGTGTTTTTGTGGTAGCAAGCAGTGCCAGGCATTCTAGCTCATACGAATCACACACCTTGTTTTGCATGTGAGGTAGCTGTCTTTAGCAGGAAAACCACTTTTCCCTCTTGGATGTATTCCCCCTTGCAGCATGTTTGGTTTTCACCTCCTGACCAAGGGGAGTGAAAATGATTTGTATCTGTCTAAGCTTGCAGCCAGCACTGGTGTATAACCTGTACTTTGCCACAGCTCCCTGTGGTTTGTAGTGCAGCTAACTGGCACTGAGGGTGAGTGGGGAATTTCTGAGCAATATTTACTGGAGCTACAGCTCAGGAAAACACTTTTGTGGTTCATGATTTGATTTCTTGGAGATTCCTCCATTGCAACACTAGGCTCTGCTGGGACTGGTTGAAAAGGGAAGCCAGTATTCCTACTGAGGCAGTTTCAGACCCGCTCATGACTGATGTAAAAAGTACTTCCCTCCTGCACCCAGTGGGTTTCTGTGTATTTTGTGCCCCTTGAAGGCATACTGGCTGTTAGTAAAAGCTTCTGATGCTTATGGACAGGGGGGGAAATCATCTGCATTTGAGTTGCCTTGGAAATCTGAAAAGCATCACATCATAAATAAGCAAACAGAAAGAGGAAAAAATAAAGAGGCAAACACTGCTAGTGGTAATTGATCCAGGTAATGAAATGTCAGGTGATTTTGCCTGCTCTTATCTGATCATACAGTGAAAGTTCTCTTCCCCATTTACTTTCCTTGCTTGCCCTCTGCAGAGATTCTGCAAGTTGCTGAACAGAGCTAGAAGAAAGCAGTTTGGTAGTTTGGGGTTTTTTCTGTTGTTTGGTTGGTGGGTTTTGATTTGGTTCAGCTTATTTTCTTCGGTGTGAAGTTTTTTGCAGGGGAAGCAGAGAGGCTTTTTGTTTGTTTTGAAAAGTATTCAGTGCTCCTGTGCTTGTGAACTCTGTCCCTACTTGCTGAGGGTACAGGAGCTGGCATAATGAGGGTGGTAAATGCTGTTAGTGATGCTTAGGGCCTGTCCAAAGCAGGGAATTCAGGAGAGCTGCACAGTGTGCAGTGGGGAGGTGGAGCTGTGTTGTCCTCCCCTGCTGCAGAAAAGGTCTGTAAGGGGAACACATCCTCTGCAGGGTGCTTCTTGTCTGTTCCTGCATTTTATCATCAGGAAGCTGTTACCAGAATAACTGCTTCATAGTGATTTCTAGCATGGGGAGAACCACAGGATGTACTTCTAGCTCAAAAATGAGGAATTTGAGCCAGCAACACGTGCACTTGTACTGGGTGTTCTGTACTATATGGGTGGTGGCGAAGCTCTGCATAACAAAAGGAGTTCACCAAGTATTTTGTTTATTTGGATTTTTAATAACAAGAATCTGCAGCCTCCAAGAACTCTACTTATTGGAATTAAAGTCAACACACCGCAACATCTACTTCATCACTGAATGTAGCAGTAACTTTAGATGCCCTGCTCCAAATACATTTTAACCTTACGTTATCTTGTCGCATTCACACTTAGCTTAAGCTTTTATTGCTCACATAGCAGTCAATCCATAGCCAAAGGAATTTGGAGCATAAATATACAATTCCTTACTTGTTTCTGATCCTGGAAAGTGTAGTATTAAAATATGAGGTAAGGACCTTTCATGGCAAAAATGGAAAAAAATGTAAATATCTGCAGAACTTAGCAGGAGTATGATAAGAAGTGACTGCCACTTATGACATATTTTTTAAGGAAACTGTGCCTTAGGGAAAATTATTTGGGGGTTTAACATCTTTTTCTTGTTTCTTCCTTGGGTTTCTCATCTGTTTCTCACCTTCTCCCACTGTGACCTCTTAGCAGAGGGGTGCAAAGATGGTTTTGCAACTGTGAAGGCAACAGAGCAGTAGTCTGGGCATAAGGTGAAGTGATGCTGGTTTGTGGACTTGTGTTGTGACAACAATCCCTCCAGACAGACAGAGTTCTTGTGTCTGCAGTGGTCACCAATAGGTAGTGGGCTGCTCCATTGTCAGAGTATTGAACAGATTTTTCTGGCAGGCATGAGAGACCAGGATTTCTGTGGGTTGCAGCATGTGCAATCAGTCTGGGAATAAAAGTGTCTGAATTGCATAAATATCCTTGAAGAGAAGTTTTTCCATATATTAGCACAGCAAAGAAGGCAAGTGAAATGTTCTCTCAATCACACCTGCACATACAAGTGTACCTGAAGTGATGGCTGAATTTCTCCAACCTCTCTGAAGAATGCTAAGGCTTATCTTCAAGCTGGCTTTGAATTGAGAACCTTTAAAGAGCATTTTTGTGTATGATAAATATAAGAATTGTCAGTAGAAGTACCAGCCCAGAGTGTAAGCAGAGCTTTGTGGTAATTCTGTTCACTGACCCAAGTGATTGTTCATAAGAGGTTAACATTTCTAATTGTTTTTTCTAAATTTTCCACAGTCTAATCAAGGATATGGATAATATCTCTCCTGAAAAAAATGATGTCAAAAGCTGCCCCCGGGACTCTGGATACGACAGCCTATCCAACAAGCTGAGCATATTGGACAAGCTCCTCCATACCCACTCTGTGTGGCTGCAGCTTGGTCTGAACGATGCTGAAGCCTTGGAAATTTTGCAGACACAGCCTCCTGGGGTAAGAAGAATCTCAATTTCTTTAAGGCCATGCTTTTCCCAAATGTTGTGCTGACATTTTATGTGACGGTGTTCACAGGGATTCTTAGGATGAGGGAAGAGACGAGGATCTGACTCCATGTTTCAGAAGGCTTGATTTATTATTTTATGATATATATTA
>JAWWMS010000173.1:5515925-5542911 GCA_035048045.1 Chlorospingus semifuscus
GCAGATAATCAATGTTTACATTTTGTTCCTGAGCCCTCTCAGCTTCTCAGGAGGAAAAATCCTAAGGAAAGGATTTTTCATAAAAGATGTCTGCGACAATTTTATGCCCAGGTGTTGGACCCAATACAGTAATGACCAAGTAAAATTACAGCATGTTTTAGAGCAGACATCATGGGATTGTTGTGGTTCCTTTTTGTATATGATCTGTATTTATTCTGGCATCTGTGATGAAGCTAATACCATGACCTTCTGCCTTCTCCACAACAGATATTTCTGGTTAGGAAATCTGCAAGGCTGCAGAGGAAAGTCATCTCTCTGCGTCTGTCCAGTGACTGTGGGTCCTGCCTGAAAGAATTTGCCATAAAAGAAAGTACATACAGTAAGTTGTGAGTTACATACTTGCAGCTGTTCCTTAGGTACTTTTTCCCTATAGGATGCAGGAGCATTTGCACTGCTGAAACCCACAGCAGAGGATACCCAAAGTCATGCAAATAATGTCATGGGGTGCTCTCTGAGGTGGGCTCTGGGAGTGGATCAAACTGCTTCAACTGGAATGTTTCCACTGTGTACCTTGATGAATCCAGTATTCATTTATTTTTATGGGTAGTTATCCTCTTAGAAACTTCTAGTCTTTTGTAGAAACATGGTCTGTAATCCTGTCTGCTTTCAATGAAATGTTCTTGAATGCAACTTTGTCATGTGCTCTCTGCAAGTGAGGTGTGGGATGGGTTGTTGGGTTTGTTTTTGTTGTTGGGTTTTTTTGGTTGTTTGATTTTTATGTGTGTGGTAGCTAAATGGATTTTAACCTGTTAGAACTGTTTCTGTTGCAATAGATCAATGATTTCTCTCTTTAATTCAAACTATATCTGTTCTTTCTTTTTTTAGTAGAAATGAGCAAATGTTAACACTCCAAATTGTTTTGAACCAATAATGCCCTCATATCTTTAGAAGGGAGAGTGTGAAAAATAAGTTTGAGATTTAGGAATGAAAAAAAGGAAGCTGCAGCTGGTGAGTGTATGTGGTGCTGAAACTGCAAGTGGAGCAAATATTTCATTTTAACAAGAAAGAGAAAACTGAAGAAAATTAGCAAAAGTTTCAGTTAATCATCCCTGAAACAGAGAGTCTATATTTAACTTCTATTTCTATTTGTAAACTGACATAATTTTGGTTGAGTTTTTCCTTTTTTTATCTCTCCCTCCCCTGCACCCAGGAACAAAAAGTTAATTCTGTGTGTCTGGTTTTTAGTTCCAGTTACAAGCAAGGCAAGGCAAAGAGAAAGTTGTCAGTAATAGCTGATGTAAGTGTGGTCTAAGGCTGTGTTTATAGGCTTGTAATACTAATAAATTCCCATCTAGAAAAGAATTATATGCTGTCTTTTATGAACAAAATTCTTCCACAAGGGGGAGGTATTTCCTGACGGTTTTAGCCATTTGTCACAGCTGAGGTTTTACACCAGAGGTAAAAGATCTGGATGGTTTCAGTCTAGGAGCTTCTTCTGCTTGATCTGTGAGATTTGCTACTTAGAGAGAGGCTGAGGTAATCTCATTATTACTGAGAACAAGTATTTGTATCAGTAAGAAACAATGGTATCAAGTGGGGAAAAATGAAAGGCACTGCTCCTCTCTTCCTCTTCCCTTTTACAAGGCAGTGGCAGGTAACAGCTGTCGGAGTTTTTAAGCATTTTCAGGTTAAAAGTGAATGAAAATTTATCTCCCTTTATGTTCTACACTCCTAGGGTGAAGACAAGTGATAGAATAGAATTCAAGAGGAGGAAATAAGACATTTAAAATTAGGTATATTAGTACACTGGGCAAACAAAGCCTCAGTTATTGATTTGTTGTCTGTTAGCAAAACATTGTGCAGGCCTCATCACACTTAATCTGTTTTACAGGAATTAGACCATATCCTTGGAATACAAAAGCAGACCAGCCACCAAGATTATCAGTATATTCTTGAAAATGCCTTCAGCAGGAATATGTACTTCTCCACAGAGTTGTTTTCTCTTAATCAAATAGTAGCTAGTTTGATGGTGAAAACTTACTAACTTCATGCTATAATCTAAGATATATTTTGTTAAACTGTTTTAAGAAATAGTGGATTAATGTGTGATTGTTTCTTGTAACTTTCTTTGCAGCATTTTCCTTGGAGGGGTCTGCAATAAGTTTTGCTGATTTGTTCAGACTCATTGCTTTCTACTGTATTAGCAGGTAAGATGGTGCTGTGTTCCAAGCCACATCTGCTAGAAAGAAAATAATTTCAAAAAAATGAGTTTTGAGGAGTTGTTTCAGCTATTGATGCTATTTATGTTGCCAATCTGTGAATATTCCTGGATAGCCTTAGAAGGTAGTGGTAGAAATCAGAGATAAGTCTTGGAAGCAAGTGTCTCTGTCTTACTTCATATTGATTATTGTGAGGCTAGTGTGATTTTACACACCCAGCTGTGAGGTGCTGCCAAGCTGAACTTTACTTTAGCTGATATCTTGTGATGCTTTCTTAAGTGCTCTGTAGCTCACTTAAAAACAATCATAAACTAGCTTGCAAAGTCCATTTCTTGGAATTGCTGGTGAGAAGAATTTTTGGGGTATAATGGAAAAATGTCAGATATGTAGAATATGACAACTGAGAGATGTCAGTTTAAATGGTGAACAACAAAAACAGCCTTGTCAGCTTTGCAGTTTATGGTTGCCAAACTTGCTTTCCAGGTAGTATGCAGAAAAAAAGTAGCTGGTGTTTTTATCCTTTATGTTCAATTTGACTTCAGTTTACTGGTGAAAATTTCCTGATGCTCGAGCCTTGTGTGCACACAGACAGGACACAACCAAACTGCCCCAGTGCACATTTTCTGAAGGAAAGAGGCAGCTGTGATAGTCTCAGTCCTTTTACTGCATCAAGGCTGCCAGTTCATGCTGACCATGTGATGATTTCTGGTGTGGGATGCTCTTGGGTGCTGTGCTTGCTGGTTTTGTTTGTGGTGGAGAAGCATCCTAGACCTTTTTCCTACAGCCTCTGTTTAGCTGAGCTGTACATGCATGTAATAAAAGCAGCATTGGTGCCACATGGCTAATTGGTCAGAACTCAGAAGAGCAATGAGCTGAAAATGTGTTTAAATGTAGTTTTATGAGGAGATACTCCTTTCAGTCCTGCCCACTTGAGAGGCTCTGGTAAATTCTTTTTAAGTACCTACAGACGTGATCATTCAGCAAATAGAGGTTTCTTGCATTAGTCTATCCATTTTCTTTCACTGAAGGTGCAATATTGCTTTGTATAGACTAAAGGGCGCAGATAGGTAGCTATTGTGAAAAAGAGACAGAACCATTTGGTACATCACAGGAAATCCAGGAGGATTTTCTAAAACCAGAGGGAATTTCTTGCAGGAAAGCAGTTTAATGAGGGTTTACCTATTTTTGAGTTGCAACCATGGTGATGATCTGGACTCTGGATTTTCTGTAGTACCATGTAAAGTGCTTTTCAAATGCTTTTTAGCTAGTACATCAGTCCTGTGCATATGCTTGGCTTGAGTGTGAGTGGAATTCTGAGATCCTGTTTTCAAGAAGCTAACATGCAACATAGAGAATATTTATGTGATAAAGACCCACTATCTGTCTGTGCTATAGCAGATGCTTGCTTGTTCACAATCTTAAAACCAAAATTCATGTTGTGTAGGATTCTCATTCAGTCTTAATTCTATGGGTACTTCTACTACAGATGTTGCTGTTTATCAGCATTTATTTAGAATAAAATTCTTGTTCTGAAAACTGGAATAACAGTCAAAAATGTATTCAGAAAGTGAGATTTTTTGAAGTGTTAAGGGCAGGTAACAAGTTTGCATCTCACTGATCTGCTTGTAGAAGACCAGGTGTAAAAGCTTCTGTTGGAAAGGCAGAAAATACTGGACTGCTCTGTGGAAATGATCCTAAGGAAAGTCCTGGGCACTTGGCTGTCATTTGCCCTTCACACCACTCTGCAATGTAAAGGAGCCCTGGGGTTGGTAATGTAATGTTTAACTGCGCTGTGTGTTTGAGGATCTTGCTACCTGACACAGCTCAAGAAGATAATCAGAAATCAGACACTGCCAGTGTGTTTTTTTTTTAAAAAAAGAGATTTTCAAACCATGGATGTTGCTGAAAACCATAATGGTTTTTCTCTTTGGAAACAGGGATGTCCTTCCATTCACACTGAAGTTGCCTCATGCAATTGCTGCAGCAAAGACAGAAGCTGAGCTTGAAGAGATTGCTCAGCTTGGACTGAGTAAGTAGTTCCCTACAAAGATGCCTTTCCCTACAAAGATGTAGCACGCCTGTAACATTGAAGAAATAGGCTGTATCAGTAAATAGTTCATGTGGGTTAGTGATGATACAAATTTTGTTTAGAAAAGCAGTTTCTCTTATTTGGGAAGGCCAGACCTCCTTCTGGCCAAGGAGTGGTGCTCTTCCTTCCTTCTGTGCCTCCTGTGATATTTTTGTTAGTGCTGTTTCTTTCTTCCTTCTTCTCTTCCCTCTCTGGGCAGCCCTTGGGCAAAGCAAGTCACACATTCCCCACACAGAGGTTGATGTGGCTTCTGCTCCAAGACCAAACTGCATGCTCACAAAGCACTGGCTGTGTGAGGCTATGTAAAGCACTGGCTTTATAATTTGTTGTGAGGAGAGTGTAGGAACTGAGGTGCCCTGTTAATAAAACTTCTGTTCAGATTGACATGGAAACTTAAAATGGTGAATTTGAAGATCAGTGCCTCAATGAAGTGGCATATTTAGAAAATGAGGAGTGTATATGTGATGGTGTAGAATGTATCCATGGGCAGAGGTTAGGTGAAATTTTTAAAATACCAGAAGACAATGCAAGAGTATCCTTGCATCACTTGGTTGCTTCAGCCAAACACAGGCTCATTGTAAAGCATACCTTGGGCTCAGAGGAGGTGGATGCAGAGCCATTGTAAAGCATACCTTGACCTCAGAGGAGGTGGATGCAGAGCCATTGTAAAGCATACCTTGAGCTCAAAGGAGATGAATGCAAAGGTAAAGCATAGCTTGGGCTCAGAGGAGATGGTTGCAGAGCCATTGTAAAGCATACCTTGGGCTCAGAGGAGATGGATGCAGGGTCATTGTAAAGCATACCTTGGGCTCAGAGGAGGTGGATGCAGAGCCATTGTAAAGCATACCTTGGGCTCAGAGGAGGTGGATGCAGAGCCATTGTAAAGCATACCTTGGGTTCAGAGGAGGTGGATGCAGAGCCATTGTAAAGCATACCTTGGGCTCAGAGGAAATGGATGCAAAGGTAAAGCATAGCTTGGGCTCAGAGGAGATGGATACAAAGGTAAAGCATACCTTGAGCTCAGAGGACATGGATACAAAGGTAAAGCATACCTTGAGCTCAGGGGAGATGGATGCAAAGCCATTGTAAAGCATACCTTGAGCTCACAGGAAATGGATGCAAAGCGTCCTGGGATTTCAAACTTGAGCACCACCCAGATGAATCATTAAGCAGCTCTGCATTGAGCAAAGTGCTGAGTGGCTTCATTTCCTTCTCCAGGAAGGGAAGGTTGACTGTCAGCAACCTTTTTTGCAGTAGATTTTTTAATAATCTTTGATTTTGAAAAGGATCCTCTCTAAATCAGTGTGCTGAGGATCTCTTGAACTGTCTGGTGGGACTTTGCAGTACAACCATACCCAGGGATGTATTGCAGTGCTTTGCATTTTGGTTTGCTGCAGTAGCAATGCAATTAAAGGGTTTGTTTTAGAGAGGAGAGAAATTACTTCTGCACTGCTTGTCTGCAAGTTTAGATAATCAGGTGAAACTTTGGGTTATCATGGGAATAAAGGCAAATATGGTAGTGTTGAGGTCAATGTTTAGATGGGAAAAAGAAAGTGAAAGGTCTGACTGGGGTAGAGTGTAATGAAAACAGTCTCCCAGTGACACATGGAAGCCCTAAAGTAGCATGAGGTGAGTCTCTGCAGAGGGGATGATAATGGTAATGTTGATCAAGCTCTCCAGGCTAACCACACTTTGTCACCAGTACCCCAGAGCTCTGTTGCCTGCTTACTGCAGAATTAGTCTTGCTCTTGATCAGTCTCTGCATTTTTTCTGTAGCTACTACATTTGAAAGCTGATGGATCAGTGTCTGTGTGGTTGCTGTATTTGGGATCAATTATCTGATACACACCAGATCACAGTTTCCATGAGCTAAAAGGAGGCTACAAAGTTGAGATTTTGATGGAGTTTTAGGTGTCCACGTGCAGAAGAGCCCACCAGAAAAGTCAGCCTTTTAATGCTGTGGACTTGAGAGGCCTAAAAACTCCCAACAGCCCTTCCTGTTAAGTGTGAGTTTTCTTTGAGGAACATGTAAGCACAAAACCCTGTGGTGTGTGAACACAGGGCTGTATCCCCTGTCAGAGCTCTCTTGTGCTGTAGGCCCAGAGGGAGAGCTGCACAACACAAGTCAATAGTCCAGCAAACCACATCACGAGGAACTTCTGGTAAAGATTCAAGGCTGTTGCCAACCTGCAAGGTTTCATGTGCTGGACATATGATTCTCTCTCAGTCTCCCTTGTGTTTCACCTGCAGCAGTGCTTACATCACGTGTGTTTGCAGCAGCCACGTGCCAGGCACAGGCACTGAGAGATCCACAGGCAGGATGTGAAGTCATGAAGCTGGGAACACCAGCAACATGGCATAATTATGTAGAGAAGCATGCCTGTGCCTGTAGACATTCTCTGGCTGTGGCCTGTCACCAGGGGCTGTTTCCTGTCCTCTGCCCCACAGGCAGGACATGGCTCTTGGGCATGGACCTGTTATGGATGCTTGGCATTTGTACCCTTGGGCCCAGGTATTGTTACTCTGTTGCCTCCAGTGAGCTATCTTGACACACCATGGGAAAAGGACCATGTCAGGATTGGCAAATTTTAGCTAAATCTCCCTCCTCTGGTACTCTGCCCGTATTTCAGCATGATTGCTGCCTTCCAGGGCACATCTGGTTTCAATCTTCATACCTTCAGGCACCGGTGCTGTTTAGCAGTGCCTTGGTTGCACAAACATGCTGACACTTGTCTGGGATAAGTGCAGAGGCTGCAGCTGCAATTTGCTGGTGTAGCATAGGTTTTCCATGCTGCTGGTGTGGAACTGCACGTGGGTCTCTTTATGTGTCACTGCAGTCTGTGTTCTCAGCCAAACTGTCCCCACAGCAAAGGCAGGGCAGCAGGCCAGGACCTTTATTAGGCACTTGAACGCTTGGTCTGCCTTGCTGAAGGTGATGTGTGCATCCATCACAGCAAAATGGGAGCTGCCTTTTCATGTGTAGTTTCTGTGTTCACTGTGAAAAGAAACTGAAGCAAGGTACTTGTAGAGTTTCTGGAAGTGGCCTTTAGCTGCTGTAAATCAGCTTAACTATTGTCTTTGATGAAGTGAGCTTATTAATACCAGCTGAGAATCTTGCTTTATTTCTCCTGAGTGAGATGCTAGTGAGAAGTTTGTTCATTTCAGTCTCAAGCCAGTAAAAAGTATTCTGTTACAGTCTCCATTCCTTTCTTTGATTCTCAGTTTGATTTTTAGCTTAGTGGGTTGATTGGAAGCTATGCATTGGTCATGGTATTTATAAATGAGTAAGAGCAGCCCCAGGAATGTAGCATACAGTTATGTCTGGTGGTACTTTAAGAGGTTCACTTGGATTTTTTTCCCCTTTTAATTAATAAAATCTTGCCTAAATTTCTCAGTATTTTAAACTGATGTTGTTGAGTTGAATGTTCTGAAATCCATCTGCATGGTGTTTAGCATTCTTACGTTAATGCAATGATGATTTTCAGACTTTTGGAGCTCCCAGGCTAACAGCAAACCCCCGGATCCTTCACCTCCCTGTAGGCCTGTGCCTTTGGACAGTGCTCGCAAAGACTCACGCCAGCTCTGCCTTATAAATGGAGTGCATTCTATACGAACCAGAACGCCCTCGGAGCTGGAGTGCAGCCAGACCAACGGAGCTCTGTGTTTCATTAATCCCCTCTTCTTAAAAGTACACAGCCAGGATGTTAGTGGAAGTCTGAAAAGGCAGAGCCCCAGAACTCCAGACGTGAATGGCACAGCGAGGGCTCGCTCCCCCCCGCCCCGGCCGCCACCTCCTGCTATTAATAGCACCCTGACGAGCCCGCAGATTTCCAGGACTATAAAGCAGGCGAGCATGCCAGAAACACTCAGCCATAAGAAGGAGAGGGGCTCGGATTTGCTGCAGAACAAGCCCACCCCGATTCCGCCTCCTCGGCTGAAGAAGCAGGCGCTGTGCTCCGAGGCAGACGGTGCCTCCAGGAGCGCGGCCGCGCTCCGGCCCCGCTCCTCCGTGTGCGTGCCCGAGGCGGCCACGGCTGCTGCTCCACGTGAATCCCTGCCAGCCCTGCCCCAGCCGGCTCCAGCGGCTCCCAAAAAGACGCCGGCTGCCATCTCTGAGTCACACATCCTGTGGAATGGAGGCCGGCAGAGACTGAGCGACATGAGCATTTCCACCTCCTCGTCCGACTCGCTGGACTTCGATCGGAGCATGCCGCTCTTCGGCTATGAGGGGGACACCAACAGCAGCCTGGAGGACTTTGAGGGGGAGAGTGACCAGGAGAGCATGGCACCCCCTCTGAAACCCAAGAAGAAAAGAAGCAGTTCGTTTGTTCTCCCCAAGATTGTGAAATCTCAGCTACGGAAAGTCAGTGGAGTTTTCAGTTCCTTCATGACCCCCGAGAAGAGGATGATTAAGAAAATTGCAGAGTTGTCCCGGGACAAACGTACCTATTTTGGATGCTTAGTGCAGGACTATGTCAGCTTTCTGCAAGAAAACAAGGAGTGCCATGTTTCCAGCACTGATATGCTGCAAACAATTCGTCAGTTCATGACCCAAGTCAAGAACTACTTGTCCCAAAGCTCCGAACTTGATCCCCCAATCGAATCACTGATTCCTGAAGACCAAATAGGTAAGAAACACTGTCCTGTGTTTTGGGGGGAAGGTGAAAATGTGGAAACTGTGTTTCTAGTGATAGTCTTTGTCCAGTTCAGAAAGGTGGGGCTAACTTGGCTGGAAGAGCTTGAACCACTGAGTATTTGAGTCTTAAAACAACCTCTCCCTCCATTCCCCACCCAAATCACTCTGCCGGCTTGGGATGATTACACTACAAAGCTGTTCATAAGAAGTTTTCCTTAAAATAGGTGCAATGTGATTATTACTTTTTTTTACCTGTGATTATTACTTTTTTTACCTGCTTTACTGTTGACAATAGAGAATCCTTTATTTGCTGGCACACGTGTTTTTCTCTGAATTGGACTGCCATAATTCTCAATGTTTGGTCTAAAACTGCCAAGTCTGACCATATGGACTGTAGCTGTAGAACTAGAATTTATTCAAAACCAATGACATTTTATGACAACCAAGTTTTGAAATAAATCTGATTCCTCCAGACATTCTTAGTCACTACTAATAAAGCTGTATTATCCCCACACTTGAAACTGAATAAAAAGATATGTAAGAATTTTAGAAAACAAACATGTGAAGGAGACAGAAGGGGCTGCTGTTTTCTGTAGTTTTCTGTACTTCTCTGTTAGATGTGTTTGTGAGTGGTTATGGATAAGCTATATGTTTTAACAGGAGAGAGAGATTTGTGTATCCAAAAAAGTGAAATCGTTGTTGCTGCATAAATCTCGCTGCCTCTCTTGCAGAGTCTGAGCAGTATTTGTTAAAGAGCCTGTAAGCCACATTTAAGAGGTAAACACGCCTCAGGGCAGAATACTTTCCTTGTGAGCTCACTTCAGTCCTAATTTGTTTGTTTTTCTCCCTACCCCAGTGTCCCAACAGTTGGCTCAGTGCAAAATTGGCAGACACTTCCTTCCCTGGGACTTGAGGGTAATTTTATATTGACATTCTGTCTGTCCTTGACCAAGATGAAGTATTCTCATGTAACCTCAGCTTCATTTACACAAAGTCAAGCAAAAGTCACAAGGGCTGCTAAAGCAAATACAGAAATGTGAAAAGTACCCCCAGTATTCAGACTCAAAGACATGTAATATTCTCACTATAATAATATAGACTGTTAGGTGGATGTTACATGGAAGAAAAGGCATCAAATTAAGCAGGGGATGGAGGTACTTTTTTGCCTGCATTTCTGTAGAGTGCTGGATGTTTGACAAAGCAATACAGATGGAGTTTGGTTGTAATTTCGTGAAAGCCTAGTTTGTTATGTACTTTTCATTTCACAAGGGTGTGGTTTAATGGGACTGTGGGTCTCCCAAGACTGGAAAAAATGTTGTCTGCTATTAACTGTTTCAGACTTTGGAGCAGCATAAGCTATCAGGTATAACAGCTAAAACTGCCCTGGTTTTCTTCAGCGACAGAAAGTCTGGTTTTAATCATGTGACTAAACACAATTAATTTATAAAGTGGGCTGGTTTAAACAAAAAAAGAACTTGCTCTTGAATCATCTACTGCCTTTGGCTTGAGCCAGCAAACAACTGCAGTGGATCAGGAGCATCAGATGTTACTGATCTAAGGAGATAACTATGTGACAGCAAAATTCAGTCATCCCTATGGAGAGCTTTTTATGAAGTAGAGTCCTGCCTGTTGTCCATAGTTTTCCTTGACTATTTCAATATGGAATTGCAGCCCAAATTGTAACTTTGTGAGTGGTTGTTTATCCTCTCTCGTCAGTTCTCACTTCCGCGGTGCAGTTTTTTCCTCCAGCGTGTCAGCCTGGTGCTGGATGTGTGCTTCTGGGATAATGCTCCTCCTTTCTGACTCATTCAGCCTTTGCTTTAACCCTCTTTTGTCTCCTGAACTTCAGTAGGTGCTGCAACAGCTCCCACAGGTTTGGTGAAACCCTTGATGTTTGGAACTTCTTTCAATGTCTCCATAATGATCTTTTTGATCATGTGGCTTTTCTTCTAGAAAAGAAAAATTGTAAATTGGGGGACTGGAATGTGACAGTCATGTCAGTGGAGCAGCAATAGTTGGTAGGTAGGAGGAAACAGAGAGCCTGGAAAAGGTGAGAGCGTGCCTAGAGTTTGAGGAAGTGAGGGTTGTAAGGAGGCTGTGTAAGGACACTGCATCATGGACCCTTCCAGGCAAAAAACTTCTGCAGCAGATATTTTAAGCTTCCCAGATAGGGAAAATTGTTAAGCTTCTGCAAAATCACTGGGAGAATATCCTTCAGGGTTTCTAGCCCTGACAGATGCCTCCCAACCTTAGCACTGTAGGTTGTTAACCCGCCCTGAAGCAATGGGACTCCCAGAGTTGGCACAGAATCAAGAGTAAGGCACATGGCTCTTTATTGTTTAAGAATTAATGTAATTTTTTTTTTAAAAGGCATCCACACCTCAATCTGTATCCACAGAATAAAGACTGGTCTGAGGAGATCCTGATAGTCCAGAGCTGCTTGATCAGCAAATGTTTGGGAGTTTTTGTCTTTTCATCTTTTCCTGGCTTTGAATAGAACAGAGTCAAGTTGAATGCTGTCACTTTGCCAAGTGGGATCTAACATCTGACATCTAAACAACTTCAGTCTCAGTGCCCAAATCTGGCCCTGAACCAAGAAATCTCTGGTTTAAACCACTTGTCAGTGAGGTACAAACTGATCATGTGGGAATGTCCCTAAACAATTCCTTCTATTACTTGTTTTGGTATTTCTAATATGTTACGGGAACTAATATTTCTAATATGTTAGGGATATTTAAATGCTGAATGTTAAAGAAGCTTGGAGAGAATGTGTTGGTCCCTTACTGGCAGTCCATGCCTTATTTAAGGTCCTTGGGTCTGTACAGAGGAGTTGCAGACAGACAGAGCTGGACACACTAATTAAATGAAGCCCAGGACTGACCCCCATGGTACCTCTTCTCCAATGTCAACCAAGTTTGACAGCCAACCATGGATACTTGGGTTCTCAGTGCAGTGTTCTGTGCACCTGTTGATGTATGCTGCTTATAGTTATTATGGCAAGACAGTATTTCCCTGGTTTGTTTATATAGAAGGTGCACAGAATTATGGGTCTTAAAAAGGTTAAGCAGCAGCCCACCCCAGATCCCCTCTTCTTTACTAATCCAGTTATCTCCTAAAGGAACTAGAGTGGTATGTCACTATTTCTGCTTGAAAAACTCATGCCAGCTGGTTTTTTCACTGTGTTACTTTTTAGGTGCTGTTCTGGTGTCCTGTCCTTCATTGTTGCATCTTTTCATGTTGAGCTCAGTCTCACAAACATGTCCCTCAGTGCCCCTCCTTTCACCACAGGAGTGACAGGACAAGGCAAGCAGGAAGCAGTGGTGAAAGTACTGAGCAGAGGCAGGGACCAGGTTCTGTTTCTCACCATCCCTTGGATTTCCTTTGTGACTTTTCCCCTGCTTCTTTTCTTTCCTGCTACTTCAAGAGAAGACATGTGCTTACCACACAGCTACAGCATGAGTTTTAAGTAACTCAGAGCTGCTTAAAGCAGAGCACACCTAGCACAGACAGCTGTGTGATTTTTTGTGTGTTTTTTTGTAGTTCAGATGAGGGGAGGATTACTTTCATCCCTAGTTGCTGGGTCTCTGCCACCACTGCCTGTAGACCAACCACCTCAGTTTTCAGGGTTGTGCTGATTATCAAGGAATGTGGGTTATGTGAGGTCTTACTGTCAAGTCCTGGTCCTGTGGAGGAGACTGCCATGTCTGCACCCACCAAGAAATGGATGCTTGGCCATCACTCTGTGGTATTCCAAAGCAACTTTGTGCTTTCAGCTCCCAGGCAGTGTGACCTGTGCAGGACTGGGCCTTTTTGTGGTGGCTCTCAGGCTCACTCAGTCTGCTGCTGACTCTGATTTCCCTGGTCAGTGGTTTGGCCATGGTAAACAGGGCTTGATTGTAAATTGGGGGACTGGAATGTGACAGTCATGTCAGTGGAGCAGCAATAGTTGGTAGGTAGGAGGAAACAGAGAGCCTGGAAAAGGTGAGAGCGTGCCTAGAGTTTGAGGAAGTGAGGGTTGTAAGGAGGCTGTGTAAGGACACTGGCAATGACTAATCTGTTGTCTTGTCTAGATGCAGACTTTGTGTGGTTGGCAGCAAAACAAAAATAGCATGTCAGCACAGGATACAGATGTGTTTCCACAAGTTACAACGAAACTAGCTGGCTGGCCTTTACAATTCATTTATCAAAGCACTTCCAGTTCCCATTTTGAGGCTACAGGCTAATTATAAGCATTTCAGGAATGATACACAGTGTGCAGCTGATATTATATTCAGTTAAAAAAAATTATCTGTTTTGGTTTTGGAGTTGTAAGCATCCTGAGAGGATATTTGAAAACATGCATCTGAAATAAACAAGTTTTTTTGCTGATTTGGATCTTAAAAATATACAGAGATGTTAAGGTAAAAAATAAGTCCTCAATTCACAACTTAGATAATGATTTGCTTGGGAAACCCTCATATACTTTTTTGTGGCCATTAGAAATCAAACAATGAAAACTGCTCCTGGCTGAAAATTGGTTTGTGGGATCTTACCCAAAAACACCTTTCTGTGAAAGCAGCCAGAAGCAACAGTGCTGAAGAAAAGGAATGGATGGTGGCTGGGTGGTCTGGCCCCAAAAATGCTCATAGGTGCCATGACACTGAATATTGTTCTAAGATTCAAATCACAAGAAGTGCTGTCCTACCAGGCTTTAATAATAATGTAAATTTTTTGCAAGCTTTGTATTTATTAGGATACATATGGGTATTATTATTGACCATTTAAAAAACAGCCCTTATCAATCTTGTTGCTGTTAGCCTCACCAGCTTGTTAGATTTTGCCACTTTTTCATTTGAGGGCAGAACTCAGTGGTTCTCACGTGTGTGCCAAGAATTCATAAAGGAGAAGAAAAGGTTGGGTGTTGTTTTGAGGGGTTTTTATGTGTGGTTTGAAGGATTTTTGTTTGTTGTGGTTTTTTCTTTGTTTTGTTGTGCCTGTGTGGAACTTTGAGCACAGCCACGAGTTACATGATCCCTTCCTCTGTGCTGCTTCAGAATTATTTCAAGTTTCCATGGAAACTGTGGAAATGTGATGGAGTAAATTTCAAAGCAATTTCCAAGCACTGCTTTTGGATTCTGTGACAAAATAGCAAATGTGAAAGAAACATCCTTGCCATCTTGGCACAGCTGTAAAACTCTGCATGGTTCATCTGTGGAAGTGGCACTGCCTTTGGAAGGGTTGAGGGTAGAAATCCTGAGCACCCAACGAGCCTGGCCCCAGCCAAGGACTGCAGCTCTGGGGAGGAATTTTGTCTCCCAGCAGCATCCAGTTCCTATGGGATCTGGGGAAGCCCTGCTTCTGCCTCCTGTTCCTGTACAGCATCAGTCAGATCCAGAAACACACAGAGTTTCCCGAGGCTCCTGTGAACAGATGTTGTGATGATCCCTCTATTGAGATAAAGGATGATTCTGCTCAATATTCATCTACAAAACTTCCAGTGGAAGCCCGTGGGAGTTCAGCTTTCATGGGGACAGAGCTCTCTCACTGCATGATGTTTAGCAGCACCAAGTGCTTTAATAAACAATCCCAGGTGCTTGGAATGCACAGTGCAGAGGTGCTCCTCTTACAAGCAAAGCAGTTGCTTTTCCTATTTGAAAAAAATCAGGTAGTAGAAATAAAGTAAGCTGAGTTGCCACAAAAGTAGTCATCAGTGAAGACAGCAAGGAATGATTTGTACACTCTAGAATAGAAATTTAGGTAGCCAATGTACCTGTGGGTGAGACTCGTGTGTTTTTCTTGGTGGAAAATTATTCCTGCAATTGTTTCTGCCCCGTGAGCCCTGAGGATTGCTTTGATGGCAGGGAGAGGCAGTTTCTGTCTCTGTGCAGAAGGGTGATGCTTCTATTTACCTGGCTGGTTTGGTGCTGATGGTGTGGCTCTACCAAGTACAATAGGTAAGAATCAGTCGTTTGAAGTGTTGCCACTTGCTAATGTTGCTAATTGATGGCACTGATCTGCTGGGAAGCTGGCCCCCAAGTCTGTCTCAGACTGTTCATGTCTTTTCCAGTACCTTTACTGACAAACACAGATAAAATGCTACATATGAAGTCAGGGCACCATAGGATGAGAAGTGTGTGTCTGAAGGGTGTTTATATGGGAAAGAGAGGGATGGAGACCCAAAAGGAAAAAGGGCTGGACACAAGAATATGATAAATGAAAGAAAAAAGCAAGAAAGCAGAATAATGCTTGTTTGGAGAACGTGTGTGTGCCTGTGTAAATACCAAGCCTTAGAAATAGTATGTGATTAAAAAAAAAAAACAAAACAAAAGGGAGGGACAGTAGGGAAATGTGAAAGAGAGGCTGTAGTCTAAAAAAACCACAGAAGTACAAGCAAAGAACCTGGGATGGGCATGAGGTTTAATGAAACTGTAATGAGTCACTGTTACTAACAAGAATGTCCACTGCTAATTTGTGACCTGGCAGTGACACAGCCTCTCCTCTGTGTGCTCTCTGTCCTTGTGCTCCTTTGGTCCATCTGCCTGCTCCAGGCTCTGGAACTGCCCCACTCTGATGGCACAGGAACATTCCCCACCATGGCACAAATAATCAATGTAACTTAAGAACTAATGTAAGCTGTGTTGCCATAAGGATGCTGAGAAAGGAAATTAGCTTTTAAAGCAGAAGTGTTGAGCAAAGAGCTTTCTCTGTTGACACAGTCCATACTATGAAAATGGAGAATGAGGCTTACAGAAAAACTGGAATAGAACAAGAATTAAAAATAAGTCCTGAAGTTAGCAGTTACTGTGCTATGTGCATGCAATTGCCAAAGAACTTCAAACTTGATGACAAAGCTGTATATAAGCTTGTGTGATGAAATCTGAAGCTGGAAAAACACAGCTTGGTTTTAATTTATAGTTTAAAGCCTGTAATCTGCCCAGCTTCATAAAGATCCTGACAAAGTTGTGCCAAGTTTTAGGAAATCTTTGTTGAGTTATAGTTTCCAATGGAAACTATGCAAAAAGAACAGGCTTTAATGCCAAAAGAGACAAAAATTATGATTTTGACTGTGTTTCACGTTAAGTTTGGGAGTTAAAGCTAAACTTAAAGTAAAATAAAACTTCCAGACTTCCAACCAACAAAAGAAAAACTTTAATAGACCCACAGCTTGTTTTTGTTTTTAACCATCTGTATTCTGTCTGTGTGGGTGTGGGTTTTTTTATTTACCACATTGCCAGAAATGACAATTCAATACAGATTCTGCTCTGCCTCCTGTTTTCATGTTAACAAACATCTGGAAACTCAGCTTGTGTAATAAATGGGCCTTAGAAAGTAAGTTTTGCTCGACAGGGTCTCTTCAGGGAATGGTTGTGTTAATGCTGGCTCTGCTTTAGAGGGGGAAGTCAGCTGGATTTGTGTTTTCCTGTTGCAGATGTTGTGCTGGAGAAGGCCATGCATAAGTGCATTCTGAAGCCTCTGAAGGGTCACATTGAAGCGATGTTGAAAGAGTTTCATACCACAGATGGTTCCTGGAAACAACTGAAGGAAAACCTGCAGCTGGTGAGGCAGAGGAATCCTCAGGAACTGGGTGTGTTTGTCCCAACACCAGACTTTGTGGACGTTGAAAAGATTAAAGTCAAGTTCATGACTATGCAGAAGATGTATTCACCTGAGAAGAAAGTCATGCTGCTGCTGAGAGTTTGCAAATTGATTTACACTGTTATGGAGAATAACTCAGGTATGGTGCTTCTGGTGGCTCAGGTTCACTGATATTTCATACCTGATGCTGTCTTTCAGAGGAATCAGCCCATCTCATTCTGCAGACAGCTCTACTGATGAAGCTCTTGTAGCTTCTCCTTGCCCTTTTGAGAGGAATTCTTGCTCTCTGCTTCTGATCTGCTGTCTCTGGACTATCTGGCTGCATATCTTAAAAACTCAGTCTGAAGCAGAGTTGTTGTCATGGGTGGAGTGTGAGTTTTAGGCAGAGTTGATTAGAGAAGCCCTCCCATGGTGCAGGAAGGACCCTCATGATTTCTGAACTCCTCAGAGAGGAGCCTGGGTGCAGCTGGATTCAACCTTAGGCCAGACTTCGTCAATGGTTTAAAATCCAAGGAATTATAGAGGTGTGATTGGACCTTCGTACAAATCGGTCCTACAGGATTGAGGATGACAAATCACATATAGTCATATAAAAATGAATTCTTTATTATGATAAATTATTAGAACAAAAATATCTTCATCTAAATTATCTACTACACAGTGTAGAAGTAAAAACTACACTGTTTTGATATAGTGCATTATACTATACTAGATTATACTAGAGTAGTATAATCTAGTATAGTATAATGCACTGTATCAAAACAATTAGAATAAAGAAATTATATTAAAGCTAGCAAAAAGACCCAAAATGATTACTCAGTAGAGACTGATGTTTCTTAACCAGAGGGGCCAAATCTCTTTTGTTCCTCCAGAAGTGGCCATGAGGGGTGTTCCCAGCCAAGGGAGGAGTCTCCACACACACTCCCAGAAGGGAAATATTAGAAGATCCTGCTGTTTGAAAGCAGCACTGGACTTTTAGAGTACAAACTGATTGACTGTCTGCCAGATATCTCCGTGCCAGCTGTGTCAGCCTCTGTGTTTTTAGATAAGGATACCTTACTCTATCTGCCACATCACTGTCAGGCTGTTTAACTTTGGGGTTGATGAGTTAGACTGGGTTTAGCATAATTCAACACCAAAAACAGCAGGATACCACTTCTTAGTTCACCACTGATAACTTTGCAAAACAGAACATTGTTTTACCTCATTCCAGACAGAACACCCTACAGATCCTACACATCCTACAGATGTGAAGCAATTGAAAAAGAGCAGCTTTCCTTAACTGTAGGCTTTTGAAGTTGCCTGGCAGAAAGGCTGTCCTGTCAGCCTTGAATTTAACATTGATTCTAAATGAGTATTTTTCTGCAAATTGTAATAGAGGTAACACTGTATATTTAGCTACTGTAATTCAATAGTATTTATGCAATATGACAACTACAATGGTTTTATCTTAATGGGTGGAGAAAAGCAGCCTCTAATCTAGTATTTTTGGTTTGCTGTGCCACTGAATGTTCTCATTTGGACACTTTCTGTCATGCTTTTGGAACAGAAATGACATCTATTTCTGCACTGTAGCAAGAACCCAAAAGCACCTTTGAAACCTAAATACCGAAATGGCACTACAGTCCAGTCAAGACCTGCTGAGCAGCCAGTGCTCCAAGATGCTGTGCTGGATGGCATGAATTTATAGGTGCAACTGTGACATTCTCTCTGGCACACTGCTATGACAGGTCATGAGCTAAGGTGTAGCAAAGCAGTGGTAGTGGGAGATTTTTTTCCCTCCTAAGTGAGTATAACCTGCTACAGGTGCTTGGCAGTTTTCTTTCTAAGGAAGCCCTGCATGTGCAGCTGGGTCTGGTGCAGATCAAGACACTTTCTTTGGAGATTGGAGATTAATGGTGAAAGCTCGTGGCTGTTAAAGCCCCCCAGATACTTTTACAAGATTTAGGACTGAGCTCCTGCCCAGCTTATTACTGCATTTCAAAATTCTGCATTTTAAAAGTGGATATAGGGATCTTGGCCTGAAGTTCTGTGAACTCATCTCTCCATACTGTGATGTGATTGCATTGAGTAAGGTATTTCCAACATGCAGAAGGAAAATACTGAGAGGCTGCTGCTGGTCAAGTGCTGCACTTGGGCTGAGACGTGGCAAGTGCTCATTGGGCTGTCTTATTTTGTCATGTGAAGGTTGTCAAACGTGGCATTGAGCCAGCAGCTGTTTGAGTGTCTGTCCTTCCAGCCAGGTAAGTGTGGCAGCTGGAGCATGTGCCTCAGCTGGTGTCACTTAAATTCCACCAGAGCTGTGAGCTGGCTCCTGCTCTGGGCAGTTCTGAGTGACCTTCACATCCATCCTGCAGTGAACACTGTTTTGCCTGACCCAGAGATTTGGCCACAGTGGGATTTCTGAACAGAAATTCAAAATGCAGGAAAAGTGCCAGGAGCACAGACAGGCATAGGTACAGCACAGTCTTTGTGGATCACTGTCACTCCAGGCCCTTAGAGTCTCTCCCCATCTTTCTTGTCGGCTCCCTTCAGGTGCAGCACCTGGTGTTTGTAGAACACCTCTCTAGTGTTTTTTGACAATTGTCTGTCAAGGAAATGAGTTGAGTTTTTTTGTAAAATCTATAGGCTTTTATATTCAGGCTTCTCTGCTGTAGGATTCATACTCAGAGACTGGTATTTATGTCTGGATGCTTCCAGAAGGTGGATGCAATCCCTGGATGTATAAAGAAAATGCCTATTCATCACCTCTTAGGCAATGGTAGCAGGGCAGGTGAAGGTCAGGCCAGACTGGCAGGGCAGCCTTTTCAGCAGCTCACCAGTTCAGCTGCTGCCAGGGTGAACCCAGTATAATTTCTGAATTTCCCTTGCATGCCTCAAGGTGTGCATCATGAGATTTGTGCTTGTTTGAAGGACAGGATTGAACTTGTCTCCTGTACAGTGAGTGCCAGGTGCTGTTCTCTTTGCTGCTCATTGGTGACTTTAGGAGGTTCTGGAGTAAATCAGACATGCTGGGTAGAGAAGGCACAAAAGAGTGTTTTCCTTTCAAACATGGGAACTGGTAAAACAATGTGGTTTGTCTCTCACTGCCTGTGTTCCCTTCCACCCAGGGAGGCTGTATGGAGCTGATGACTTCTTGCCTGTGTTGACATATGTGCTAGCCCAGTGTGATATGCTGGAGCTGGATACCGAAATTGAGTACATGATGGAGCTGTTGGATCCATCCTTGCTGCATGGAGAAGGTAATTACTTATTTTTACTAGAACTGCCTGAAAGACTAGTTGAGTTCTGTTTGAGTAGGAATCCTATTAAGGGGAGACCTAATGACAGTGTTGATAGTGTAACAAGAGAATGTCATCATCATTTCCTCTGCTGGGCAGCTTGCAGAGCACAAGCCCCAGTGGCTGGAAAATCTGCTGCTCTGTGATGCTTTGTGAGCAAATACAATTGTTTCCTATCAGTTTTGACTCAGCAGGCAAACACTGTGCAGGTGCCCAAAGGCCTGAGCCTTTTGTGCCTGAAAATTTCCTGAGGGGATTTATGGGGCAGCAGCACTCAGCAAATTGTGAGGCACATAATAAGACTTGGGTTATGTGCTTTGTGAAGGCCTCTGGGGGACTTCCTTGCACCTTTGCAGAAGTGCTTTTGAGAATATTGCCCCCTTTTAATGATCTTTGCTTCTTCCCAGCATTTGCTTCTCACAAAGTATTTTTATGAGCTCTAGCAGTATGTTTCCTGAGACATTTCTTGAATGAAGCTAAAGTCTGCTGGAGGCAAGGAAATCTGCCTCTGCTGTTTCCATGGCAGTATTTTTAACAAAGAAGTTTTCTGCAAGGCCCTGGTAGGCCCCAGAATCTGAAAGGTTTACGAGAAGGTTTGAAGGCTCTTGCAGCCAAGCTTAACTGTGTGTTTGGGTATATATGTGTGTTTCCTGTTCCTGCTATATCCTGGCTTTCTGAAATTGCTTTTCTTGTATCCTCTTGCATGCTGTTATGTCTGGGAGAATTCATGCCACAATTCCTTCAATTTGGCACTAGTCTGCTCCTTGCTTGGTGTACAGAGCATCCTTGAGTGCATTGTTAGGAGTCTTAGCATGGAAAATACTTGAGATGTGAAGCTGGAGATCATTAACATGCTTGAAAAGCAGAAAGGTTTATTGTAATATTAAGTCTTCTTGTTTTGAATGCAGCAAAGGAAGTCTGGCTGTTGTTTGGGCCTGTCATTGGCACTAGCTCAGCTCTGCTGTGCAGAAAAAATTGTGCAGGGCTTTGGGGTTGTGCATTTCTACTGTAATGTACTGTCCAGTTTGTCTAATGGGTCTTGCATGAGTTTTATGTGTTCATCTTGTTGCAGAGCTGAAGGCTGAGAGGGAATGCTGTCAGTAATACAGAAAATACTACTGTGGGCATCCCATGCATCTCTGAATGCCTCTGAATAGACTCTGCTCTTAGCTGAGCACTCCCACCCAAATAGTTGACTTTAAAAAGAAAAGACAGCTTGTCTTTTGTTTCTCCTGGTTGCTGCAGACTGTTGCCTCCTGTTGAGACTCTCTTACTTTGTGATCCACAGCTTCTTTTGTGCATTGGCAACTCTGTTGTGGCTTTAATTTGCTCTCTACTCATGCAATAAATGGGGAGTGTGCAGGACTGTACACACCATCTCCTGAATTAGCTGGACATTCTGGGGAATGATAGGAAGTTGTTGTTTTATAAATAAAGGCAACTCTTTGGGATGATTCCAGAGTACAAGTCTCACACTCAGTTGTTGCTTTATTGCCACTGAGGGCGGTGGCTTTTAAGTTGATGAACAGGGTTAGATTGTTTTTTACTTTGTTTCAACAGCCATGTTTATTTCATCCGCCTCTGAAGCCTGGGAAGAAACCAAAACACTGTTAGAAAATTGTTTAGAATAAAGCTGGTGTTCCAAGATTGGAGGAGTAAATACTCAGGAGTAAAGGAGTTACCAGAGTTGTTGGTTTTCCTGGCTTTTACAGAGATGGGGCAACTGAGAGGAGTTTTAAAAGCTTTTATTCTCTTATCAGTCATTTAAGGAAATGGTTTTTTTCAGCAGGAGTGGACCCAAGGCTCTGCTGTGTAATATGGAGCACATGCAACCCCTGCATGTCTCTGAGCAGCTGAGCACACACCCTCCAGTGTTGTGCTGGCCAGGGAGGGTTTTCCTTTTGTGTGTAAATATTCTGGCAACTTTCATATCTATGTGTGTGGCTGGGTGCCTCTCTGTGTGTATTTATACATATCTCAAAGAAATATATATACCTCAAAGAAAACTGCCTGCACTTGTGACTGTGACCACTCTGAGAAGTTCTTCCCTTGCTGTCCTTCACAGGGGGCTATTACTTGACCAGTGCTTATGGAGCACTTTCACTGATCAAGAACTTCCAGGAGGAACAAGCTGCCCAGCTGCTCAGCTCAGAGGCCAGAGACACGCTCCGGCAGTGGCACAAGAGGAGGACAACAAACAGGACAATACCTTCAGTTGATGATTTTCAGGTAGAGCTTCAGGCTGAAATAGAAAATGGGATGATTGTGTTGCTGGAAATTCCCATTTGAGAGGTATCATTTGTAGCAAATTCCCTTGGTGCCACAAGTGGAGTGAAACAGTGCTGAGATTACAGATGGCAAATTTGCCTCTTTGAAGTCTTGGCACTCACTTTTTTTCAAACAGTTTCATTATGATGGTCTGAAGAAAACAATAATAGAGCTTTCTTACCTTCCTTTTTAAGTCATGTGAAGCAAGGACAAACTGCATTGTATCTTAGATTCAGCTTTTGCACACTTTATTGTTCAAAAGATCAAATCCAGATTTCCAGGGGTATAAATTAGCCCAGCTGCCCAGTAGCCAGTGGTGACATAAAGCAGGTAGAAAAGAGGAGAGGTGGGAGAAATGTTGCCCAACAGTTTTGAAGTTTAAGCAGGCAGCAGAGTTCTGTGACATGGATGTCCTCACATGTTTCTTTGTCTTTTTTTTTCTTTTTTGTCCCCTGTATTTTGTACTGCTCTTCCAGAGCAGGGCAGTACCTTCACCTGGAGAATAACAAAGCAGTGGTTATCACTCCATCTTCTGAGCCCAGGCCTGCATCTCTTCCATCTGCTTTGGACTGACTGTTAAGGTGCAGCAGTTTGTGAGCTGAAAGAGGGGAGGGAGTTGGAATTGGGAAGAGAGGATTTACTCCTTGGAGTTCAGCTGTCTGCAGTTAGGAAGAGGAGAAGCCATTACAAGCCATTCCAGTGCCCAGAGCCTGTCCATCTCCCTGGGATCCACGTTCTGTTCTCCTGACCTGTACTTAGGTGTCAGATTCCAGCAGCTGGAGTCTTTGTTCTTTCTGCCAAAACTCTGCACTTTCCATAGGAGCATCCAGCACCTTTATTTCTGCTTGGTGAGGAAGTGACAGAAGATTCTTTCTGCAGGATTTTGTAGGAAGTTCCATCTTCTCTTTCTCTGCAGACGAACTTGGTCCAGGCTCAATGTTCACTTGGATGCAGGAAGATGCAGGGGGCAGGGAGGAGCTGGCTCTGAGTGTGTCCAGTGCTTCTCCTGCTGCTGTCTCTTTCAAAAGAGAGCCTGGAATTAGTGGATCCCACCACCCTCAGGATGTGCTTGGCACAAATGCAAGTGTTTTGCTGTCTGCTCAGAATGGCAATTTTCTCTCTTCTCTCTCTGAGTCTTGCAGTCCTGAAATGGAGCACGTGGCCTACAACCAGCATGGAACATATCTGCAGCTCCAGTCATCCTCCTCCCAGGGAATCAGGGTGTGGTCATGGCATTTCTGTGCTGCAGTCTCACAGCCTGGCTGGCTCTTGGGCCCTGGAGGCTGTTTTTCCACCTTCCCTAAATGGAAAGAAAAGCAAAAACCCCAGTGCTTTGATGATGATGAAATACAGCTTTCTGGGCATCTGTAAAAAAACTTCAGCCTTTCCTTTTCTTTCCAGCAATCTTGTCCATCTAAAAACTCATGCTTTTCAAAGCAGGTCTTGTGTGTGGTAGCTTAATTAAAAATTAAATCTAGTGTGTTTTGCCATATTTAGGGCTGGGTTTTTTCTACAAGTTCTTCAAACCAGGTAAAAAAAATGGCTTAGTTCTGTTCAGTCAGGTTCAGTCCCAATTTTTAAAATTTATTGCAGAGCTTTAGTGTCCAGTCTTCATGGTATTAAGAAATACTTGATTAGACAAGAGTACTCTTTGGAACTTAAGTCATTGGAAGGTTCTTTTCAGTCCTAGCTTTTAACAGCTTGTTTCTGAGAGAGGTAAACTTTTACCATTGGGATTTTGCACGCTTAATTTATTCAGCATACAAACCATGGGTGCCAGCCCAGTCAATAAACAACTTTCTCCCTTTAATTTTTTCCACCTCCTTCAATCTTACTGCGTTTTAGTCTTTAATTCCAGCTATTTTTTTTCTTTTAAAACTGTCTCTGGTTTAGAGACAATTTTGGGAGAAAACACTCTGGAATTAACGTTTTCTAAAGAAAATGGGTTTCGGCACTCCCTTGCCACCAATATGAAAGGAATTTCTTGGATGAAAGTGATAAAACCCATTTATTTAACAAATAAATTGCCCACAGGGCAGGCAGGGAGAAAATTAATAACTGTCAGGTATTGAAGCTCCTCACTGGTGGTGGATTTAGAGCTCCCTCTTTAGCTGGCCTGGCCTCCCCCAAGGTCCAGAGCGGGAATGCAGCGTTTGTCTCCCACCAGTGGTCTGGTTATCAGACCAAAGCTGAGCCAAGCAGTTCCAGAGGAAGCCACAGAAGTCACTGGAGGATTGCTTTTGCAGTCCCAGGAAAACCTCTTGCCTCAGCTAATAAAACCAAGGTAGCCCAAAGCAGAAATGTGACTCTCTCCACGCCACAAAGCCAAGCACACGGGGAGTGAGTGCCTGAACACAGCCTGTGCCAGAGTTCCCCAGCTCACAGCCCTCCCCTGGACCCAGCCTAAAGCTCCAGGACTCATTTCTGGGCATAAAGCAGACCATGGGGGAATACAGTATTACCGTAAAATCACCCCAAGACACAAACAAACAGGAAGCAGATGAAACTGCATTTCCCTGTGGGGCCTATTTAAAATGTGTCTGTGGGCATGTGTCAGTTTCTACAGGAGAAGACATCCAGTTTTTCCCTCAAGATCAGGTGCATTTACTTGGATGTTGCAGAGTAAATTTTCTTTCTGAATCCCTGTGAAGCTGGGTTAGGCCAGGCTGGGACACCAGGCTGCAGCTCACGGGATGGCCATAATGTCCGGGAATCACCAGAGTGTGTTTCACAGCTGGAGCAGGGAGAGGCTTGCTTTTTGTTGCTGACTTTTCATTTTTCAGAGGCTAAGGACTTTTTGACTTCCTGATGTCTGCTTTCTTGTTCACAGAACTACCTTCGTGTTGCATTCCAGGAGGTTACCAGCGGCTGTACGGGAAAGACTTTGCTAGTAAGGCCATACATCACTACCGAAGATGTCTGTCAGCTTTGTGCTGAGAAGTTTAAAGTGGCAAATCCAGAAGAATACAGGCTGTTTCTTTTTATTGATGACACCTGGCAACAACTGACAGAGGATACCTACCCTCAGAAAATCAAGGCAGAGTTGCACAGCCGTCCTCAGCCCCAGGTTTTTCACTTTGTCTACAAGCGCCTTAACAGCGACCCATATGGGGCCATTCTTCAGAACAGCCACGACTCGGCTGCTTAGAACCAGCAACCTGCCATTTTTATATCTGTTCCTTGGTAATTGTTACAAGCATCTTTGTTGGCTGCCTTCCTTAGGAGCTAAAACGTGCCTTAAACCTAAAGTGCCTGGTGAAACACGTGCTGACGTTTCTGATGTCGCTTACAGGACCCAGGGGCACTGTGCACGTGGCCAGCTATGCAGAATATTCCACCAGCAAGTCTTGAGGAGACAGCCCATGAGCCTGCATTTCCTGTGCCATGGGCTCTTTTGCAGCATATTCTACTGTGGCCTTTCGCAGGTCTTGGCTGTAGTGTGCAAAATATGATTTTCTTCCACTCCTTGTTTCCCCAGCTGTCACTTGCATTTGAATCCGAGTGCGTCCGTGGGCTGGGGTGAGCTCAGTTCTGCCAGCAGGAGTTTGACAAGACTGTCCGATGCAGGGCATCAGTTCACTCAGCATTACCTGGATGGTTGCATCCTTGTCTAATTTTTTTGATTACAGAAAATTGTCATGTTTATATATATATATATATATATATATATAAATAATAGATATTTTATAGCAGTTGCAGGTAAACTGTCAGGGTTGGTTTTTGAAATATTTTTTTAACTAAAATATTCTATAATTATGCATGTGATTTTTAACATTTAATACACAAGAATAAATCTCTTGCTGGTTTTAGAGTCTTGCATTGATAGTCTGTGTGGTTTCTCTTCTTTACCTGTTCCAGGAGAGTTCTTAGGAAACCTCTGTACCCTTGAGGCAGTTTTGCTCTCTGTTCTCCATTGTCTTCCGAAAATCAGACTATTTTATTCATTGTGCTGTGCAAAACATGTCTGAGCCTCTCATCACATTCATTCTGAGCACACTGTGTGCTTGACCCTCTGTCCTTCTCCATGCCTCACTCCTGTTCCTCTTTTATTCTGTGTGGTGCTTTCCATGCCATTCTTTCTCAGTGGATGCTTGTGAAGCATTCCCTGTCCCTGTTCTTTTTTAATCCCTCTCTGTAATGCCACCCATCCCAGTTTGGTTTCTTTGGGGTTTTTTTTTTGGTTGGTTGGTTTTTGATTTGTTTTGGGGTGGTTCTTTTGGATGTTTTTGTTCTGGTTTGGGATTTTATGTTCATTTGTTTGTTTGTTGCCTTACTTGTACTCCCTTTTTATTGTTGGTGGCTCTGTGGTGCTCCCGTGTGCCATTCTTTCTCTACTGGATCTTTGTATCCCATTCCCTGTCCCTGTTTTTTTTTTAATCCCTCTCTGTCATGCTGCCTACCCCAGAATTTGTTGGTTTTGGTTGTTTTTTATTCAATTTCATTCTGCACCTCAATCTTACTTTTCTTCCTGTGTCCTCTCTGCTTCCCCTCCCTCTTTCTGCCTCTCTCCTGTGACTGTGGGGCTGGGGAGGAACTTCTGGGAGTTCTCCCCATTCTTGTTGCAGCAGAGTCCCTTTTGGGGGGCATGTACACGTGGAAAGGGCTTGAATAAAGCACCACGCTGCTGTCCAGGGCAGTTTGACTCGTTCTGTGCCTTCTTTGGGGGTGAGGAAGGAAGGCTGAGGGAGAGAGGGTGGAGAGCTGGGGGCTCTGATGCCATTTGGGACACCCCAATGTCCCTAGGAGGGAGAGCCAGGCTGTAGCCATATTTTTTGAAAAATCCTTTCCTTAGGATTTTTTTCTCCTGAAAAGCTGAGAGGCCTCAGGAACAAAATGTCAACATTGATTATCTGCTGCTGTGGAATGCAACAGGTGCATCTGTGATTGGTCTCGTGGTTGTTTCTAATTAATGGCCAGT
>JAWWMS010000173.1:5607314-5641309 GCA_035048045.1 Chlorospingus semifuscus
CCTGAGCGGCGGCAGCACGGCGGAGCGCCGGGCCGTCGGTGAGGGGAGCGAGGCCGCCCGGCTCTGCCGCACAAAGAGCGCCCCGGGCACGGCCTCTGCCTGGCTGGAGTGGCGGTGCGTGTCCGCAGGCGGGTGTCGGTGTCCCCTCGGTGCCCCTTTGTGCGGCAGCCAGCGGGGTGGGTTCGCGGCGGTGCCGGAGGGGAGCCCATGGAGCGGGCTCGGGAGGAGCCCCGGACCCGGCTGTGCCCAGGCTGGAGCCTCCAGCGGGAGGCAGAACACGAGTTGGGCTTTGGGGCTTTTCTTCTGCTTAAAGTAAAGCTCTTTTGTCAAAGAAGTACTTTAAGCATTAATTCGGTAACCTTCCCGGAGGCACAATTAATAGTTGCACCCGGTTTGGTGTAAATTCCTCCTCCTTTCCCCGCGCTGTTGGCCGAACTTCTGATGTACCTGTCCCTGAAGGGTCCCTAGGGCCCACACCTTCACAGCTCCCCATTTTCCTGTTTGGTTGGAAAAAGCCACCTGTGAACTCCGAGGTTTATAAATTCAATTCGTTGCGGTGTTTCCTGAGTGCTGCAGCATTTTAAAACGGGAGGGAGTGGTGAGGTTGTTGTGAGTTGGAGGAAAAGTTTGGATTGAAGTTAAGATTCCTGAGTGCTCCTAAAGTGTAGTTACCTAACTCAACAGGCTGCCTCATCTGAGAAGTGCTGGTGCAGATTTTTTGCCTTTTTTGCAGTAGTTAGTCCTCACAGTACTTTGTTTACAGCATGTGATGTGTGTGTGTTAAATTTTAATCTGTGCTCTGGGTGGTTTTGATTGTTTTTTGTAGAGAGATGGTGCTGGGTTATAGGTGTACGGTACTTTATTTTGCATTGCTTAAACTTTTATGCCAGAGTTAGGCTCAAAATAGATTTTATTTTAGTGGGAGAGAACTGGTCTCACCATTTCCTACAGAACGTGTGTGCAGGATGTCACAGTGTGCAGTACCTGGGGTTTGCTGGGTAATTTAGCTTTGCAAATCAAATCTCTTGGGCCCTTCATTTGAACTAAGTTCTGCAGGATTGCCAAAGTTGAATGTCGACTGTAGTACTTTCTTTTTTATTTTTTTTTTCCATTTTAAATCCCCCCGAGTAAGCACACTGCAGCTGACTGCACAATAACTTCCCTTGTGTTTCCCTGCCAGTGATCCTCAGCTCTGCCCCAGAGGAAACACCTTCCAGAAGCAACGTGGGATCCATTTAGCTTGCCCTTTAAGGCCAAGGGGGAAAAAAATGCAAGTTACAATAATAATTTTTATGTTTTGGCCACTTGCTTGTTACAGCTTGTGAGCAATTTTTTTTTCTAAATTTACCAAACAGTTACAATGAAAGCAACAGTCCTAGGGTATGCTCAGTTAAAACAGAGGTCTGTAGAAACTTGTGCAAATAAGTTTTGCAGCAGAATATTGTTTATGCCCAACATTAGCTTTCTCTGATAATTCAAAATGATTCTGCCCTGATATTGTCTCTGGGGACTCCTTGGACTTGGCTGGCTGTTCTGTTTTACAAATGTTCAGGTGCCTGAGCTGGTGTGGGAGCTCTGTTTTGTGAGGCACTTAAATGAGTGATAAAGCAGCAGTGTCTATCCTAAAGGGCTGATGGATGAGACAAAAGAGGGATGTAAGAGATGGGAATCTTGGAAGGAAAAGATTACAAGCTTTTTGTGGTGGAAGTTGCCATCGGTTGTGTTTTCTGCCACTAAGTTGAATTCCTTGGTTACAAAAGCAGTTTTTGTGTGTGTGTCAGGAAACTCAGAGGGGAGGCTTAAGTAAGACATCACTGCATTCAAATTTGCAAACTTCCCATTTTTGAGTCCTGGCTCATCTGTTTTCTGATCCTGCTGCCCTCTCTGAGTTTGATGTCTCAGCAAGCTGCTGTGAAAACCAGGCCAGTCCAACATACAGAAAGCTTTTATTTTAAAACACTGGGGAGCTGGTGGGCAGTCTGTGACTATGTGTGGGGTGAAGACTGGCAACAAACAGATTTGGAAGGTATCTAGAGACAACTTATCCAGCCCTGTTGCCTGTACCCTGAGATTATCTGATACCCTGAATAAATATTTCACTAGAGGATCATGTAGCACTTCAATGCCAGGCTGAATGACCTGTTGATAACATTGTTCTGTGACAGGATATTTATGTGCCAGGTTACACTCCATATAACCACCCTAGCTGCACTTTCTCCTCTTCACATCCAAATCAGTTTAAAGGAGTAATTTTCTTTAAAAACTACATTCTCTGGAATTAGAGGTGTCCTGTCTCTGCTTGGTTGCAAGGGTTTTCTGAGAGTAGGAAAACAAAGCAGTCCTTCAGCAGGTGAGATGTTTGCTTCTCTGAGAGGTGCCTTTTGCCTTTACAATTCTACAAGACCAAAGTGATACCACCCCATGTGCACCCAGAAAAAGGAAAGGTTTTCATGCTATATAAAAGCTCATAATACATAAAACTAATGAGTATTTGTGTTTGTCTTGTACAGTCCCTTAATTATGCTGTTCTGTTTGATTTCTTGCTCCTTCCTTAGTTTCTCTCTACTGCAGTTCTGGTCTGTCACAGAGTTACTGTGAAGAAGAACATTTAAAATATCCTAACATTGATAGACAAATACATCTTAAGGCACAAAAATAGGTTCTGAAACCAGAATTTGAGCAGTGTGTATGTGTTTTGCTTGAAAATTCATGATGGTGCAGTAGCTGCCATTCACTTGTAAAGAGGAGGAGAAACTGATGGAAATACTGAGGAAGGTGAGTGTGACTGAACTATGTGCAGCAAAGGAAAATAAATCTGATTTTCTTAAACAGTGGATAAGAGAAAAATTTGGGAACATCTTCATCTCCCTGTGGATTCAAACAGAGGCTGTGTGTGCTGCAGGGGTCTGGAATCAGTTAAGGGCAAGTAAAAGGATACACAGCTTCTAATGTGTGGCACAGGGAGAGTCATTCAGGACAGTGCAGTGGATGTCATGCCTGTTCCATTCCTTGAACTACTTGGATTAGGCTCAGGTTAGCAATCAGTCTCTCATATCTAAAAACTGGGGTTAGAAAACTCACTGCTGGAGTAGTTACTCACTGGTTTTAGTTCTCACTTTTGAGAAGCACGAGCCACTGTGGCTGAGAATGCATTTCTCATCAAAGGCTTGGTTTGCCAATGTACTGACCTGTTCCTCTTTCACTGATTTTCCTCTTCTGTAATTTCAAATGCAGTGGGAAGAAGACGCTGTGCCAGACTTTTCCTCTTTAACCCCCTGAATGCTGCCAGCTGTTCTGCTCTGCTGCTGTGAGCACACAGGCTGATCATCTGCTGTGGGCTTTTAAGCCTAGATGTAAAACCACAGTATGGTTTTCCATTAGACCCATACATTCCAACATCTGACTGAGCTTTCCAAAAGTCCCCTCTGTTCTCCTTACCCTTGCTGAAGGTGCTGCTGCTGTGACAGTCCCAGGGGACTGAGTGTGCAGGGGCAGAGCAGGTGTGGCTGTGCATTGTAGCAATCTCCTCTGCTCCCTTCTGTCCCGCTGGGAGCTTCAGCACAATGGTGGGATGTGGTGAATGTGGGTTACCTGCACATGGAAAATGTAGTCCTGGAGTTATCCACCAAGATAATTAACTGTGGTGCAGCTCCTGTGTGGATGCTCCTGGAGTAGTTACTGCTGGTGCCGTTGGTTGAGTGAGAGCCTTCCTCCCTGAGGAAGGGCCTGTTTGCATTTGCATTCTTCAGAGCAGGGGAAAAAGAACAGGAGGAACAGGAACAGCAGCAGGCAGCTTACAGCCTGCCCTTCAGAGAACCCATATTAATTTAACTGTTGAAAATGATGGTTTGTGAGCCAAGTTCAAATCAGTTAAAGGTTTGTCTACAGAGGTGAGATCTGTCTGCAGGATTGGAAGTTCCATCTGTAGTCATCTGCTCTGACCTCTCCCTTGAAGCAGGCAGCATGTGAGTGTTGATTGTAGTGCTGGTTTTCCTGAAGTGTGCTGAGATCACTGGCTTCTTTCTCACAGGGCACCAAAGGATCATTAAATGCTAATGACTTTTGATTACTGTTGACCTCAGTCAATTTAGAATTAGTGACCCAGAGATGAAAACCACTGTATCTCATTACCAATTTCCTGAGCTATCTGAGCTTTCCTTTGTCAGTCAGTTTTGGTAAGAGGCACGCTACAATTAAAGTTGACCTTTGCCTTAGAAAAAGGGTTGAGTGCTTTCAGGTTTGTAATATCATGTTTATAAATAAATAAATGGCAACCACTAAGAAAGAAGTTAAATTTTGACCCCACAGACTGTCAAGAGCAAAGCTCTACATGAAATGAAATGGACAAGCTCGAGTAGCCACAATGGGGGAAAAATGCATAATTTGTCTCTTTTAAATTAGTAGCAAAACAGTTTATCTCCTGTAACCTTGAATTGAATTATCATTTTGTGGTTGCAGGTTTTCTCTTCACCACAGAGTACATTTGTAATTCTTTGTTTTACTTTGAACTATCAAGAAACAACTTAATGCACATGGAGTGCATTGCAAATTTTGCTCTGAGATATTTTCTTCTGCAGCTCCCAAACTATGATATTGGGGAATATCTCTTAGCAGGTTTGTCAAATCATATATTTTATATTGTAATGAAGCATTTGACATTATTTTGTACCATATGCCCAGAAGAGAATGTCTGTGGGGTAATTCACTGTGATGGGATCAGGTACATTGTTCATTGCAGGTTATCTAAATGTAGCCCTCCCTTGCCACAGTTGTGGTTCATGTGGACTGGCATTCCTGCAGCAGGCATGGTCTTCAAATCAGAATGACAACACAAGAATATTTTGAACTATTTTTTTCTCTGATACATTATTTTGGCCCATCAGGGAAGAAAACCTTTAAAAGAAAAAGACCCAGCATAGCAAAGTGTTTGGGGCGTAAATATTAAATTATTCAACCTCTCACTGAAGTTAAGTTGCAGGTTTTAAGCAGCTAAGCAAGAAAGGTAACAGGAAAAAATGAGAATAGGAGATGCTGCAGTTGAGGTAGGAACAGGCTCATGGAAAGTGACTTGAAATGCATACAAAGAAAGTGCACATTTACTTGCAAGTAAACACAGGAGTAGATATTAATGTTGTATGTTTTGTTGTGATTGCTTTGTCTCAAAATGGACATTGCTTAATGACATATTAAAGAGATTTAATAGAAAGGCTGCTTTGGTAGAGAGACTAAAACAAATACCATGTATCATGCTAGGAAATACTACAGGAGTAAAAAGTAGTTGTGAGAATATTCATTCTTTAGGTTTCTATTTTATGTAAGTTGGTGTTTACCTTTTGACTAGGCTGCTCAGGACTTTCTGCTTTTGTTTTCTTTGAAGCATTGAGGGCATTTAAGAAGAAAAAGTAAAAGCTATCCTAGTGGATAATGTTATGCAAAATATTTAAATCCTCATAAACACCAAGCAGTTAAGAATATTTGCTAATAAGGATGTTGCTAGCATAGCATGAGTTCTAGAGAAAAATACTATTTCACTATTTTTGACTTTGTTTTGGAGCTTCTAGTCTTGGTTCAAGATGCAATTCTACTCTGGTACTTTCACAGCTCTTCACTATTCTGGGATGTAATAGCTATTTTTTTAACATCTATTTTGGCTTCTTTGAGAATCTTTACAATTTTGCCCATCTTTCTTCTTGCCTTTGGTTGCCATTTTATTTTTTTTTCCATACAAGACCTGACTGAGACCTCATTGCCAGCTTTTCCATGTAGCCAACAGAAGCAGATGCCATCTTGGTTTCTTCCAGTGCTGCCAATAAGAAACTTAGGAGAGAGGAGATTGGGAGGTTTTGTCCACTGCAATGCATTTTTTTACTTGAGGAAATGAAGGGTGGAGCTATTTCCAAATTGGTTTTTACAAACAGAAGGGTTGGAATGGTGATTGGGAAGGACTCTTCCAAGTGACTGAATAATTCATAGAGAGGTAAACAGAACAAGGCACCACAGCTGTGTGGGTTTGGTTTATTGAGGTTTTCTGTTGGTTTAGTTAGTTTTTGAACATGTATATTCCATTTTTAAATGAGTGCTTGAAGTTAAATTCAGTGAAAACTAGTAGTGGACAGACAGGTAGATTTGTTAAACAGTAACATTGTTTATTTATTTTGGTTCATCAAGATGTGTCCTCTGAAATTTGTTTCCTTGTAGGGGGAAATTCAGGATTTAAACAATGTTAATACTGCACAGGCATAGTAACTGCCAAAGAAGACATTTGGCAATTTTACAGTAAAAGAAATGTATGCATTTCCTCATTGCTTACTAAGAATTCTTTCTTTTATTCGTGATGTGGTTGTAATAAACAATTGGGAATTTTAATGAAAGCTTGTTTTTTATAGAATGGTGTAACTCATGTAACTACATGAGGAACAGGCCTGTAAATGAGAGATGTCCAAAAACTCAGCTTATTAGAAGGAGAAAAAAGAAACTCTTTGGTATCCTTGCTATTGCAGCAGGAGAAACTGATGAAGTATGAGGAAGAATACTCCCAGCAGGTCTGGAAATTAAACTGATTTCCCTATTGGAAGTTACCTTTAGAAAGGCATAATTATAGTAGTTACATACTATTAAAAGTTGTACCAGAGCTGGGCTTTCCTGTGACTCCTGTGCCTCACAAGGTATTTTATGTTCTTGAGGGATGAATAAGCTGGGATGGCAGGTGTGTTGCACACACTTGGGTTTGAACAGCAGAATTGCTGCTTCAGTTCACAATGTTTAGTCAGGAACTGATTTCCAGGAGCTCATAACCTACTCCTGATATTTTGGAAGGGACATGTAACTTGGTGTGTAGTATCTCAGAGTGGGAATATAGTATTTTCCTTAATTCTTCTGGCATTTTGAATATCCATTAGGCCAGTGTAAAGATTTAAGCATGGAATTTCCTATACCCTTTAACTTGAAATATTTCTGGTCTGACTACTTTGCTTGTAAAATAAAAATTAATGTGCCTTTGAAGAACTGTATTTCCCTCTTTCTCAGTTGTATATATCAAGTTTAGTTCTGTTAATATATAATGAATGAAGAAAAATGAGACTTGCTGAAGAAGATTAGGAGCACACTGTAATAAGATTTCAGAAATGGGTAGATCTGTGGGTCAGAGAAGGTGACCTTCCTTCATCCTCTTGTTGGAGACAGACTGATCTACACTGGGGATTTTGGTCTTTCAACAGGCAGCAGTTCATGGGCTGTTTTTACTGACTGCCAGGGTATTGAGTTCTAAATTTATTAACATATTTGTATAGTAAAACAACAAAACAGCATTGTATGAAAGGAAATGGAAGCTGCTGCCAAAACAGAAAGAACAGCAAGTGAGAATTGTCACAGCCTATGTCACAGCACATGCTGCAGTCCAGATAGCCATGATACACAGAGTATCACCATATAATATCAGGCTTCCACCCATACAGAGTAACACCAGACCACTTCAGAAGGCTTCAGGCATCTGCCCTTTAGCCCAACCTTTTATGCCCCTCATGTCCATGCACTGCACCTGTGTGCCCTCTGCTCCCTTTGGTGATGGCTCAGCACACCTGGGCACTCCATGGCTCATTGCTGTCAGTGCTGTTCACCTCTTTTCACAGCTGTGCCCATTGGGGCTCAGCTCCATCCCCACTCCCAATCACCACAAACTCTGTACCTACAGAGAATAGCACAATAATTCATTGTTTTGGGTTTTTTCCCCTCTTTCACATCCATCTAATGAGTACTTTGAGACTTAGTTCCTGAGGTGATGAAGTGCAGTGGAAGGTGCTATGAACCTGTAAGAAGTTTGTAGTTTTTCATAGGAATTGTATGAAAATCTAAATCTATTTAGGTTCTGTCCTGGAATCTGTGCTATTTTCTAGTTAGAGCAGACCAGGTTTTGGTGGGTGGCTTAAGAGCAGGCAAAGATGTTTTTTTATTTATTGGACTGGATTTTTTGTCCTGTTGTGCAGATACTTCTTGTCTGACTTCTGAGTTCAGGCAGAACATGCTTCAGCTGCAGCTTCTCTCTCCTTTCCTTTCCCAGAATGTGCTGTGCATGTGTGGTGTGCTCCACAGCTCAGAGGTTGGTGGATTCCTGTGGGTTCACATTTACAATCTGTCTTTCCCACATGGAGTTAACTGGTCAGTCTGTCCCTCATTCTCTTTATCTCCTGTAGCCTCCCAGTGACCTTAGTGGTGTGTGTGTAAAATCTTTGGATTTGTCCTGGTCATTGGTTTGAAGAAATGTGCAGAGCTTGATTTTTTATATACTTTGAGAGTCTATAAAATGGATTTGTGGAATGACAGTCAAATCTCCCAACCCCTGCTGTCTTTTGTTTTTGCCAACTGCACTGCTGAGAACCAGATTTTCTGGAGTCTGTGGTTTTCTGTATCTTTAAGAGGTTTTTTAAAGATTTCTTCCTTTTGCAATGTTTGTCCTGTGCAGTGGCAAAAAGGTTATTGTTTTATTTGGAAGGGCTGGAAATTTATATAAGGAGAGGAAAAAAAAAACTTACACAAACTCAACAAACTCAAATTCTGTGCTGGGAATACCTGCTGTGTTCCTGTTATAAACTCAGCTGTGAGCAGTTATGAGATCCCATCTGTGGGATGAGTTTCTTCTCCTTTACCCCTTCTTCTCCCTCTCTACAATTCAATATGGTTTAGGTTTTTAGTTTCCCTTCCTAATCAGTCTATGGCAGATAAAAAAGAAAATGTGTGGAGGAGAGAGAAAAGGTTGCTAGAAATAATTTCTTTGTAAGTTACATAACCTCCCCTCAATGTATTTAGGATGTGTCTCTGCCTTTCAGGCATAACCCACCATCTTCCTTTAAAGCAGCAGTCAAGGAGATTTTGCACTGAGGTGTTGGATTGTGAAATGTGGCAGCATGGACACATCTCCTTGTGTTTCCCCTTGCATGGGCAGTGCCTTCAGCCAGAGAGGACAGATGTGTCTGGGAATGGCATCATCATCATCCTCATCCCCAAGCACTGCAGCAAAGCCTGCACATGGCTGGGTGTGCAGTGAGTGCTTGGTGTGCAGCATCTCCCAAGGAGCCTGGTAATCTTTGAAATGCCAGCACAACCTCAGGTTAAAAATTCTGAGTGTGTGTGACACAGCCACAGCTGTGATTCCAGCAGTTGGGATGGAGACTGAATAAACAGCCTGAGTAATATTTCTGTTTGAGTCAGGGGCAGATTTGTCAGGGGCTTCAACAAGATTTCTTCACCAACCTTTTATCACTTTAATTTCCCTGCTGTACCCTTGTCCAGCAAAACTAATTAAGGCAAAATGTGGCTAAATTAGCTTTGAAAGCAGAGGGGTTTATTTCTTTAAAACTGCAAGTAATTATGAAATCATATTTTAACTATCTGCTCCCCAGTATTTTAAGGTGTGATATGTTGACACCTCATACCAAGTATTTTTTATTTCCCTGCTTTTGTTTTTAAGTGGCTATGCTTATTTGGTGGTTTTTCTATACACTTGACCTGCTATTAAAGAAATCTGATCAAAATTTAAGTTCTGAGTAAACTAATGACTATAAAATAGACTTATTTCCTATTTAAATGGTTTGGTTGGCATAGCTTATATCCTGTTTATTTGTGAATAAAATGGACTGTTTGTGTCTCAAGGATTTTTGCCTGAGACTCTAAATCATTCAGACCCTTTCATTTAATGCTTTGAAATATTGATTAAATATATTCACTCTGGTTGGCTTTAATCTGATTACACACCTAGAAGTTTTCTTCTGATGTGGTGCAGCCATGTCTGGCGTAATCTGGCTTAATTAGCACTGCTTAGCGATTTGGGACCCCTGTCAAAGGCTGTTGTGTTATCTGGAAACAGAAGGAGTTAAAGCTGGAGCTGTGACCTCATCCCTGTTCATGTTACACTGGAGTGGGAGCCGCTGAAAGGGATCCTTTGGCTGCATCGCTGGCCGTGCTGCTGCTCCATTGCTTTAATTCGGTTCCGATATCGGTCGCGCACTCGCCGAGCAGCTCCTACAGGAGGGATTTGTGGGGATGCTACAGGCAAAGGAAGCTGTGCTAATATCGAATGCCCGTGGAAGTAGACTCAGATAGATCTCTCTACCTGATTGCAACTTCTTACTGCTTCGCCTGTGAAAGCGGCACGGAGGAGAGCTCACGCAAACCCACACGCACACAGAAGCACTCCCGCCCTGCCGGGCAGCCGCGGGTGCCATTGATTCCATGCCATCCTCGGCGGCGGCTGCGGGGGAGCTGCGGGAGCGCCGCGGTGGCTCTGCCGTGGGAGCGGCGCAGGCTACAATAGGTGTCACTGTGTGCGAGCCCAATCGCGCTCGGTGCCTGCAGCCATTGGCTCCGGCCGCACGGCTGCCGCTCCGCTCCCAGCCCTGCCCGCACAACTTGGGCTCGCCGGCAGCCTGGCACTGCCACCGTGCGCTCCTCCTGCCCTCCGCCCCGGCTGTAGCGCTGCCAGGCGCTTCCTGATCGGGAAAGCTGGAAGGAATGATGGGGATGTGTTTAACGGTTCAAGTACTGGATCAAACTTAAACTCAGTTTCTTACTCCGGGTGCTGGAAAGGTCACCTTGTCTTGCTGAGTCTCAGCTCTGCTGCTTTCGGTGTTACAGCTTCCACGTAGATTCCTAAATGTTCCTGGCTAGTTAGGCTGTGGTCTTTACTCACGGGTATACTGATGGTAGATGAGAAAGGAAAGAACATGAAATGTCTCACCTTCTTCTTGATGCTTCCAGAGACGGTCAAGAACAGGTCTAAGAAGAGCTCTAAGAAAGGAAATAGCAGCAGCAGTAGCAACAGCAAATTGCCTCCAGTTTGCTATGAAATCATTACCTTGAAGACCAAAAAGAAGAAGAAGATGGCTGCTGATATTTTTCCCCGAAAGAAACCAGCTAATACTAATACAACTGCTGTCCAGCAGTACCATCAGCAAAATCTCAATAACAACAACACTATTCCTGCACCTAATTGGCAAGGACTTTATCCAACCATCAGAGAGAGGTAAGTTCAGGGCAGCTTTTTTTGGTGTTTGAATGGAGAGGTGAAAAGTAGCAAAATGTCCAGAATGCATTTATTTGCTGAAGAAAACATGGTTATATTTTATTTGTTTGGGCTTTTTTTCTCCCTGTATGTGTGTGGGAAATAAGAATTTTGGTAATGGAGAAATATTTTAGTATCTGTTTTCCAGTCAGTGCATCTGTTTGAGTTAATAAAAATGTTGCTGAAAGCTGCACCATAGCCATAAAGATTTCCTTTTAGACCTCAGTGGGGATTTTCTGTGATAAATGCTCTGGACTTTGATTTCCACTTCTTGGAAAGTTCTCAGAAGTTTGGGGGTTTGTTTTATTGCACCCGCACACACCAGAAACACTTCTAGCGTTTTCTCTGATATGTTTGTGCAATGATGTATAAAGCAGCTGAAAGCAAAATGTGACCTCCTTCTGTTTGCTAATAAGCAACTTGAAGTTGTTAAAAAATCATATTTCTTGGGTCTGGGACATGCAGAAAGAGTTCCTGGGTGCCACAAATTAACGTTACCTCTGTTTGTAGAAATGCAGTGATGTTCAACAATGACTTGATGGCAGATGTTCATTTTGTGGTCGGGCCACCAGGTGGGACCCAGCGGCTGCCAGGACACAAAGTAAGCAACAGCTGCATGATCTGCTGGGGTGGAGAGAGCCAGAGAGAACTCCCACAGTTACAGCAGGACAGAGTGTGGGAGGCTCTGCTCTTCTGGGACAGGCAGCAGGTTGTGTTTGGAAAGGCCACATGCAGTGGGATAATCTCTCCCTGGCTTTTCTTTGTGTTGGGCTAAGACAATAAAGTTAGGAATACTGCTTCGTGCTGTTGATTAATACTGCTCTTGAGATTTCCTAGAAATAGTTAACTTCTGTGGTGGAGGTGAGAGTTTTCCAGTAGCTAATGCATCTATGCCCAGGAGAGTAAAATACAAGGAAAATGTGTAACTTGTTCTTAACTTGGACTTAATTTCTTACTGAAGTGTGTCTGTAGAGCCTGTCAGCGCAGCCCAGTTTGCTCAGAGTGGCTCTCCCACATTGTTTGTGTTGGCAGTGTTTTGAGTTCAAAGCATGAAATAAGATTTCCCTTTCTCAACAGTATGTCCTGGCTGTTGGGAGCTCTGTATTCCATGCAATGTTTTACGGAGAGCTCGCTGAGGACAAAGATGAAATCCGTATACCAGATGTTGAGCCTGCTGCTTTCCTTGCAATGCTGAAGTAAGCATCATTCATCTGCTGGATATGTGTTCCTGTCTGATGTATACATGCCCTGCCAATGTCATAGCTGAAGTTGCATATAAACAAAAAGAAAGCAGTTGTTTGAAATATTCTTCTTTTTACGTTTTAAACTTTCACCTAATTTTGCTCTCCCCCTGCACTTCCAGGCACACACATATTAGACTAATGTAGGCAGTTGTAAATAATGACTTTGACAGGGGATCTTTGGGCACATTGTGTACTGTAATGCCTATTGATCTGATTTGTCACTATATGTTACACAAAGGAATGGAGTTACTAAAAAGGTTTGTCAGCTGGAACAAAAAACCCCAAACCAACTGTTCTACTTTGCAAGCACAGTGGAAAGTTAAAAATGCATGCACAAAGCCCCCTCAGACCCAGTGAATTGCTGGGTTTGTAGATTGACATCGTTCCAGCTCTTTTATAAACCTGCAGTACGCAGGTCTTGTCTTAGAAAAATGACCCTAAGTTATTCAGCATAGCCTCTGAAAAATAAAATTCTCTTTATGTATCGTATTGATGTGTTTGGAAAGTGATAAAAAGGCTGTTTACATGAATAGAGGGTTTTATCTAACAAGGAAAATGAGTCAGTTTACATGATCATTATTTTTCTTCTTGCAAACTGCATAAGAAATGCTCTGTTTTCCTAAATGGGCATAATGAAGCAGCTTCCCTGCTGAATTGTCCTTGAATGTATCTATAAATTCTGAATGTTGAGGAGAAATGCCCTATCACAGAAATGCTATGGCTTTGAGTTTTTGTTTTTTTTCCTTCAGCTTAAATAAATGCTGTTGCTTTCCTATACAAAAAATACATCAGTATCTGATAGTGATCCCTTTAATATGCTGTAAGTTTTCTTGCATGTAATGATATAATCACTAGCTAGCAATTTATTGTGTTTCATAGATTGGTTTGATTAACTTGTGATTACAGAAGAGTTTCTTTTTCATTTTTAACATTTCACTGGCATCATATAGATGAAAATTCAAAGTCACATATAGAGTTTTTATAGGTTATCATCAACATCAGAAATGTTCTCTGCAAATATTGGTAACTGCCAGGAGAGCTCCACAGATGTTCTGTAGACCTGGAATATAAAGTTAAGGATGTGACATTATGTAGGGAGGTGTGTTGTGGATCTTTGCTTTGGGCCTTTTTGATTTTGTGGCAGAGCTCAGACTTACAGTTTACTTTCATGCTGAATTTTACAAATCACAAATACAAGATACTTGGGTTCTTGCAGCCCCCCTTTCTTTTTGAACAGCAAATCTATTTCACCATGGCTAAACATGATGTGCCATATAAAAACTGAATGCTTTCTGAATTTATCATTTAGAAATGTGTGCAGAAAAAAAGCCTAGAAAACAGAGTAGCTACACTGACATCTAGGTTTTGGCATATTATTTAGCCCATGGCAATTTAGGAAACTATCTAGGAGAGCATGGCCAGAACCATGGGATTCTTCACCTTCTCAGCTTTTAATGAAAAAACCCTAAAGACAGAAAAAGTTTGTGGTCTGTGTGGCTGTTGAGGTAACCTTGCAGAGCTGTGTTCCCTGATGCAGCGTGTCTGAGGCTGCAGAGTGCCCCAGTCGGTGTCTGCAGCACTGGGATGGTGCAGGCAAGGCACAGGGATGCTGCTCAGCACTGCAGTGTCCCCTGCTCACAGCATCCACTGCATGTGGAGCTTAGGGGGAGCCACTGTCCCCTTCACTCCTCTCACTCTGGGAAACCATCCCTGGGAGAGTTTCCTGCAGCTGCTGTGAGCCATGGATGGCAAGGCTGTGCTGCTACAGAGGGAAGGACTTTAGCTATGCCAAAGCAGCTTCTCCTTCACAGGCTTCTTCCTGCATCATAAACTTTGTCAGAAAATACATTTATCTTGGGTTTTTTGGTTTTGACATCTTGCTCAAGAAGTTTGGGGTTCTTTTTCCCCTGGGCCAATGAATTCTGATGGCATAAATATTTTTTGTGTTTGATTACACACTGGGCATTCTGACAACAAACAAGGTATTGCCAGGTGTAATACAGGAAATACCACCATGGGTAGACATTAATTATTCTCCCAGTAAAACTGCTTTGACTGCTCTCCCTAGTTTTAAAAACAGGGTTAAACTCATAGTCTAGCTGCCAGACTGAATTGGTGCATTAATGAATTATATCTTATCTCAGTCTTGACTGTTCAAGTTAGAACTGTGATCTCATCTCATCCCAGGCTGAATGTGTTACTAAACCACCAAACCCCGTGGTCTGGCAGAATCCTGTGTTTGAGAACAGGGTGAAACTGGAATATCAGCAATTGCAAAGCAGAGCTGAGGTGCACTGGCAGAGTCAGAGGTGTGGAGTATTGCTGACAGTCGATCTGTGCTGTGTCTGCTGTACATCAGTGATATTAGTTCTTTATTTTCAATATTTCAATATTAAAATAGCAGCTTTTGAACTATTTTGATTTAAAACAGATGTCATCATTCTCTGTTGTACTAGCAGGCAAAGAGAAGTAATAGAAGGGAGGAAAGAGTAGGAGAGCAATCAGGAGAATCATAAAAACAAATTAATTGAAAATTGGATTTTTTGGGTTGGTAAAGGAGCTAAGCCTGTAACCATTGATATACAGATGGGCTCTTTGGTTTCACAAATAAGCTGAAACCAAGCAGTAAACACTAAAAATAAGCTTGGCTTTGTGTAAGTTTTCTTTTTTCTCTGTAACCTCTTAGATTTTATGTTGCTGGAGCAGTATCTCCTCTGTGCATGGTTTCCAAGTGCAGCATGGAGGATACTATCTTACAGCTGCAAAAATACAAATAGTTATTTACAACCATAATCAGATCAGTGTAGGTACTAATTCCTCTTTATAGGCACATCTGTTCTGCAGAAAACTCATTGTGTAGGGAAACCTGCTAACTAGAAAATTTTAATTGGTACAGGGTTGCATACAACTTTAGCTTTTCTGGAGGAAGACACTTTTATCACCCATAACCATCAAGACTTGCTTATCCCTGTGAAGAGTGAAATTGCATTTGGCATGGTTTTAGCACATTGCATTCACCAGCTGCAAATGGAGCCCTGAAGCATGAGATATTGAAAAGAACAAACTGTACAATGCTTCATTTCTCTGAGCAATGAATCCCAGCAGTTTAGTCACATAAATAGAATTTCACCTTCATCTCTTCCACCACACTGCCATAGCAATAAAGCTTTTTTCATCCTTATGCAGTGAGACTGAGTGAAAATGCTGTGCTAGTTGAGTTAGGATGTTGTGAGCATTAAAAACCTGAAAATCTTCCATTTCCGATACGTTTCATAATCCTTTGAAAAAACCAACCAAAACCACGAGCCCAAACAAAAAAGCCACCTCTGAAAAGAACCCAATCCAGTAGTTACAGAAATGATAACACCTGATATACTTGAATAGCATTTCTCTTCTTAGATCACCTAGTTACTCTCTACAAACTTGTTCGTGCACCTCAGTAAACCACAGCTCACCATCAGGGGACACACAGTCCAAGGACTCTTGATAACACGTGTTCCAGGCTCCTGTGGTAGCTGAGGGAGGCAGCCCTGCAGGAGCTCCTGCCTGGGAGCCAAGACCTGTGGGGAAGGAGCACAGAGCTGCAGGGGCCACAGTTTTTAAACCATTGTCTCAAAGCATGCACTCCAAATGGAAAGTTGGATTCACCTCAGATTTAAACCTGTTCTCTTCCATGGTCTTAACATAAGTGCTGAATTTTTTTTGTACTTTCTTTCTGGGCTTAATCAATACTCCCCAAAGCACTGCTTGATTTTAACGTGGAGCCATTTAAATATTCTTTGTTTATGATTTTGTGTGAGTTTGTTGACAAACTGGTGTCGCGTTAAGCAGCAGCATTACACCTGTGTGCTTTATTTCAGGTACATCTATTGTGACGAGATAGATTTGGCAGCAGACACTGTCCTGGCCACTCTTTATGCTGCCAAGAAGTACATTGTCCCTCACCTGGCCCGTGCCTGCGTTAACTTTCTCGAGACAAGCCTGAGTGCAAAGAATGCCTGCGTGCTGCTCTCCCAGAGCTGCTTATTCGAGGAACCTGACCTGACCCAGCGCTGCTGGGAAGTGATTGATGCCCAAGCTGAGCTCGCTTTGAAGTCTGAGGGCTTCTGTGACATTGATTTCCAGACTCTTGAAAGCATTCTCCGAAGGGAGACTCTGAATGCCAAAGAAATCGTCGTTTTCGAGGCGGCTCTGAACTGGGCTGAAGTGGAGTGCCAGCGGCAGGAGCTGACGGCCACCATCGAGAACAAGCGCAAGGTGCTGGGCAAGGCTCTCTACCTGATCCGCATCCCCACCATGGCCCTGGACGACTTCGCCAACGGCGCCGCCCAGTCGGGGATCCTGACTCTGAACGAAACCAACGACATCTTCCTGTGGTACACGGCCGCCAAGAAACCGGAGCTGCAGTTTGTCAGCAAGCCCCGCAAGGGCCTCGTCCCTCAGCGCTGCCACCGCTTCCAGTCCTGCGCTTACCGCAGCAACCAGTGGCGCTACCGGGGCCGCTGTGACAGCATCCAGTTTGCTGTCGACAAGAGAGTGTTCATTGCTGGCTTTGGGCTCTATGGCTCCAGCTGTGGCTCGGCAGAGTACAGTGCTAAGATTGAACTGAAGCGACAAGGAGTTATCCTGGGCCAGAACTTGAGTAAATACTTCTCGGATGGTTCTAGTAACACTTTTCCCGTGTGGTTTGAGTACCCAGTGCAGATTGAGCCTGACACCTTTTACACAGCGAGCGTGATTCTGGATGGTAACGAACTCAGCTATTTTGGACAAGAAGGAATGACAGAAGTTCAGTGTGGGAAGGTGACTGTTCAGTTCCAGTGCTCCTCGGACAGTACGAATGGCACAGGGGTACAGGGAGGACAAATTCCTGAACTCATATTTTATGCTTGAATGGGAGTGTGTGGATACAAAGCGTTTTGCTATGAAGAACCTGTCTGGTTCAGGCCTACTGATTCTTAGCTTTTTATCTGCAGATATGTGATCAGTACAGGGAATATGTAACTAAATGCTGTGGGCAAGTTCCTGGCTTGCTGTACTTGTAGCATCATTGGTGATTAAGTGTAATATTTAAACTGGAAGCTCTTAGAAACAAGCAAGTTTTAAAGGCTTTGTAAGGGGGGTGCCTGTTTGCTGGTGATGCTGACCCTTTCTTTGCTGATGCTGACACCAGTGAATCACCAGAGGATGTCCCCCTCTTGTATCTCAACACTGTCTTCATTGATCCATTTTTTTCTTTCTCCATTTTCTGCTTTCTGCTTGTATTGGGGAGGTAGGGATAGAAAACAAAGAGTCTTGTTTTATAGCTCTCTCTGCTGTCTGCTCTGCAGACTTTAGACATTGCTGCTTTTGACCATGGGGGCTGGAAGAAGTCCTTCAGTTATAAGCAGAAAAAGCACAAGTTTAAACCTTCATCCTGTGAGGTTCTCCTGTAGCCAACTGTTTGGGATGGCTCCAGGGGAAGATGGGAAGAAGGCAGCATCTTTCAGGAAGCTCCACCAGCCATATCCCCAGTGCATGGACATGTTCACAGTGAGGAAGGGATGTGGGCTTGGCAAGTTGCCCTTGGAGTTCATTTTCTAGGAATCCCGCCTTGAAGGCAAGGAAGTACTTGCATGTGTTCAAATTGTGTGTGCTTGAAACTCTGCTCCCATCACCCAGGTTTTGCTACACTGGAGTTGATATGCTCTTTAAATGGCATTTCTTTGAACCCTTGCTAAAAAAAATGGGAATTTTTATCAATCATCTGATGCAGGATAATTTTTTGTTTGTTTTGGGTGGGTTTTTTCTTCTTCCTAAACATGGTAGAGGCAGATTTTAGAGGAACAAAAGAATGTATCAATCTTGACTTGGATTTTTTTCTGTAATGTGAGATTTTTTTTCTTTTTATTACCAGTTGAAATTTAGACAAAGACAGGAGATTCCCAACTGTGGTCATGTTACACTTAGTGTATAATAGCAGTGAGGGGGAGGAAGCCTCCCCTAATGGGTTATTGTTGGAGCTCTTGCAATTGCTTATGGCTGCACATCAGTCAGAGGATTATGTGGTCTGGAACCTTTTCCCTGGCTGAGTTTTTCCCCCCAGGAAGTTACATGTCCATATCATTTTTGGTGGTGTAACAGGAAGTTACATGTCTGTATCATTTTTGCAGAAGTATGAGGGATACTCCTTGGATCAGGGGAGGAAACCAGTATAAATAAGAACTACAGGTACAATTGAAACATGAGAAAATCCTTCATCACTGCACTGGGACAGTGTTCCTCAAAGGCTGCACTGCCCATTGTAAAGCATCCTGCTTCACCTCCAAAATGGGTTCTGTTTGTTGTGTACCTTTGAACAAAATGAGAGGACCAAATGATTCTTTAGACCTGCTGGAGATTAATGTTACAGTATATCCACACATTAATGTAGCATAACCCTAAAATCACTTGTCAGTTCTGTAATAAAAATGTTTTTCTCATCTTATTTTACCAGTTTAATGCTGTTACTCTAAGTGTTGCTTGATGGTTGGAATCCTGGCCCTTGGCCATTGGAAAGTGCCAAAATACATCTTGGCAGTGTCCAGAATACCATCTGAAGTAAGGAAAAGTGGAGTGTAGTCAAAGCCCAGATCTTCTCTCTATGTAATAAAAGGAGAGCCAGGTAAAAATGTATTCCACAGGATTTATGCCTTTCATCCATCTTAGCATTTAATGTTTTGTATACATACATACATGTGTGTGTAAGCAGCATTCTTTCTGAAATGTAAATACCCTCAAAACACATAGAAAAATGTTTTGTTTTTTGTAACAGATGTACATAATCCAGACTGTTTGTGAAATCTAAACAGAATGCTCTGTGGAAAACTCCCAGGGAGAGATTTATAAAAACCTCCAGTTACTTATATTTAGATCTACAACTGAAAATAGACAAGAGTATAAATGGTATGGAGTGGAGAAAGAGTTGCTGAAGAGATCATAGAAAGGAATCTGAGATTGTGATGAGGTGACGGTCATCTACTTTTAGACAACATCTGAGCAGCAGTTCCATTTATTTAGATACATTTCAAAGCAGAGAAAGATGCTAATCAGCTGATTAAATTTTTGTACAGCAAGTGGCTGATGCAGATGTAATTACTCCAAGTGATAAGCAGATTGACAGGTTCTGGTAGGGAGCTGCATTTTGATTTGGTTGGTAAAAAAAACATGTGCCACAGCTGGTGGGACAAGTCAGAGAGTACTGCATTGCTTTAACTAGTCCTGGGTTCTCACTTTGAATTTATTATTTGTTTTGACTTTCCTGCAAATAAAGGTGACTCTGCTATATTCACTGGCTGGAAGAGAGTTCAGAGATCAGAACACTCTGTAGCTGTAATGAGTAGAAAACGAGCTGTTATTTAATTACTGTTCTTATTTGATTCTTTCATGAAGTCTTTTTGACGAAGTAGGATGAAAGCAACCTCTGGCTTAATTCCTCTGAGTCCATTCTGGGTTTTGGGAGCTGGTGCAGGGAAAGCTTTCAAGTGTGGGTGATCAGACAAAGGCACCCCAAACACCTTTTGAGGCTCACAGCACAACTTGCTTCTGAGCACTTTGTGATGCTAACAAGTACTGGGATGTAAGAAAGTGGCCAGTGCCACTCACCATGGGACATCAGGGCACTTCAGTGGGTGTCAGAATGTGGATTTGGTTGGTTTAGCAGAACCACCCAAGCTTGAGTACATTGACTGACATCTTGCAAGCATCAGCCATGTCAGCCTGGAATGTTAACGTGATGTCTGCAGAGATCACCTCACAGATTCTGTCTAAACTGTTCTGGCTGTCTCTGCTACTTGTACCTTTGATTTGCTGGTGAGAGGAATCTGTGATAAGAGAGTATAATGTAATATACTTTCTGCATATCTAAAATAGTATTTAAGTAAACACTTTGATTTCTACACACTTATTGCACTGAACTGTTTTGGATTTTGTTTTTTTGTTGTGATAAACTCAGCTCACTTCAGGTCCCAGCACCCATTTGTGCTGAAGCAGTGTTTGACCTTAGCAGGCTTACAGCATTATTTATAAAGGACAGATATATATAAATATATAAAGTACCTCATGTTGAATGTTATTGTACTGTATCTTTAATGTCACAGTGCAGATCTTGTTGGACTCATGAATGTGTATAATCACGTTAAACATAAAAATAAAAATGATTCTTAAATGGTTGTTTCCTGCAGTATCTTTGAAGCATGAGCTGTGAAAGTCCTTACTTAGTTATCTCTTTCAACAGTTCTATTGTTGTTCAGTTGTGCAGGGATATTTGTTGAGCTTATGCATTCAGAGATCTTTTGATCCCCATAGAAGCAAAAGTCTAAGGGAAATCAAAGAAGAACAATGAAAATGTTAATCAGTTGCATTGTAAAAAGGTTGATGATTAAGCTAATGAGCTAGAGTGAATGAATTCATTTATGTACTTTATGAAAGACCTTGTCTACTGGCATTAATATTTTCATGTTCTATTAATATTGTTAAGCATGTGGAGATGAAGGGGGAGGGTCTTTTGTTTATTCTAAAAGACAGTTGGCACAGGAAAGGCCATGCTTTTCAGTCTCTGATGTATCAGAAAGGACAGTGTTAGTGCCAAGAGGCTGTTCTCTGCTGAAAAGTTAATTATATAATATTATTCAGAATTCTGAGTATTAACCATTTTCTTCCAGGAGATTTGAGACTTCATTTTAAGATTTGAGACTTCACTGACTTTAAAGGTCACTTCTTTTAAAGGCTCACTTCTGTGATGTCCATCTCCAAGACCTTCCATATATTACTGGCTAATGATAAAAAATACAGTCTGATAGATAGGGAAATTTGAGGAAGTTTACCCCAGAAAAAAATCAATACCTTCAGAGTTCATCCAAAATTCTGATTGAAGCATGTTTACAGGCATTCAATTTGCCACTTTGGGTAAGTTGCCTTTCTAGAATTGTTACTTCAGTACTTGGCACCACACTGCTCCATTCTGGATCCAAGTTCTCTTAGGTGCCCAGCACTTCCCATATGGAGCTGGCTTCAAGCAGGAGCTGCCCTGTGCCTTGCTCTGTACTAATGACACCAGCTCTTAAATGTGTGGCAGATTTCAGTGTGACGTGGGGCAGCAAGGACCACACTGGCAGCAGCAGCCTGGCTTGGAGTAGCAGAGGAGATTGGTGCTGCTGCCAGCCCCAGATGCTTTGGTAAACTTAAAAATGATTCTTAAATGGTCAGAAAAATGATCAGAACCAAGTGGGCAAGATGAACGAAGCATGGCCCATCTCATCCAAAGGGAGTTTCTCCTGCCTGAAATATGATGGGAGTGATAGCACACTTTGCAAATTGATTTTAGGGAGAGCAGTGTCAGTATTGCACCCTTTATAGTGAGGCAGAGAATCATGTGTGTATTTGTGCCAGCAAAAAAAGAAGTTTAAAGTGGAAGGAAAGAGTGGTGAGATGTTTATGTATTATGTGTTTAAAAAAAGACTGGACATGGCACTTGGTGCTATAGTCTGGTTGAGGTGTTAGGGCATAGGTTGGACTCGATGATCTTAGAGGTCTCTTTCAACCTCATCATTCTATGATTCTGTTTCTGACTGGGGAGCAATTGTACCCCAGAGCTGCACTCACTTGTTTGTCTTGTAGGCAATACCCTGCTTGCTGGAGAAGGCTCCCTGCTCCCACATAGCTGGAAACTGCTGAGGAGCACGTGGCTGCTGCTTCTCATGGGGGCAAGATCCTGCCTAAAACAGGCTCTGAATACTCAGTTCTCAGGTGGAGGAGCCTTGTATTTCCTATCCCAGCAAGAGGGGCTCTCCTACAGCCCAGGGCAAGCTTGAGGAAGCTCAGAGAGTCTTTGGGACCTCCCAAGCCCAGCACCTGGGGGAAGGTGAGATCCTGGCCCAGGGTGAGACACGATGGGCAGATGAGCCCATCAGCAGCATTCAGGTAAAAAGCAGCAGATTTGAAAGCCAGCCTGTCTTTCCGTGCTTGCAGGGAATCAGTGGCAGCAGGACTGCCTGCTGATTTCCTGAAGGCAATGAAAGGAGCTGCTTTCTCAGATGGCAGTGTGACCATGTTCAAAATAAAATTAAGAGAAGGCTTTTTGCCATGTTGCTCTGTTTCTAGAAGACTGAATTTATTTTCTCCCCAAGACTTCCTCATAAAATGAGGCCCTGGCCCAATTGAAATCAGTAGGAGTTGCCCTAGTGACCTCAATAAACCCACAATTTTCATTTGTAGTGTTCATTTTGTATGATTATTCCCAAAACACAGCATAAAACTGCCAAAGAAAGGGAAATTAATTTTGAAATCCCACTGTAATCTGATTATCTGAAATAAAGGTAGAAATGTTTCTATTAAATTTTACAGAACTCCTGCTCATCAGATTTTGTGTGCCCTGCCCCCAAGCTTTTCTGCTAGAATGCTTTATCTTCAGCCATGAATCTATAGACAGAACAGTAAATTTGTACAAGGCTTTATGTATATTTTTACAGTCTGTGCATAGAATTCTAGCACATAAGATACACAGCACAGACAAAGTACTTTTAAGATTAGAAAGTGTGTGTAAATTGCCCACAGTCCCCTCACCATGAAGAAAAAACAAAACCAGTTCTTTTGCTTGAAGGAATTGGTATTTTGAAAGAGCTTCTTAAAGCCTGTGCACTTGTTGATAGCATCAGAAATGCATTTATATTAAGCCTTTAATTGTAGCATTTTAAAATCAGCTTTCTAATTGTTTTCTATAGACAAAGATAACACAGTTAGCCTTCAGGAATCCTCCACCCTGGTCCAACAGGGTTTACACTTGAACAGAGAGTAGCAAGTGCAATTTCCTAGATCTCATTTTAAAGCTTCCCAGGGATGTTTTGTGCTGCTTGGGGAGCACCAGCATTTCACAAACAGCTGTGGCTTGTTCTAACCTGACAACAACCAGGGGCTTGCACGGAGAGGAATCTCAGTGGGACTGCTGTGGTTGCTGTTGGAGGTTGGTTTTTTTTCTCTGTTCTTTCCTTGTTACTTGTGGAATTGTTTTCCCATTTTGTTGCTAAGAAGCACTGATGGCAGGGAGGGGAAACTCCTTTGGTTTTCAGGGCACTCCTCTGGGGGTGGAGGGGGCAGAGATGCCTCAAGGACTGTTACCCTGGCTCTGTTTGTTGTTAATGCCATAGTTCTCATTGTTTTGTTTGCCTTGTTACACACACCATTAAAGAACTGTTATTCCTATTCCCATATCTTTGCCTGAGAGCCCCTGAATTTCAAAATTATAATAATTCAGGGGGAGGGAGGGAGTTTACATTCTCCATTCCAAGGGAGGCTTTCTGCCTTCCCTAGCAGACACCTGTCTTGTGAACAAAGACAGTTGTGTGGAGAGGAAGGGTTTCCACTCCCTGAGGGCCGAACACCTTGTGTTGCCTTGTGGTGGCAGCAGCTACGTGCTCAGCACGGTGTCAAACACCTCAGCAGCTGGGAGGAATTGGAAGCACCAAGTGCCCTGGGGACTGAAGGCAGGGGTGGAGGCTCCTGGATACAGGCAAGTTGAGCAAGGTGATTTTGTGAGCTAAAAATCTGATCCTGTATCACAACACCCTTGGTGATGGAGGGTTATGGCTGGGATGCTGAATGGCACACGATTGTGATTTTTCACAGCTGAGAATCCCATTTTGTTTTCTTGTTGTTCTGGGAGATTCTCCAGCTCTTTTCTCCCCTGAGCTGCTATTCCTGCTCTGTGCCAGAGGCTTCCATGTGCTCAAAGCCCAGAGATTCCCTTTTTGATGAGACTGGGGGCACCTGGTGGAAAAAGACTGAGGGAGGTGACACTGCTTGCAAGCTGCCCTGGATGTGCTGAATGCTGGCCTGGCATGGCAGGAGAAGCAGGATAATTCTTTTCTGGATACATATGTATTTCAGTTTTCTCCAGCCAATTGCTGGTTGTGCTTAGAAGGGAAAAAGAGATTAATTCACTTTTTTGGTAGAGTATAAGAGTTGTGATTCTGCAAAGGCTGATTTATGCCTCTTCCAGAGTCAATAGGCCCAGTGTGCTCAGGGGAGGTGTTGGGAGACAAGGCTCACATCTCCCTTAAAAACATACAGGGAACCATCTCTTTCTTTAACCCCCTCTTTGTAGGAAGTTGTGGACGTTTTGGTAGTGGAAATTGCAGGAAGAACTTCCTACAACTTCCACAAGTTGTAGGAAGTTTTTGGTAGGGTATTTTGGTAGTTGTAGGAAGTTGTGGAAATTTTGGTAGTGGAAGTTGTAGGAAGTTTCTGGTAGGGTATAAGAGTTGTGATTCTGTGAAGGCTGATTTATGCCTCTGCCTTTCTGGAGTCAACAGTCCCGAAGTGCTCAGGGGAGGTGTTGGGAGACAAGGCTCACATCTAACTTAAAAACATACATGGAAACATCTCTTTCTTTAACCCCCTCTTTGTAGGAAGTTGTGATGCTGTAAAATACATTCCCAGAGAGCTACAGCCTGGCATGTCTGGCTTGGATTTGTAGTGGGACGTTTTATGAATAAAAGAATGATGGAAATGTATTTATATTAGAAATACTGAATCCAACAGAACTTCCAGAGCATGGGAGTAGCACAACATAAAGGCACTTCCAGATGTGAAGTTATGGTCCCTTGTTTGCAGCCTTAGGCTCAGGTGTGACACATTCTTGCTTTTGTTCTTACTCACCAGGGCATGCTAGGGGTGGTACTCACATCAGACACCACTAGTGCTGAGGGAGAAATATGCTGAGGGAGAGACATGAAGGGCAGAGATCTGGAATACAGAGGGAAAGTATCTAATCAGAAATAACAGCTCTCATCAGGCACAGACAATAGACAGCAAACTGGCTTCAGGAGAGCTATTCAGGCATCATGGGAGCCAAATTAACAGACAGAAGGTCAGAATAGAGTCATGACAACTATTTAAATGCTTTTGAAAAGCCGACTATGCTCAAGACTTCCCTAGACTCTGCAAAGGGAGAATGTTTTGCTGCTTCAGAATACAATCCATGCATATTTTGGCTTTATCCTCCATGCTTCATTTGGTACTTTCTTTACAATATATGCTACATAAGATGTTTTTCCTCCTCAGTGCCTGGGGATGAGCAGGTTGGTTGACCCTGCTTAGGAAAATAATTTCCAAGTATTGTCTGCAATTGGGAGCACTCTCCTTCATCCCTCTGCACAGGATCTTTGTGGGCTCAGAATAAGACAGCAAAGGGCAGGAGTCCCAAGACACAGGTGGGAGAGGAGGCTTTCCCTGCACCCTGCTGTGTTTCCAGGGTGCTGTGCTCCCTTACCCAACACTTGTCCTGATTTGGTGTCAGTCAGGCATGGGCTCCCCTCTGCCTTTGTGGAGAATTAGCTGGGGCACACAGGGTGGCCTCTGCTGGGATTTCTGTGTCACCCTTCTGCCAGCTGCAGGGGGATGGCTGATCCCAGATCTGGCACGATGCCTGCCCAGGGTTTGGACAAATGTGAACTGACAGAGGGAGTTCAGATCAGGTCAGCGTTTCACGGCATTTCTCAGCGGGTATTAGGAGCTTTAAAAACCAGTGAAGTGCAGCATGAGATGTTTAGAAGTTGGGGTTCCTACCAGCTCATGGCAGTCATTTTTCATCCCATTTTACAGGCAGAACTCCCCACAGAGCAGTCACGGTGCTCAGGGGTATCACAGGCTCTGCAGCCCTGGGAAAAGGCAGAGGCTCACAACTGCAAACTGGAGCTCAAAAAGCAGGTTGTGGAATGGCCAGGAATATCAGCTGGAAGCTATTGTGTTGTTCTGATTTTCCAGCAGCATGGCCTGTGCTCTCAGGTTTGTTGTCAAAGGTGTATTTTTGTGTGATGAAACACATCTCCTGACATTAGCAGGACTGGGAGCAAACACATCCCATTTCCTGTCTAGGAAATCTGGCATTCCTCACTCCATGGCTGCCTTTGAAAGAAAAATGAGAGCTTCTTTCCAGCACTGCCAAAGAAGTGATATTAATTGAAATAAAGCTTGGAATGAAATGTGAGTGTGGCTAGATCCAGGAGCAGCCTTACAGAATGAGATTTAAAAATATGCAGCACAGGAAGGAACTCATGCATTGAGTCACAGGAGGACTGATGAATTAGTAAGGACGGTCCATCCATAATTTCAAGGAGCTGGGGCAGACAGGAGAGGAAGCAGCACACAGAAAAAGCAATACCAGCAACTCAGGCTGAGATCAGGAGTCTTCAAAGGAAAAAAAATTATCCAAGTTAAGGGAAAAAGAAACCTCTTACCTTTGGTTTCTGCCATTTCTCATGCATCTCGAGTGATGAATTTGCTGAGCTCCTGTTAGGACACCATAGTTAGAGAAATTACTTACACCAGAAGGCCAGAATGAGGTCTGTCAAAGGTCATTATCAGAACTGGTTTCTCATCAATACACTACTTGATTGGAGAAGAAGACTCAAAATTGAAGGGCTGTGATTGCTGGGAGGGAAGCTTTAAAGTGCTTCCTGCTGTTCTGTCATTTTCTGCTAACCCCAAATGGCCCTGTTAAATTGATGTCCTGTTTCCCATTTACTGCCCACAAATCACTCTTCTCCTGTTAATGTAGGAAACATTTGCACATGATAGGAATTGGAGTGGCTAAACAGTAAATCTTAAAGCCAGAAAAGAACTCAAAAGTATTTACCCAGTAACCAAAGTATTGATTTCCCCCACCACTTCATAATATTCAGCTGTGAGCTTTATTAAAAAATACAGAACCTCGTGTCTGCCTTAAGAGAATCTTTGCACAAATTCCATTTCCAAGCTGTGGAATCAGTGTGATTTCTGTGTGACAGCTAATTTCTTGCAGCTAATCAGAGGCTAAAGCAAAGGCTGGGGGTGCTGCAGCTGCTCGGGCAGTGGGGTGTCACCGCTGACGCCGTGTGACACTGCAGGTTGCTGCTGTGGGCTGGTCAGCAATGAAAACAGCACAGCAGCTCTGTTTTCTCAGGACAGCAGCGCTGGGAGTGCCTGGGAGCTCTTTGGGCTCAAGAGGAACCAAGCCCCAGGAAGGTTTTCCCTGATTTGATGGATATCTAAGCTTACACAGCCTCACAGGTTTGCACATGCATCCAGAACTGAGCCGTGCCTCAGGTCCCTTCCACTGACTGTGGTGTTGTCAGGTCCTCAAAACAAGGTGAGAGATGAGAATTTGACTCCAAATTCTCAGAAGGCTGATTTATTATTTTATGATGATATATTATAAGAAATTATATACTAAAACTATACTATACTATACTATACTATAGAGAAAGGATACATCAGAAGGCTAGAAAAGAATGATAATGAAAGCTCATGACTGACTCCTCAGAGTCTGACACAGACGATGGTGATTGGTCATTAATTAAAAATAATTCTCATGGAACCAATCAAAGGTGCACCTGTTGGTGAGCAACATCCAGACCACATTCCAAAGCAATCAGATAATTATTGTTTAATTAATTACCCAATAATGGTCTCAAAGCACTTTGACATAACTGGAGAGAGAGGACAGAATGAGTGAGCACCGTGTAATCTGTGCTGTTTTTTGTGAGCAAACAAGAAAAAATTACCCTTCTTCCTCTGTTCCCTTCACTCTCCCCTATCCCCATTTCCCCTGCAGCAAAAAGGGGAGGATGAAATCCCACCCCTCAGCAGTGCTCTGGTACCTGCTGATCCAACCTGCTCCATAGGCAGCAGGAATCAGGACAGGGGCAGCAAAGCCCCCTCTCCTCAAGGGGGGGAAATCAAGGATTGCTGGTGTGCTCTGTCACCAAAAGGTTCCCAATATCCTTAAATGTCACTAAATGGGGACTAGAAGTAGCATTGCTGAAAATCACAGTCAGAGGAGCCTCACATGTAAATCCTTTGTAGAATCTTTTTAATCTTCAACTGCTTTACTTCCAACAGATCTTCCCATATAATGAGCTGCCAGCCAAAAGGTAAATATAAATGCAAAAGATTCCCAAAGCAAACATGTTATTGGCTTTTAAAACAAGTCTATTTAAATAAGATGAAAATTTATTAAAGAAACAGAATCTATTCTGCTTTACATTTAAAGATGAATTAATGCAAATATCACAGGTTAATCCCCTGGGAGGAGTCACTGGGGAAGCAATTTGTTTCTTGTTAGCTAAGGCAGGGAGCTTTAAAGTTACTGAGTTGTCTGTCTCTGCAAGTAGCCCATTTAATCTTGAGGAAAAGTGTGAAATCTAAGTTGGAGTCAGTTGTGTGCCTTGTTTAAAGCTCCAGCAGGAAGAGTTTTGCAGCAGTGTGAGGGGCAGTGGAAGTGGCACAAAGAATTTCTGGAAGCAATTTTTTATTGGCTATTAGCAATGGATATGGAACCCTGCACAGTGAGTGTCAGGGGGGGCTCTATTTGCCTTTTCTTTTTTATTCTTTACAATTGACTTCTACTGTAAGGGCTCTCATAATTTGTTTTTTGGTGCTTTTTGGTGGTATCAGGTGAGGGTGATTTCTGTGAGGGCTAGCTGCTGGGAAAGCCACCAGAAGTAGGTTTGTTTTGCCAGACAATCTTCAGTTTTAGGGATGTACACACACTCCTGCTCCTTTGACTGTGCTCATCAAATTGTCTCCAGAGCCATGCTGAGACTGGATTAGGTAAATTAGCTAGAATTAATTTCTTTTAAATCCAGCCTGGAATATTGTGCTCTGCTTGTTGATACAAGTGTGTGGGCAGTGGGTTGTGACTGGTTAGGTGGTGGAAGCACACACCTCTGACAGGCTGCTTCCCTGCACAGAAAAATGTAAAAGCTGTTGTCTGACACTCCAGGGCCAATGAGTTCCTAACAGACTTCACCTTCATCCCATTATTGTTTTTCAGAAGTCAATTTTTTGCTCTTTAATTACAAATCAGTCCCTCAGCATAGCTCCAGTGAGCTGGTACCCATGAGCTGCTGTGTCAGCTTTTAGCCTGAAGGTTCCAGCCTTGGGGTATCAGCTGCAAAGAAAATCTCAGTGATGTTAACAGCCTATAAACCAATTTAGGGAGGTCAGTATGCATCTGAACACAGCTCACAACAATAGCCAGAGGGGGAATATAAACTGTTTACTACCACTGGATTGGCACTGAAACCTACTGATGCAAAATTCATAGCCGACATGAATTAATTTGCTCCTGATCATCCTTACAAAAACTCTGGCTTCTCCTTGCTTCTCCTAATGACTTCTATTTGACAGCTGTGGGTTTGCAAAGCAAACTGCAGTAGCAGAGTAGACATTAATGTTCTGAAACAGCACTAAAATCTGTGAATGGAATTGCCTTTGAAACTTACACTGGTTGCCAGCTTATACTGAATCAGGCTTGTCATGTTTTTATGGACTATACTTAATCTTTGAGCATCTTTCATCTCCCTACCACCTGTGTGTGAGGGAAGTGTCAGCCCTGTTTTACAGATGAAGGAATGAGGCACAGGACACCTGAGAGCAGCCTGGAAGTTGTTCTGCTCTATAGCACAGTCTTTCTCTCAAGAAGGCACCATCTCACCTTTACATGTTAGCTGGATCAGCTGCAAGATCTCCAGCTGGCTTTCCTGATATGCCACAGAATCACAGAATGCTTTGGGTTGGAAGAGACTGCAAAGACCATCCAGTTCCAATCCCCCCAGGATGGGCAAGAACACCTTTCCCAATCCCAGGCTGCTCAAAGCCCCATCCAGCCTGGCCTTGAACACTTCCAGAGATCCAGGGGCATCCACAGCTTCTCTGGGCAAATGCCAGTGTCTTAACACTGTAACAGGGAAGAATTTCCTCCTAATATCTAACCTAAACCTACTTTCTGTCAGTTTGGAGCTATTCCTCCCTGTCCTGTCACTCCAGGCCCTTGTGAATAGTCCTTCACCATCTTTCTTGTAGGCTTCCTTCAGGTACTGGAAGGCCACAATCAGGTCACCCCTGAGCCTTCTCTGCTCCAGGCTGAACAACCCCAAATCTCTCAGCCTTTCCTCAAGGAAAGCTGCTCCATCCCTCTGATCATCTTGGTGGCTCCCTCTGGCCTCACTCCAACAGCTCCATGTCCTTTCTGTGCTTTTTCCCAGATCTGGGCACAGTCACTGCCTCCCCTGGTGCCCACAGAATCCAGCTCGAGTTCCCACTGGGGCCCAGGCAGTGAGTGGGATGTGCAATGCTGCTTCTGCAGGAGAGGTGCTGCCCATGCTCCTCCTTCAAAGGGTGAGCAGAGGGGTCTGCAAGTTGTGGCTGTAGCTAAGTAAGTGCTCCGTAAAGTCATTTTATGTAATGGCCTGGAATTTATATCTTTGCTTATGAAACAGGAGCGGGTGGCTGCTTTAATAACCAGCATGCAGTGTAAATGCTACACTGAGTGAATTCTCTCCTCAGATAGTCTGTGCATGCTGGTGATGTCAAGGAGAGCTGGGCTGGCATCCAAGAACAGATGCTGGTTGCTTGGGCTGCTTAGAATACATCCAAAGCATTAGTAATGAGATGTGAGCAGAATAAATAAGCCTTTTTACCACGTGGGACAGAGATGCCTTACAGAGGGTGAGCTGCAAAATGACTAGTTAGGGGCTGCAGCCCAATTGCCCCTCCCAAAAACTGCAGGCTCTCTCTTGTCATCTTTTCCCACATCAATCCAGGAAACCCTGGGAAAAAGCCCCAAGAAATGCCTTGAAAGTACAACTCTGTAGTAAGGTCTGGTCTGATGTGCTCTGCTGGAAAGGTCCCTTTTGTCTGAGGAGCCAAAGGCTGGAATGGTGATTCTTTTCCAGGGAATTTCAGAGATTCCATGCTCATCTGTGGGACAGGAGTGTGACAGCGTTCACAGGGGTCTTAGGATGAGGGAAGAGACCAGGATCTGACTCCATGGTTCAGAAGGCTGATTTATTATTTTATGATATATATTACATTAAAACTATACTAAAGGAATAGAAGAAAAGGTTTCATCAGAAGGCCAGCTAAGAATAGAAAGGAAAGAATGATAACAAAGGTTTGTGGCTCAGCTCTCTGTCCAAGCCAGCTGGGCTGTGATTGCCCATTAATTACAAACATCCAACATGGGCCAATCACAGATGCACCTGTTGCATTCCACAGCAGCAGATAACCAATGTTTACATTTTGTTCCTGAGGCATCTCAGCTTCTCAGGAGGAAAAAATCCTAAGGAAAGGATTTTTCATAAAAGATGTCTGTGACACTTGGAGCACCCTGGGATAGTGGAAGGTGTACCTGCCCATGTAAGGGGGTTAGAACTGGATGATTTTTAAGGTCCTTTCCAACCTAAACCATTTTATGATTCCCTGATTTTCAGGATCCTGTACTTCATACTTCTGATCCTCCTCTTCATGGCATGGTGCCTTTACATCCCTAGGAATTTTCCAGAGCTTGTTGACAATCTGCTTGATGGAGTTTCAGTTTATACATTGCCCAGCATGAAGTTATATGACCCCTGCACTTTCATGTAGATGTTGGTATTTCTCTCTTTGTTTTTCACTTAAATCTCTTTTGAGTTCCTTCAAAAAGTACAAACTGTGGCTGTTAGGATGGAAATCGTAACAAAAATCACCCTTGAAAGCATGAAAAGCAAAACTAAAAAAGAAAAAAGCCTTATCAGTCCCACACGTTGTTTTGATCATTGGGCAGATGTAGTGCATTTAAATTAGTTTATTCAAATTGTATGAAATCTCTGCTTTCCTGACTCTTTTGATGTCAGCCATAATAGGCTTTAGAAAACATATCCTGTATTTGGTTTGGAACATTCTATTACCAAGTGTATAATGACTTTGGAGGAGCTGGATCCTGAAATGAATTACACTGGAGAGTAACTTGCAGAATTTCTGCTTTATATTTTTTGCTGTGTGCATATTATGCTGCTTTAAGGGTAACTTAAGAGCACTTTCAGTTTTGGGAGACATAATAACAGCTCCAGGCAAGTGAGCTGTTTTTTTTCTCCTATCAAAAATACTTTCTTCTCAAGCAAAATATAATTCATTTCCTGTTTTGCATTCCCAGGATAACAGCATTTCACATTCAAGTGGAAAATAACATAAAAAATGGTTTCTGATTTTATAGAATCTAAGCAGTATAGATTTACCAAAATAGGTTTGAGCTTTAGCAGGGCAAAAATGCACTTTGCTTTGAAGTGAGTGTGGCAGTGGCTGTATTTCAACCAAGTTGGTTGTAAATGTCTAAGTCAAGAATCTGTGGGTGCTTCTCTTGCAGTTCTGCCAGAGGCTTTCAAATATATAGATAGAAAAAGAGGGAGAAATCCTGCTCTGGGCATTTCTCTGGGTGTCTGTAACTACAGGAGACATCTGGAGCACAGGAAAATTTATCATTGCTGCCCTACTCGGCAAATACAAATTTAGGATATTCCAATTTACCAGCACAAGCCTGGTCTCCCAACTCTTCTGAAAGTGCAGGAGGATGAATATAAAAATGCTGTTTGGGTTCCATAAGATTAAAAACAGAGCAAAGGATGTGGCAAAAACTCAGTAAATCCACTTTTCTCAACTCCAAATCATTGTAAAATGATACCAAAGAGAAGATTCCTCTTTCTTTGTATGTGGCATTTGAGGAGAAAACAAATTTAAGTGGAATCTTGGATTTTGGAGCTGCTGATGTTACAACAATGAAAAAATAAAACAATCCAAAATGAAATTTAAAAATCCAGAAGAGTGGATGGAAAACATCAGTGTTGAGGAAGTTTTCTGAAAGTTCTGTACTCACAGTGACAAAACTAAAATGAATAAAAGCTAAAATAAAGCAAAAGTAATTTGTTTTTTCTTCCATCAGGTCTTGCTGAGGACAAAAAATAAAATGGCTTCATTTTTGTATAGCAACAGCGGAGAACTGAATGTTCCTTCTCGGACAATTTTTTAAGTAGAAAGATTCATATCTTACTGAAAATTTCACCAATCTGCTTTTCTCTCTGATCTCCAGCCTGCAATCAAGCAAATTAGAGAGCTGTATGTTGTTACTATAGTAATAAATGTGGCAGTGCATAAAAAGAAATTGGGCAGTCTCAGATACATCTCTCCCAGGGAAAATGGAATACAATTTTTCATAATTTTGACCACCCAGTGCTTTGTAGCTGAGGGTTCTATGAAACCAATGTCCCCATGTCAGTGGAAATGTTTTCCTACTCATTTGGCATTTTCAAAATAAGCAGACATTTGAATCAAAGCTAAAAGTTGTTCCCAAATGGGTGGTGTAAGCAAGGAGACAGCACTGACAGTGCAATTCACGTTGACTTGTGCTAGACATATCTCAGTATTTACACTGTCTTCTATGCCAGTTTTGTTTTCAAGCTTTGAATTGAATAAATTTCAAAAAGAAACAGAAATAAATTTACAGTTTGGTTTTTAATCTGCATTTCTTTATGCCTACACAGATGGATTTTGTCTACATTTTTATATGTAATAGATGTGTGCTTCTGAATCTTCCTGGACAGTTCGTGTGTTTAAAGAGTTGTGTGCTTATATATAGCAGTCAGATTGTAAAGATAAATTAGTCTGGATTAAATTGAAATTAAAAACTACCATGATGTCAAATAGAATTAAAATACAATACAGTAATCCTTATTCTAAAATATATAATGAATAAGGATAATCTAAAAAATAGAATTTAATACACATTTTGAATGACAACTCATTAATTGTAAGTTGTTGTAGTCTTCTTGCTCTTCTTCTGCTGGGGCTCTTCTCCAGTCTCTGTAGCACAGTCCTCAGCATGTCTTCTC
>JAWWMS010000173.1:5696246-5718316 GCA_035048045.1 Chlorospingus semifuscus
TGTTCCTGAGGCCTCTCAGCTTCTCAGGAGGAAAAATCCTAAGGAAAGGATTTTTCATAAAAAGATGTCTGCGACAGTTCTGTAGTTAAGTGAAACCCTTTCTCCTCCTGCCTCCCTAATCCTTGGAGGAAAAGCAGGGAAAGAGTGTCCCAGGAGAATCACCCACTGCTCAGCCCCCTCCTGCCTCAGGGGCAGCTGCAAACTGGCACCCCCTGAGGGACCCTGAAGGAACACCCCCAAAACCTGTGCCCCACTTTTAACCACAGCCTGCTGGCCCCCAGCTACACTAAATAAATATATCAACGGCCCTGTCCTGCACAGCTGTAGTCAAATCCTGAGACTGATTTGGGCAAAGCAGTGGGATTTGAGATTTCTGTTAAAAGAAGGGTGCTTATCTGTGCTCAGGGCTTCTCAAGTGCTAGTGTCTGAAAGGTCTGAGGAGGATTTTGTATTTATTGCTTTATTGCTGAATCAGGCTGCTGGAAATTAACCTCCCACCTGCAGAGCCATGGCTTTCACAGGCTCCTAAGCAAGCTGGATTCCTCTGCACAGTGAGTGCAGCTCTTCCCTAAGCCACAACTTTTATTTACCTCAAATTCATTTCAGGAAGGTGTGAATCCAATATCATTACTCTGGAAGAAATAAGCACAGGCTTATTTCAAAAGGGTTTTAGATTTAAAAAAAAAGAATTGCAAAGAAGTGTTTTCCTGGTAAATCTTTCTGTGTGAGCTGGGGGTTAAGCCTAAGGACCTCATTACAATTTTCCCCACTATCTGTTTAAATTTGCAAGGAGGATCCTGTTTAGCACCATCCAAAAGACAGGGATAGGAACTGTGGGATGGATAGGAACTGTGGAAAGTAAAAAGCTGCACAGGACCCACCAACACTCTGAGCTGCACAAGGTGGGCAGTGCCAGAGCAGGCAGGTGAAATGCATGTCTGTCTGTCTGTCTGTGCAAGTGATACAGAGGGGAAAGTGACCTGTAAAGAAAATCTGTATGTAAAAGTTGCTGATGCATGGCTAATACTTTGTTTGGGGAAATGTGGGGCTGGCAGGCTCTGGTCTCCTCTCCTCAGGCGCTCTGCCTGCAGGCAGTGAAGCAGAAATGGATTTGGCCAGGAACAGAAGGCTGTGCATGCACTGAGTGTCCGAAAAAATGCTTCTTGTAATAGGGTCTGCTGATTGAACACAAAGTCAGATATTGTAAAAAGCAAAATTACTAAAGTGAGGAACTAAATACACCTTTAATACACCTTTTTTTTTCCCCTCCTTGGGCTCAGCACAATCAGTGAAAATATAGCTGATGAGTGCCTTTTCTGTCATTACTGGTGGTGTCCTTCCTTTTATCTATGGATGACATCTCTGAATTTCACCCTAACAACTCTCCAGGGCATTGATCTGCTGCTCTTAAGCCAGCCCTTAGTACAATTAAGTCTGCACAGTGAATCTGTGTGGCTGCAGGTGCCAAACACTGAGGAGCTTTTAGCTGACCCAGTCTATCAAGCTGCAGTATTCACCTATTTGAGAAATCAGGAAATGGCAAAGAAAAATGTTTCTGTAAGCAGAAGAGAAATAGCAAAAAAGGGAAGAACTGTGTAATGGCCATAATGGGATACATACACCCTTACCCAGGCCATTGTTTGCCAACAATTCCCCCATCACCTGTACTCACCAGGCTCCTCTGTTAATAGGCTCTGATTTCTCATGAGCCACAGGCACCTAATTACATCCAGGAATGGGACTTAGGTCCCACTCTTCCCATCAGTGTTTCTTATTAGTAGCTGCCATTGCTGCTGCCTTCTGTGGTTTTTCCTGTGCATTCAACAAAGAGCTCCAACACCTTCATCAGGGCTATGAAAATTAGCAGGCACTGGAAATGAGGTGTTTCAGCAGCTGCCTCTCTAAGGATCCACTCCTAAATGTATCCATGGACAATCTTTCATATTAAATGTACAGGGAGCCTCAGCCAAACTGAGCCTTCAGCCTAATGCAAGGAAAACTGCAGGACTGATTTCAGGAGGAAAAGAAAAAAAAGAAAAGGCAAGGCAAGGTCCCCTTGAGCAACAGAATCAATGATATTTAGATATTTATACTGACCAATATCTGATGTGACTTGTCAGCCGTGGAAATCTGTCCTCAGTCAGGGCTCTGGTGGTTTGTGGGCAAATCTTTCCTGGCTCTGCTTTCCTGCCTGGGTCATCACTACTGGAAGGAGAGCACATGCCAGTTGCAAACAAGTGGGAAAACACAGCACACAGATAAAAATACAGCAGGCTTTTGTTTAGAAGCTCAAGTTGCTCTGTCTGAAATCCCAATAATATAAAATTTATGTCAAGAAAATATCACACTGTGAAAATGAAAACCTAAAGGGTTTATTGTTTCTGTTGAAATTTCACTTTGAGGAAATGGAAGAAGAAAAGGAATTATTTTTTTCTTGTTGCCATCACAATGTGTTATTTTAGATATTTTTAAAATCTAAAGTTTTAGATATTTTTTAACATTTGTTTGATAGAGAATTTCTGTTGGGCCATGCTGTGGGAACGTCCCAGTGCTGTGTGTGGAAATGTTGGAGTTTGTTGTACTCTGGGGCACGTCTACAAAGAGAACAACTGGCAGTGAAGCAGCCTTTCCTTCACACCTGTATTTAGTATTTATCACAGGGAAGGTCATGGCAGTGCTGGCCCATTTTGAGTGATTATTTTGTTACTATCTGGGTTAAACTGAAATAGGACATAGCTCATTCTGAGGAAACCTCCCTATGGAGAAACCTACCTCAGTAATGAGATGGGAACTCAAGCTAATTGTGTTATTTTGCTTCCAGAGCACGTGTAGGCAGGTCTCATTCTTAGCAAGTATTTTTACACGTTAAAAAAGGCAAACAAAATGTAGGGATTGATCAATTTTCCATAGAAACTAGGATCTGTTTTGTAATGGGTTTAAAATTAGAAAGACTTACATGTTAAAGAAGAATTCTATGCTGGTTTTAGAGAGGAGATAGAGAACCTAAGAGGATGTTTAAGTCTCTGATTTTTATGTACAGATATTGGTTATGTCTGTATCTCTTCTGTTGTGGGTTGCAGCTGTTTCTGTTATATCCTTCCGTAAGTTTCTAAGAACATGCTCCATTTGCAGTGATAATGAACTAATTAAGAAACTAAAATCAGCCAGCTTTCTTTTAAAAGAAATCAATTTAATTTAAATTTCTTAAAGTATACTACCACTCTCCAGATATTGAAATTGCACTCTTTTGTGTTCTTAATACGTTTCAACAAGATCAAGTAGCAGCAACAAAATATTCCATTTCCATGGAAATCAGCGCAGCTTTCTTTGCCTCTAATCAGACCACTTTGCTGAAAGCTAAACTGTTTATTTTTAACCTCTCAGAAGATGAAAGCTTGGCATGCCTTTTATGTCAGGAGTGTGGCTGTTCTCCTCTGCTTCATTAGGTGTTTTGGCTTCAGCCTCACCTGGGGCTGAGCTGGGCACTGGGACAGATGTGCAGGAGATGCTGATGCCTCTGCCCTGCTTGCTTTGCTCTGCTGGCAGTTTCCAGCCCAGTGCAGTGGGAAGCAGCATAAAAAAGGAGAGACCTGCACAGGACTGCCTCCTGCCTGTCTGCAGGCTGGCTCAGTGAGGAGCAGCAGGATCTGCAGGGGAAAGTGCAGGGGATGCTCAAAGAGCTGGGATGTCTCATGCACATGCATGAAATAAAATTGATTGTCTGATCTTTAGTCCCAAAAGCAAAGGATGAGGTCAGGACATAGGCAGCACACAGGGGAGCCCAAATGCCACTTTCCAATCCATGTCCTGCACAGCTCAGTGTAAAAGGCAGTTCTGTGACAATTGCCACTGCAGAACAGCAAAAACAGAGGCACAGAGGAACAGAAGGGTGCCTGGAGCCAAAGCTGCTGTCTGACAGTCTTGGTCTGAGTCCAGCCATGGTCCTTGTACACCATGCTTGGTGATGAAGGTTCAGAGGCTCTACAAACTCCTGTGCAGGTGCCAGCCACTTCTGGCCTCACAATCAGAGAGACTCCTGGGTGTCCTCCCTGGCTCTGAAGGTTCAGAGCTCTGAAGGTTCATTCCTATTGAATGGCATCGATAGGAAAGCACATTTCAAGAATGCACACTCCAGCATGGTGAAAGCCCTCATTGTACCATACTTGTAGGTAGGTCACTTATTTTTATTTTTTCCTAAAAAGCAAGCTGCTGACTTAGAGCTTTGTACTAAACCAGAAGCTACTACAGTAAATTGCCTTGGGTGGGTTTATTTTTTGAGAAACACAGCTGCTGTAACCAAGCTGATATTTATTTTTGAAGAGCACAGGGCAGCACATCCCATCAATGCATGTGTGTTATGAGGGGTCCAGCTCAGTATTTGGATGTAAAGATGCTTTTTCAGTTTAGAGATACTTCTATTTAGGGTTGCCATCTCCTCTATGCAGACTCAGCACTGCACCAAGGCACTTCTGTGGTGAATAACGCAGGAAGGAGCTAATGCAGACAACAGCATTCAGGTGGGGATAGGAGCTCTCAGGTGAGAGGAACAGCCAGAGGGAGGTGACTGGCAGGTGATGGCATAAATAGGGTGTGGGAAAAGGGAGCAGGAGAGTAGGAAAGTTAGCAGGGATTTCCCATGTCCATCCCATTCCTGTCCGTGCTCCCCACCCAGGTCTCCTCCTGTTCCAGGTGTGTCACCTTGGTGCCTGTGAGCAGGGAGCAGTGCCTGCCTGGCTGCCATGTGCTGGGCAGGTGGTTCTGCTCTTTCAGAGTTCTGCTCTTTCAGCTTTCTCGGCAGCATTCTGAGGTTGGTGGTGTTTGCCACCTTCTCCAGGCTGAGCCCACGCTCCTCCCTGCCAACAAAACACGGCCTGTGGATCTCACCAACATCACCTGTATTGATCTGGTAAGACTGATTTATTGGTTTGGGGTTCTTTCCTTTTTCTTTTTTGACCTCAGCAGTTTAACTTATTGATGTATCTGTTTGGCCTTGCTTTTGTTGAAGGTTGTGCACCTGAGCACAGTTTAAAATCAGCTGTGGAGCTTTTCCTTTCCTTGTCTCACATTCTCATGTTCCTGACAGTGCCAAAGCCATTGCAGGGACTGGGGGCAACACAGGGCCTGAACCTTCAAGGGCAAGAACAGATAATCAGCTCATCAACACAAAGGCCTGTGCAGAGATTTTATTTACCTCTGCTGATGACACACAGGAGGGAACAACCTCCTGCTTCCTCTTTAACAGCTCGATGCTTCTGCACAAACAGCAGCAACCAGCAGTAAAATTGTCTCCGTGCCAGGAAGGTCAGGAGCTGCAGCTCTCAATTCCCTGGGAAAAGTGTGCAGGAAAATACCATTTTTGTGAGGTCACTCTTTACCCTGGAAGTGGCATTGAACTGCCTGCATGGGGTCTTTGCCAGCTGGGGAGGGAGAGAGGTTTTCTCATGATGCCAAAAAATGTACTCCAGAGTTGAACCAGGGAGACAGCAGGAGGATAATCAGAATGACCTGATATGAAATAATCTCCTCTGTTTTACTTGGGGGTTTTTTGTTAGCATTCAGATAAGACTTTAATTAAGGGTTTCATTTGTTACCTATTGATCTTTGATATTTACCCATGGTCCTTTTTTTTTCATTTGATTGATTTGATCTTGCTAGATAGGAATTAAATACACAATTAGTTTGAAGTTAGCTGAAACTGAATAGTTCTCTTAATGAATGATTTGCTGACAATACTAATTGCTCAGGTTGCTGACAGACTCCAGGAACCACTGCAGGACAAACTGATATATTATAGCAGGTGTCTGAAACTGGCAGATGGCTAGGGAGAAGAAACAGATAAGCAGGGAATTCCAGAAAAAGTTAACCTTTTTCCTTTCTGTGCCACATAGGCCTCACCTGAGGCACCATTGCTAGAAAAATGAGGCCATTGTGAGATTTGTTGGCTCACAAAAGCCAGGTGTGTGAGCAAGTGCAGCCTGCAGTGTTTCACTGCTTCTGAGCCAGGCTCTGGTTCCCCAGGGGTGTTTAGTGGTGACTTTCCCAATATAGAACACAGGGAAGGTGGAGCAGAACTGCAGCACGCAGTTGTGGGTGTGAGGAAAGGGCCAGCAGAGCACAGCTTTGCTTCTCATGTTATCTCCACACAAAACATCTCCTGGGAACAGCATTTCTGGTGACTCCAGCAGCAAAACAAGCTGTTTTACACCTGTGTGCCTGCCAGAAGGTGCAAGTCAGCCAGCAACAGGAAGAAAAAGGGGTGAAGGGATGTGTGTGTGTGAGAAGGAGAAAAAAGTTTCAGTTGTTTAAATCCCAGGTGATTTCTCTTTAAAAAAAAAAAATCACAACTTCTATTCTCCTGCTTTATTCTTCTATTTTTCCTGCCTGTTTTCCCTAGAGAGAGTTATCTTTTCTTCACCAGTTTTCATCCTCCTTCCTTTTTTTCTTTTTGGCTCTGTAAGAAGAGGAAGAAAAGAAAGTATGCCAGAGGAAATTAAGGAGAAATGGATAAGCACAACCTGGAAAAGCATTTAATCTTTTTATCACTACCTAAAAACCAGAAAATGGTTTTAAAGTAACTTTTATGATATAGGCATTATTCAAAGTAATTTTTTTAATGCCTATCAGGTCAAGCAATTGTTTCTGTGTCTGTCATGGAAGTGAATGAGTAACAATGGGATGGGAAAAACTGGCTGACTTCATAATTGAAAAAAAAATTGGTCACATCAGTTTTTGCTTCTGTACAGCCTCTTGCTTTCTCACTGTGATGTTGAACACCAGCTTTATTGCTGCCTTGTGCACCTGGGGTTTAGAAGTGTGTGGCTACATTACAGGGGATTAGATTGGCTGGGGCTCCGAGCAGCCTGCTCTGGTGGAAGGTGGCCCTGCCCTGGCAGGGAGGTTGAAACAAGATGAGCTTTAAGCTCCCTTCCAGCCTAACAAATTCTGTCATTCTGTGATTGAGGCATTTGGCCCTGAACACTGAGCCAGGGAGCAGCAGGGGCTGCATAATCCCATGAGGATGCAGCACCTGTGGATGGAGGCAGCCAAACCATCACCCAGCATCCTGGCCCTACAAGGAAAAACCAGAAAAAGGGTTTTTTGGGATTTAATGTAGTTTGAGCTTTTTTTTTTTGTTTTTTTTCTCCACAAGACTGGTGAGGATGGAGGAAGGGAGCAGGTGGGGATGCCAGGGGTGAGCTTCATCTGCCACAGGAGGGAGAAGTTGGGACCATGCCCAAAGGGAAAGTGAAGCTCAGCCAGGAGGGCTTCTGAGGACACCTTTCCCTGAATGGGAAAGCACATCATTCCAACAGGGAGAAAGGATCTGGTTTAAGGGCTAAACCAAAAAGCTGTGTATTGCTGAAAATGCAGAGTCTCAATTTTCCTGTGACATGCAGGATTCATTTCTGGGCCTTGCAGTTCATGAGATAATGGACTGCATAACTGCTCTTCATCACTGTGAATAACAGCCCCTTTTTGGCACAAGTCCTGGAACTCAAAGCAGTGTAATTTTTATTTCTGGATATCACAACTAATTATTCTATTACAACTAGCTGTAATGTTACAACTAACATTATTCATCTGGGCCCTGGTTATCCTTTCCATTTTATAAATCCTGCTTCTGCACAGATTAAATTTTGAGGCTATTAACACTTTGATTACGGTCTAGTCATATTAAATTATCCCTTGCTAGTACGGTTGTCCTGTCAACCACTATGATACCCACAATTAATTGAAAAGATAACTGGTGGTTTGATGCAAAGGCTGAGCTGGAGTAGGGTAGCAACCCCCAGGGAGTCTGGTGCAGGCTCAGGTGGGCTCTCCCTCCTTCCGTGCAATGAGGCTGGTGACAAAATGGAGTTAGGCTATAAATGGGAACAGGATTTAGGCTTGTAGCAAAAGTGGGTGGCTGCATGCTGAAGCATAATTAGTTTTTTAAGTCCTCCTGGGTGACATAGGAGAGAGAAATATAAAAAATAGGAAATTGAGTTACTACCTTCTGCTTAAAAGTAGGTCCCCATCCCTGTGTGTTCAAAGGGCCTTGGGGAAACATCACAGCTCCAGGGAACAGAAATCATGGTGTTTGGGACTTCAGCCCTGGCATACAATGCCACTGCCCACTCATTTCAGGTTGCTGTTTATCAGGGTATTTCAGGCTCCCTGAGGGGGATGTGCCACAGAGACTCCCATTACCAGCAGAAGGACTTTGGGGTGGTTTCCAAACACACGTCATCCCTGGATTGAGCAGCTCCATGGATAATTGCCTTTTTGGCAGCTGTTACCTATGGGAGGGCTGCTCACCCCAGGCCTGCCTTGTTTATCTCCCCACACTGGGACAGACAATGAGCCACGATTTTCCCTTCCATAATTATTGATAGAGTGCCTGGTAAATGCCTCCTTGCCTCCTCAGCAGACTCAAAGGTTAGCTCGTTAACAAGGAGATTTTCAGATACTCCCCACCCGTGTTCCCTTCAGGGGCGTGCGGGGTGTCTTTCAATGCTTGTTTGATGCTGCTCACACGGGCAGGCAGCACGGTAACAAGGCAAATGATTGTCTGCTTTGCTGATCAGAGCCTCTAATAACTGCTGCCTTGCTGCTGCACATTCAATTCCTGACAAACCTACAGGCACTTGCCATTTGGGCTGATGCTATTTTTACCCCTGACACCAGTTTGTCCCAGTTGGGCGCGGGGTTGTTGCGTCTAATTGCAAATGATCTTGTACGGTTTCTTTTCCCTGGTATCTCCAGAGGCAAAACTTTTGGAGTGCCAGCAGCAGCCAATACAATTTCAAAGCATTTGGGAATGACAATTAGGGCTTATTTAGGTGATGACTGAGCTGCCTGAGAGCTCAGTGCCCACCAAAATGCACTGTGGCCTTAGACAAAGGGAATTTTCTTGCCTGCGTACATCTGATGAAGAGGGATACTTGCATGATGATGGCTTCTTTTCTCTGTTCAATTGTTTGCACCTGCAAAAAGTAGTATGCCCATCCTTGCATGGAGGCTGGTGCATTGTCACATGGGGTTTGTCTATGCTAATTTATGTTACTGCATAGAATACAAAAAAAATTACAAGTATCTCTAAAAAGAAGAAACTTTTTTTTCCCCACTCATCTCTAATAGTGGACTTGAGTTTATAATACATTTAGTAAACATAGGTTTGTGGGTAAATAGAAAACTGAAATTTCTGCTGTTGGTTAGCTCCACTAAACCAACTGGGCAAAATTGTTTTGTTATGTAGGTGTGGTTTTCATTTGCTATTTTGTTTTTACTTTTGGAGCACAAGTGGAATTTTATTTGAGGTAGGAGTTAAGGCTGTGTTTCCAACACTAAATATCCTGTACTTTGGAGACAGGCTCTGCTGTTCTGCCCTGGCATCTCCCAGCCCTCAAGCAAGGCAGGAATGCATTGCAGACCTTTCCAAATTCCACAGTCCTTGCAGGTGGCTGGAGCACATTTTCTGCAGCAGACACGGTGGGATTTTCCCTCTGCTCCCCTTCCTGCATGGCAGAAGCACACCAGCTCATCAGCTTCTTCCCTCCTACTCCTGTTAGTTCTTACTGCTTCCAGAAATATTGCTGGACCTGGGTTAAGTGGGAGAGCAGGAGGGCAGAGCAAGCCTTGGCTCTCGGAGCCCAGAAAACCATCGGCCGCACTGCGCAAAACCAAGAGCGACCTCGGTCCCGAGGAACTCGGCCTGATGTATGTGAAGCTCACACGTTCTATAAATAAGCAAAGTGCATGTGTGAGGGCACAGAAGTAGGAGGACAATGTCAGAAGGCATTTGCTGCTTGCTTGAGGAGCAGTCAGTTGAGATGAAAGCTTTGTGGCCAGACTTTCCCAAAGAGCTCGCTCGCATGATTGAGGTCGGCTCTCATTTAGCCACTAAAATTAGCAGTGGAGCTTCTAGGCCAGCTGACTCTTTTGGGTGCTAAACAGCTTTGACAGCCTGGCCAGAGATAGCCCAGAAAGTGCAGCTGAGTGTGGAAAAAAATATAAAAAATTCTATTGGTTATGGAGTTTCTCCAAATGGAGCGGACCTCCTCTGGAAACGCGTCCCTCACACTGCCTGCTAAGGTTTTGAAAACCTATTTCTCCTTTTCAGATAGGCAGGAGACATTTGGACAGATGTGCAGGCACAGAGGTACAGATCTGTAGTGCACATCCCCAGCTCTAGGGCTGCTTGAGCTGTGTTCAAACTGCTGAGCACTCAAGTGATGTAAGACTGGATGAAAGTCAGTGCTGTACAACAGTTCCCAACCATAAAACAGGCACTGTCCTCTGCTTCTCCACAGGAATTACAAGGGTGGCATTTAAAAACAAGCAAAAAACCCCACAACAAACCCAAACAAGCAGAAAAAACAGAATAGCAAGCTTTTTCCTTCTTGCTCCTGTTTTTGGTGTTGTCCTTTGTTTTCTGGTTTTAGCTTTAAAAGCCTGAAGTTTCCCCCACTGTGAATTGGGCAAGATGTATTTTTAGAAAACAATAAGGATCTCATGAGGCTAGAGCTGGGTCTAATAAAGAAAAGACTAACTGGGGAAGGGCAAGAACCAAATGATAATGTTTCACTTATTATTATGAAAATTACCCATGAATAGGAAGAGGAAACAGCTGGAATTAATATTGTCTCACTTGCATTTTGATTTTTTGAAGTCAAATAGAACAAGAAATATTTGCTAAGAAATTAGAAATTGAAATACTGTTTTTTGAGTTTTCATGTAAAAATCTTTAATCCATTACGGGAAATATCCATAAAATGGTTTTCCATATGTCCTGTAGAAAGCTGGTCCTTTAGAAAATACCTAAATTCTCTTTCTGAATCTGTGCCAGATACTTTAGGCGTAATGTAGAAATCACAAAATTTGTTAATACAAAGGGCAGCAAATGAAGCAGGACTTTGGGTAGAAAGGCCCCTGGAAGGCTATTGACTAAATCTGCAGGTTCATTAATCACCTATGGATAGGAGTTTTCCTTTTTTTTTTTTCCATGAGCCAGAAGATATATTTTTAAGTAAGACAAATGAAGAAAGGGTGGTTCTACAACTCATTTTCTGACGGTAATGGAAAGTCAGAACTTTATTTCAAGTGTGTACCCACCATCTGTGGGGAGCTGGAGCAGAACTAAGTGATAAGGCCATGACCTTTGATCATCTCTCAAAATGAAACCTCATTGAACAACCACTCTGGGTGAAATTCAGCCCTTGGATATGAAGGTATTTCTTATTAAAGACATGCATCTGAGAGCTAAACACAACTACAGGAGTCCAGGCCAAACAAATCTGATCAGGGTATGAAAGCGAATTTTCACTGGTTTTATGTAGGGAATGGTGTTGGATCAGTGAATGAAGTCCTACAGAGCTCTGATAAAAATGATCTTTATCAAAACTAACAAATTGGGTTTGGCCATCTTGGGTCATTTTATTGTTATTATCTCTTTGTCAGCGATCACCCAGAACAAAGTTTTCAGACTTTCCAGGAAATTAACTGAACATCAGTTACTGTGCTGTCTTCCAAATTTATGGCTCTGCAGCTCACTACACAGCCAGACAAACAGCCATAAATAATCTCTCATGTCTTCCAGCTCCTCAAACTGAAATCTGCCTCATTGGGAGGAGGCAAAATGAAATTGGTGCATTACAAACAAATTTATTACAAGGTGTGTTCAGTCTTTCGTGAAGCATGAGAAATCATCAGTGCTTAGCAGCGAATGAGATTTGTTTTCCTTTTTACTTTTTATTTTATGACTATGAATGTATCTGAGAAACTCAATAAGAGGAACAGCATGGAATAAGTTTACCTTCTGGAAGTCAAAAGCAAAGGCCAGACCTGGAGCTGATTAATGGCTGCATAATCTATCAGCTGAGAATCAAGGAGCTGTGGTAGAGGCTAAGTTATTTGTAAGGTAATTTAGCTTGACCTAATGAAGGCTGAGTTCCCACAGACTGTGGCAAGGTCTATCAATCTCTCTGGCTCTGGAAGCACTTGGAGAGTTTTCTTACTGTATCATCATAAGTGCATTTGTTGTTTTTGAAATATTACTGCAGAGTGTCGCTATAGGACACGCAAGAACACAAGCGCACACCGCTGTTCTCAAGGTGAAGAAAAAAGGGAACTTTATTTTCTCTAACATTTATAGTTTTCCAAGAGTGACAGCGGATTGGAGGGTGACAGTGCCACCTCTCCAATGACACTGGACAGACCAACAGTCCATCAAATTTCTCCTCCTCCATAAATGAATGCAAAACAATGAGTTATTTACAGAAAGTGTGTGAGAAAGTTTGCTACAAGAATATCAACATCAGAAGGCTTAGAAAATCTCAATAAATCAGGGTGACAGATGTTCTTTGTGCTTGCATGTGTCCCAGGTACCAGGAGGGAGCTGCTGAGCACCAGGTGGCCTTGGTTATCCACATGACCCCCGAGGCAGTGCTGCGAGACAGCCGCTACCAGCAGTGGATGCACAGGTACGTGTGCTGTGCTCTGGGCTCTGTCTCTGGGGACAGCAGCCTGTTCTGCTGGTTCACATCTTGTTCCAAAGTAAAGAGCTCTAAAAAGAGGGCTCTGCTGGCTCAGGTGAGGTTTTTAGCTCAGGTAAGCAGTTATACCCAGTTCTAATGTGAAGCTGTTGGGCATTGTTGTCCTCTGGCAGATTTGGGCCTGGCACTCAGCACTTGGTGCTCAATGAAAACTCCTCTGCTGTGCACAACCCACGCAGCTACAAGATCCAAACTCAGCTGAACCTCATCCACCCAGAGATCTTCCCTCTGCTCACCACCTACCAGAGCAAGGTAATCCAGGCCCAGCTTGCCCCTGTGCCTGCTGCCCTCAGCAAAAGCTCTGTCTCACTTCACCCTCCTCCTGCAGGAAGCAGAGGCTGTGTGCCCTGTGCCCATCGTGAGAGGGGAGTGCCTCCTGAAATACCACCTCAGGCCACAGCAGGAGTGGCAGAGGTCAGTGGGAATCTTTTTCTTCCCAGGTTTTGGGGATTTGCTTGAAGCAGCTTTTTGGTGAGGGAGGGCACTGTGTCAGGATCCCCTGGTGCCTGTGCTGGGAGAACTTTTGAGGACTGTGTCCTTGCCCCTAAAAGTCTCAGACAAGGTGTAGCACATGGAGGAGAGAACCACTGAAAACAACACCTGACCAGTGCTTGGGAGTGTTGTTTCTGTCCCTAGCTTTGTGGTCCTCTGTCCTTTGCTTTGACTTATGCTGTGACCCAGCTGTGGCTATGGCAGAACAGATGAGGGCAGGGAGAGAGTTTTTGGGGAGTCTTACATTCTGAAGACCTAGAAAGTCTGACATTAGAGCTGAGAGCTCCAGGTGGTTAAGCAGTTACTAGCTTTGCTCCTGTGGGCTGGTGGGCTGCTCAGTGAGAGCCTTAAGGGACCCCAGGGGGCAAGGGGATTTCAGCCACCATGGCTCAGATTTCTGTCCTTGCTGGGCACAACAGGAGGATACAGGTGCCAAGAAGAGTTTAAGCTTCTCTGTTGAGGTAACTGAAGACCTGTTGTGCTGCACATGCTCTGAAGCAGGTTCAGGACACAGGTTTCTTACACTTTTCATCAGTGCCTAGATCTCTTTAGGGTTCTGCTCCTCTTGCAGGACCTTCTGTGCTGCCTTGCAGTGCCCTCTAGTGCCTGGCAGCTCTGGATGGGATGAAGTGCTATTGCAGGAGCTTCTCCACTTGGTGGAATGATCATTTCTGTGCCTGGCTCAGCCCAACCAGGCCTTTTTGGCACACACCACACTTGTGGATGTGTCTTCTCCAACCCTCAAAATGGGAAGAGCATTTGTCCCCTTGTTGTAAGGCTGTTTTGTCACAGGAGTTTGGCACTTTTCTCTGAAAAGGGCTGTTTCAGCTCCTACCTTGCCCCATGCTGATGGGTGGCTGTTGTTGCAGAGATGCTGTGACTGTCTGTGATCCTGAGGAGTTTGTCAGCGAGGCCTTGGATCTCCCTGACTTCCAGACCCGTGTGAAGGAGTGCAAGGAGAGCCTGTCTGCTGTACCAGGTATAGATCAGCAACTTAGCTTGCATCAGTGTGCTGGGAAATAGGATCTCTTGGTGGCTCACTGCTTCAGAGCCCAGATGAAGCTGGGAAGTGGTGGGGCTTGTTCTGCCTTCCCTTGTAAACCTGCTGCTGAGGGGGGCAGAAATGCCTGTGCTGGCCATGTTGGCTCTGGAGTTACTGGGCTGGTGAATTAGATGGTGTCTGACTGGGCAACGTGTGGAGAACATTTGCCTCCAAATCCTTGTTGTCTGTTTTCTCTAGGAAATGTGGGTGCTTATCCTGAGATTGTGTTCTTGGGAACAGGATCCGCAATCCCAATGAAAATCCGCAATGTCAGTTCCACGCTGCTGAACACCAGGTGAACCCCAGGGCTCTCTGATCTCTGCTCTCTGATCCTTCCAGCCCCTGGCATCCCTCTCCCTGCCTGGCCCTGCTCAGAGCTCTCAGAGTGGCTGCTAAATGTCTCTGTCACCTCTCACCAGTGCTACCAGGTCCCTGCTCCTGGACTGTGGAGAAGGAACTTTTGGCCAGCTCTGCCGCCACTATGGAGAGCAAGTGGACCAAGTGCTGTGTAACCTCGTGGCTGTGTTTGTGTCCCACATGCATACAGATCATCACTCTGTGAGTTCATGGGCTGGGAAGGGGCTTGTGCACCTCTGCTCTGAACCTTGGGTTCAGAGCTACCTGGGTAGCTCCAGCTGAGGAATGTGGGCTGCCCTGTATGGGAATGAATCACACAAATTCCATTTTCTTCATGGTGGAAAAAGCCCATTCTTTATTATTAAGGAGGAGTTTTATTATTATTTATAGGACGTTTATTATTTATATATAATATTTATATTTATTATTTATATATTTATTAATTATGTATTATTTATACCTATAGTTATTAAAATTATTTAAATAATTATTATTATGGAGTTATGTATATAACTCCATTTTATACAGTTTTACAGACCTCAGGTGTGACTCCTATTGGTTAGTAGTTTCCTTGCCAATTACATTTATTGGTTAGCAACAAGTTGTTGTTCTGTATTGAATGGTCACTCAAACCCCTGGTGTATATGTGCAGGGAAGTTGTCTGTGAAATATAGCTTTCATTTTTCTATCTAATGGTGCAAAAACAGTTGATGCAAGTGCAAGTTGTTTTTTTACCCAGGAAAATGGCTCACAATAGGATTGCATTCACATGGGAACTTGCAAAATGCTAGCTTTGACAAGGCCAGCCACTGATTCCAGGAGAGCAGGCTTGATTTTGTGAAGCCTTTCTCTATGATTTTTCTACCTAACTGCCACAGCCCTGCTCTGCATTCCTCTCTTCATTCATTCCCCAGGCACTGCTGAATCTGTCTGTGTTTCTAATCCCTCTCCCTTCTTGTTTGTGCTCTGGGCTTGCTGAGCTGTGGTGCTGTTGCCTCTGACTCCCCAGGCAGTTCTGACTCCCTTGCTGTGTCCTGTGTTCCCTTTGCAGGGGCTGGTGAATATCCTGATGGAGCGGCGGAGAGCCTTTGTGAGTACTTTCTATGCTCCTGAATGTGGCTTGGGTGAGGTGGAGAGGAGCACCAGCCTTTCTCTAGCATTCCTCCTCTCTGATTTGGTGTACACCTAGCACTGATTTTTTTCCCCACCTTTGGTTTTTCAGGCAGCCCTGGGTCAGGATTTCAGCCCTCTGTTTCTGGTAGCACCTGAGCAGATCATGCCTTGGCTGAATGAGTACCACAACCACTGTGAGGAGATCCTTGGAGACATCAAGTGAGTGTTCTGTGTGGAGAAATGTCCTTGGTCTTTATTCAAGGCAAACTCATCCATTCCCCCAGCCCTTTGTTGGAGGTGGCTCTGACTCCTTCCACTGCCTGTAGAACAAGGATATGCAGTCTGCAGAGGGCAGGGTGGGGTTTGTACTCAGTTGCGCTGCTTTATGTGCAGGCTTCCCTTTGCTGTAGGAAAAGGAAGTTGGGCAAGAAGAAAAGTATTTGGTAATGGGGTAGAAGTGATTGGGTGAGTTACTGGGGCACCAATGAAAGTGAGAGGTTATACAGGTCATGAAGGCACTGAACTGAGACAGAGAAACAGGAGAAATCAGCTGCTTGAAGAGAAGATCAGGTTTTATTTTGTACCTGTCCTTAATTATCTCTTCTTCCCTTCCTCCCAGAATGATTCCTTCTCAGTGTCTTGTGAAAGGCTGTGAGAACATCAGACCCAAAGCCAAGGAGTTTGTGAGCTCTCTGTTAGAGAGCTACGACCTGGCTGAGGTGAGTTGCTGAGCTGGGGGCTCTGTGGCTGGAGGGGACCTGGAGTCTAACACTTGTGTCCTTGTTCAGTTTCAGACCTGTGAAGTCCAACACTGTAAAAATGCCTTTGCATGTTCAGTGATCCATAAGTCTGGCTGGAAAGTAGTTTATTCTGGTGACACAATGCCCTGCATGGCCTTAGTGCAAATGGGTAGGTAACAAAACCCTCTGCTTGCAGAATCTCTTGGAGAAAGTTCTCCATCTGTCAGTATCCAAAGTGGGCATCCCCAAATCTTTGGTGCTGTGTCTGCCACACAGTGAGAGGCTGAGGAGGGACAGGAGGCTCCTGTGGGCAGCTGGGCAGGTCAGTCTTCATCCGAGGATTGAATTTGTGATTGTTTGCACAGGTAAAAATGCCAACCTGCTGATCCATGAAGCCACGCTGGAAGATGGCATGGAAAAGGAAGCTATAGAGAAGACCCACAGGTGGGGTGTGTTCTGCTGTCTGTCCCTGCTAGGAAGGGAAAGGTGCACAGCTGGGTGTGGTCCTTGGAGCTGGTGGTGAAGGGCCCAAGTCCTGTCAAAGGTTCTGGTGTGTGTGGAATTCCTCTACAATAAAGATGGGGTGTTGGTCATTGCAGCAGCTCTGAGACCACCACAGCTCCTCTCAACATCCCCAAAAGAAATGGGGAAAGCTTTCAAGCAGACATTGGTAACTCTACAAATAGAGCAGCCCAAGGGAAAGACCCTCTGCATGGGTACAACCTGGGTAGAAGAATTGTTTTACCCCCACAGCTCACTGAGAGCCCTGCAGCCAGGGGTTCCGTGTGCTGCCCAGGCAAATGTGGGAGCAGCTGCTCAGCATTCCCTGCCAGGCACAGCTGAGCCTATTGGCACCCCTGGGACAAGTGCCTGTCCCCAGGTTGTGGAGCTCTTAAATGCAAGGCTGCAACAACTACAGCTGCATTCCTGCACTCAGGGTTGTGTGGAAGTCAGAGAGCTGCCACCAGTGCAGGCTGCCCGAGGGAGAGGGGCCTGTGCCCATGAGGTCACTTAGTGTCCTGTGACCCTGGGTGCCAGCCTGGCTGTGAGCAGGGCGTGTTCCTTTTGCAGCACAACCTCCCAGGCCATCCAGACTGGCATGAAGATGAATGCAGAGTTCATCATGCTCAATCACTTCAGCCAGAGGTACGCCAAGATCCCGCTCTTCAGCGAGGACTTCAGCGACAGGGTCGGCATTGCCTTTGACCACATGAGGGTGAGTTGGGAGCTTGGGGCCAGGCCTGGGGATGGTGTCTAGGTTATTTTGATGGCTGCTCATGAATTAAATGCTCGTATTCCATCTCCTCAAGAGCAGTGTCTGAAACAGCTCCTTTAACTGCTGGCAGCAGATACTGTGTCACCCTTTCCCCATGCTGCTGTGAGACAGGTGCTGATGGCCCTCAAATCCAACTCTTAACACACTGGGTACTTGCCTCGTGCCACCTTAAGTCTGCTTGCTATTCCCAGCCAAAAAACCTAATTTTGCTTCCATTCCCATACCAACTCATCAGCTGCTCCAATGGCTTTCTGTAGCAGACAGAAGCTGGCTAAATGCACTCGTGGCAGTGAGGACAGCTCACTGTCAGTCAGAATTTGTTCTGGGCCACAGCATTTCTGTGAAGCAAACATCAATAACTCGCTGAGGTCAGGGTTGCTGGGTGCTGGAAGGGGCAGTGCCCTGCTGCCTGCACAGGCCAAAGGCAAGGGGGAGTGAGGAAATCAAGCTGCAGTTGTCACACAGGAGCTGTGTTTGTGTTTCAGGTTCGTTTTGGTGACTTCCCAGCCATCCCAAAGCTGATCCCACCACTGAAGGCTTTGTTTGCAGATGACATTGTGGAGATGGAGGAGAGGAAGGAGAAGAGGGAGATGAGGCTGCTGAAGGAGACTGCCCTGGTCCTGGACAAACTCACCAGGGGGGACAGCACAGAAGCAGCATGCCAGAAAAGAAAACAAGCCAAGAACCATCAGGAACTGCCAGACAAGAAGCTTAAAACAGCCAACTGAGAGGGACAAAGCTGGGAGTGCTCTGCTCTGAGAGAGAAGCCTGACTCTGCACAGGCCTGGGCACTGCATGGTGCTGCCAGCACCACAGGACAGGGGCTGGCCTGGACATCTGGGTCTGCTTGCTCATCATGGATGTCCCTGGGCTGCAGCTCCAGTGGGCTGTCAGCAGCACTGGTCCTTGTGGAGACAGGATCTGCCCACGTAGCTCCTCTCCTGGGGGCTCACCAGTCCGTGGGGCAATTCTTCTTTTAACCAAAAATTCTCTCTGAACTGTTTTAATTTTGGGGTTTATGCTATGAGGTATTGATAATGTAACAGCAGCAGGTGTGACCTTTGCAAGAGATCAGGTGTGAGAGGCCCTGGAGGGGCTGTGGGTTTGCCAGAAGAAGGTGAGCATGTCTCAGCTGGGTATGCCCCCCTTCACTATCAGAACCCAGGTGATAAGAGGAAAATTAACAGTAAAATGGGACCCAGTTGTAGGGTTTAGGTTAAATTAGGAGTGAGAATACATCTGTACATTGGTGTTCCCATTTTATTTTGGTTTTCTCTGCTGGTTTTTTATTGAGAAGATCAGTTTTCCAAACCCTTTATTTAGAATCTGAATAAACCACTCGCCATCCTCCAGAAAGCTGTGTTGTGTATGGATCACTAATGAGGAGACAAAAACCTGGATTTCTCTGGCAAACGACCTTGGCTTGGCTGGCTTTGGGGTGAAGACCAAGATCTTGCCCATCAGATCTGGATCATGTTGGAGCCTCATGGCTGTGAGTGTCCTTGGGCAGGTTCTGCCTCTGGATGCAGGGGACAGCAAAGTGACACAGCAGGCAGAGAGAGGGGAGGTCTGTGGTTAAGAGGAGTTTTTCTGAGGCTTTTTGTGGGTCTGCCTTGCTTCTTCCCTTGTCACTGCCTGTGTTTGGGAGTAGGAGGGGAGTTCTGTGCTGTTCCAATAAAGGAGTTCATTTTTGGAGGCAACTTTTAGACACCCAGGCCTCACTCAGGAGATGATGCTTGCGCACAAGTCTTAAAACTTCATTTTGAGTTTATGGGAAATAAGGGGCAAACTATCAGCAAATCTTTTGTTAATGAGCTATGCTTTAGTGTGATGCTTATCTAAAGCAGAGACTGGAGAATTGACACATCTGTGTCCTCCAGAAAAGAACTGCTGGGCTTTAATGAATAGCAGGGAACTGGAGAAAACCAAAATGTTCCTGTCACTGGACAGGTGGAGGTAGGAGCAGGCTGAGGTGCCCAGGAGAGAGAACCTGGCTGGAGTGACACGACCAGCTCTGGGACTGCACAGGATCCGTATGCCGCTTTCCAGGGAATTTCCAAACAGAAGGATCTTCTATTTAGAAAACAGTGAACTGCTTTTCACAGAAGAGGGTGTTAATGATGTGGAAATGCAGCGGGCACACAAGTTTCAGCTTCAGGTGGTTGCTGCAGGTGCCGGTGTCGGGAAAAAAATTCCCGCGGAGCGAGCCGGGCTGGAAAACTGCTTCTGGAGCTGCTCAGCGCTGCCGGGATGAGCGAAACGGGCCGGAGCTGCCGGAGGGAGGCGGCAGCGCTGGGACCGCCCCCGCATCCCGGCGGGGCACGGCAGCGGCTCCCGGGAGTCCCCCGGGCAACGGCGGCGGCTGCTCGCAAACAGAACACTGCGGAGCCGGGGGATGGAGAGCGAGGAGAATCCCGGGTTAGCGGGGGAGGGTTCCCCGGAGGATGCCCGGGATGATGCCCAGGATGATGCCCCGGAGGAGGCTCGCCTGGCTCGGTGCGCGGCGCGGGCGCTGGCGCTGCCCCCGGAGCGCTGCCGGCGCTGGGCGGCGGGGCCGGCGCTCCGCGGTTTCGTGCGGGGCGCGGCGGGGCCGGCGGTGCTGCTGGCCTGGCGGGGCCCGGGCGGGGAGCTGGGGCTGTGCCCCGGGCCGCCCCCGCCGCCCCCCAGCGCCACCAAAGCGCTGTTCTTCCTGCGGCCGCCCGCAGCCGGGCCCGGCCCCGCGGAGCTGCTGTGCGGGGACCTGCCCGCCGAGCCCCTGCCGCACTTCGCTGCGCTGGTGGAGGAGGTAAGGCGCGGGGAAAAGTGGTGCTGGGGGCTGTAGAGCCCAATGGAACCTCCTAAATCATGAGCCGTGGAGGCTCTGGGTGTCTGGTAGGGTCCTCCACAGTCATAGGATGGGTTCCTGAGAACGGAGCTTGTGCGAGGGTTGTCTCGGGGCACAATTCGGGCTGTTCATTGGAAGGGTCAGGAAGTGGTTTAGTCAAAAATGCCAGCTTTGGGAGTTGGAGATGAGGGTTTGAATCCTTTCTTCCTGAGACAGGATGGTGGAGTAACTCCTAAGAAGGGATTTAGTCTTCAATCTTTGGCTTACAAGACCAATGTTTTTATAAACTATTAGAGTTAATTAGAAGAGAAGCTGTGCTTGTCCCATCCTTGGAATCTTCAAGGCCAGGGTGCAACTTCAAGGCTTGGAGCAACCTGGGATAGCAGAAGGTGTCCCTGCCCATGGCAGAGGGTGGAATGTGATGAACTTATACATCCCTCCCAACTCATTCTGTGATTCTGGGATAGTTGGTGCTTTGTGGCACATCTCAGACATATCTGGTCCAAGCCCTGCTCCAGCCAGGCCACCCAGAGCCCAGGACCATGTCCAGGGGACTTTTCAGTATCCCTGCAGATGGAGACTCCTGTGCCAGCCCTCAGTCACCCTCAGGAAAGGGCTTTTCCTGCTGTTCAGAAGAGCCTCCTGCATTTGAGTGCCCTGTTAACCTCAGGTGGGCTGATGTTTTCCTAAAGGGGATCTTCAAGAGGTTCCATCAGGGGCCCAGTTGTCATTTTAACAATCCAAAAGAATACAAGCAGCTGATGTGACTGGTTATGGCATTACTCTCATCAGCAGTCTGTGTGATTTGACTAATGGAGACAAAGTCTGCTACTGTTGCAGCTGGAGATGTTGAAGGTGAGTTCTGTGTGCCCTGGGGTTGTTCTCCCTTCCCATGGCTCCGTGGACATGGTGGTTGCTGCTGCTGCTCCTCTTTGCTTGGGATGCAAAGAACTTTCAGCCCTCTGGAGTGGCACCCTGGTTGTTCCTTTTTGATTCTGTGTCTGTTTGTAGCTGGTTTTGTACCTTTATCCTCCCCCAAGTCTGGCCACACAAAGGCTGCTCATCACCGGGGTAACCTGGCTCTGATCCCAGCAGAAGGTGACAGGCACTGCTGCTATCCCAGCACAAAGGAGCCAGAAGCAGCTCAGCTCCAGGCAAGCCCAGCCCACAGCCCTCAGCTGCTGAACTCCACTGGTAAAGACAGGAACCATGTTCAGGGGCCTGCAGCTTTGGGAAATAACCTAAAATGTGGCTCTGCTGTAGATGCCAGGAGGTACCAGAGGACCTTTCCTTTGCTTATGGGGGTGGCTGTGCAGGGACAGCCCCTGGCCTTCATCATCACCTGCAGGGAGCTGCTTGGGACAGGGGTCAGTGAGGGTCTGCAGGTGTGACGGTGTTCACAGGGGTCCTAGGATGAGGGAAGAGATGAGGATCTGACTCCATGTTTCAGAAGACTGATTTATTATTTTATTATATATATATATTATTAAAACTATACTAAAAGAATAGAAAGGATTTCATCAGAAGACTCGCAAGGAAAGGAAAAAGAATGAAATGATAACAAAATCCTGTGTCTGACCAGAGTCTGATACAGCTGGGCTGTGATTGGCCCGTAATTAGAAACAACCACATGAGACCAATCCCAGATGCACCTGTTGCATTCCACAGCAGCAGATAATCAATGTTTACA
>JAWWMS010000173.1:5756413-5782862 GCA_035048045.1 Chlorospingus semifuscus
ACATGATGCATAAATTCCATTCAAACACAGGATTCTGTCTGGTCAGTGTCAGCTTCTTCCTCTGAATCCTGACAGTGTCTTCAGAGCTGAGCGAGGCAGGAAGAAGTTCATTTCTTCTGATAATGGAGCAATAAATTCTCTTTCTCTGAAAGATTGCGGTGTCCTGTGGCTGCTGTCTCAGTGCGAGTCCTCTCTTTAAATTATGTTATAACTTAAAACTGTATTTAACACACTACATAAGAAAATAATACAGCATAACTTTCTAACATAACACATATAATATTCATTTCAACATTTGCAAAAAGCCAGTCATAAAATATGCAATTTTCACAGGAGCATTCTCAAAGTCCAGATCATTCCCTTAAAAGAAAATCGCCCTCATCCTCCCCCAGGTACCCAGCACTGCTCACATACAAATTGCAAAGCATTTGTGCTTCTCTGCTTCCTGCTTTGTCAGAGCACAGGGCTCTTGCCTCTGTACAAACACTAAATTGGAAGTAGATGAGTTTTTCAGTCCTTTGATTTGCACCTGGCTGAAGTACCATCAAATTGTGCTGTTCACTGCCTTGGGGCTTTTCTGAGGCTGATAAGGGGTGAAGAGCAGTATCCAGCTGATGTTGGGTCCCGTATAATGCTTGTAGGCAAGAAAATGTCTTTGCAGACCATGACCAACAGTACTTAGAGAAAAAAACAGAAGGAAAACAGAATATACTGTTTTTTTTCTTTTCTTTTCTGTAATGTTTCCATCAGAGCCTCTGCAGTTGCAAACTACTGAACATTCCAGTGTGTTCTCTGATTTCTATGATTCCTGTGTGTTTGTGAGGAGGAAAAACTGAGCCACTTACAAACTGCTGATCAGAGGGGCCTCTCTGTGCAGCTGATGCCCTCATTTTCTAGGTCAGACTGGCAATTGGAGAACAACTTTCTTTGTCTTTCCTTTGACAAAAAAGGTGATGCCAGTGTCTACATCCTGAAGTAACAAGAGCAGCTGGTCCTCGCTGGCTCTGAGATTTCAAAACATGTAAATAAATGTTTAGCCTTAAAGAAACACAACTAAATCCCTGAGATTTGGGTGTTTAAATAAGTTACATGTGTGGTTATGAATCACTAACAACAGTGACACAGGAAGGGTTTGTAAGGCCTGGCTAGATCTCCTCCATGGAATTAGCCTTGTTGGAGAATCCAAATTTGTACTAGAAACTTGGAGACAGTAGTTGTATGCAAAGAGAGATAAACAAAGCTAAGGAAGCTCTGCTCTGTGAGTCTGATCCAGGAGATCTCTGGTTCTAATTATTTTTGAGTCCTTTAAATACCAGCTCCTTGAGCCCTTCAGGGCATCACTGCGCTCCTTGCCTTGCAGCAGGATGAAAGCCAACTGCTAAGGAGCTGCAGCTTCAATTGTTCCCTCCCTCCCTTGGGGGGAAAAAGAGGATAATTGCCTTCAAGATCATCCAGGGGCTGTAACTTGGATCTCCTGAAGCAGCAGAGCAACTCTGGCTGTATATAGAGTCCCCATTTGCCCACATTGGCATTTGCTGCTCCAACGTGCCAGCCTAGTTGTGCTCTGGTTTCTCCAGAAAAGCTCTCAAAGACCCAAGAAGTATCAAAAGGATGATGATACTTTCCAGTATGTAAAGCACTTTTCCGGTTTCTTTTTTTTTTTAATCATCTTATCATACTTTTCCAGTTTATTTTTTTATCATCTCTGGATGAAGCCCAAGACACATTCTCAAATACACCCTCAGCAATACTCTTGGGCTTCTCCTCTTCCTTTCTGCTTTGGTGCAAAGGTTAAAGCAAGAGTCAGTTTTGCTTATAACAGGTTTAAAAAGGAGCAGAACTCAAAGGAAGCCTCACCAGCAAGCCTTGCTTTCCCACCCAGCAGGGATGAGCCATGTGGCAAATTGTTTGTTAAACTGAATCCTGTGTTCTGTGCTCCAGCAGGAGCCAAACAAGGGGTGCTGCAATTACAACTTCATTCCCTGATCACCTGCCCCAGCATGGCAGCAATAAGCATCCACAATTTGTCACTGCATGGCCAATTAATCTTTAAACAGAAGTGGCATCTTAATTGTATCCACTAATAGTCAGCTTCAATCAAAAATCTCTGTGAGTCATTCCAGCCAGACTGGCTGTGGCTCCCAGCTCCTGCTTGTGCTGGTTAAGGGACTCAAATGAGATCATTGTGGTTTTATTTATGAATACAATCAACAAAAGGGGGAGGAGGGGTGCAGTGTCAGCCACATAAACTCTGGGGCATCTTTATCACTTGGCATTAAGCTGGGGAGACAGGGCAGCTGGGATTTATGGGTTAGTGTGTGTGGCTCCTTTTTATGGCTTTTGCATGATTTAGGCAGAGCTGGGCTTGTGGACGGAAAAACTGATGGGAGGGAGGGTCTTGGGTTTTAATTTTGCAGTTCCTGTTTATGACAGTAGTCATAAATTTCAAGGTTGTTTTGTGGTGAGGCTGCAGCTTTCAATTATTGGTGTAGAGATGCAAATGTGAGCAAGCAGAGTGAGAGCAAATCCTATTCCAAAGCAATGTTTGGGTGTGAGAGTCTGCAAGAATTGCTCGATGAATTCTGAGTCTCTTCCCATTTTGTGGCAGACTCAGATTACACCTGCAGCTCTTGGAGCAGAAAACGGAACAATCTCCCCTTCTCACAAATCCTGAGAATTTTCCTCTCTTGTGAGTGCTTCTGGCTCTCGAGGTGTAGCGACCCTCTCAGAGCACCTGGGCAGGGTTTGAGCTGGGGATGCACAGGGATAGCATGGGAGCAGGAGAGAGCCAGCAGAACCTTTAAGGATGAGGTGAGATTTCCCTAACCTAGAGAGGGACCTGTGCCTGCTTTTCCATCCCATTGAATCACACTGTGGATCGATAGCAGACAAATGATTCTGGTTGCCAGTGGCTAGTTTGTGAGATTTTTCTTCATTACTGCTTCAGCTGCAGTGCTGCTGTGGAGGGAGGAGGATGCAACTAATTTAATTTCTCTCCTGATCAATACTTACCCAGATATGTAAACCCTGCTTGCCAGATGTGCAAACAAGGGCTTTTTGGTTAAGCTCCTCCTATCAGAAGACTTCAGCTCCCTTTGCAAACTCCCAAGTACAGCTCAAAGGCTTCAGAATTATTGTGTTCAAGAGAGGCTGTGCTGGAAGAGATGGGTCAGTGAGTTAGAACTGTTGTGTGGCACTGGGAGGAAAAGGCAAGGGGACACAGGAAGCCTCAGCAGGGGGTGGACAAATCTCAGCTCCTAACTCTTGCAGAAACCTCCTGTTTGTCTTTTCATGTTGCAAATAAGACTTTACCACAGAGCTCTGGAACCCTCTCCCTTGTTCCTTGGTGCTGACCTCCAGGATCAGGAAAGGAAAATGTTTCTGTAGCACCCTGAAGGCTCAAGAGAAGCTGCTTCATCCTTCTGTGGGTGTGCAAACTCTGACGTGCACTGCCCAGCCACTTCCCAGCTGATCTTCCCTGATTCCTGCTGGTTCCTGCTGCTGCTCCTGCACAGCTGGGAAATGAAAAGCACTTTCACCAAACAAATAAATAAATCTGCTCTGAGATTTCCTCCTTCCTCTGCCTGCCAGCATCTCTGAGGACAGGTGATGTTTAATAGCTCTGTTCTCTGCTGTTAACTTCACCACTGCTTTTGTTTGGGTTTTTTTTTTTTTTTTGTCTTTGTTTTCTTGTTTTGGTTTGGTTTTTTGTTGTTGGGGGTCTTTTTGTGTGTGACCTCCATTTTTGCTGTAAGAAACTCCTTTCCTTGCTCCTTGTTGCCCCTTGCATCTCCACTTCCTTAGAACTGAGCACCCGTGTCCTCCCTCCCTGCTTTTTCTTCTTTTCCCTCTACTCCTGAATTACTTGATGGAGCACCCAGCTCCCTGGCCTGTGTGACCTGTCCTGGCCACAGCCTTCAGCCTGTTTCCTGTTAGGTGCCCTACCCCTGGGAACACTCCAGGCCAGGCTGCACAGTGCTCTGTCCAACCTGATCTGTGGAAGGTGTTCCTGCTTATTGGACTGGAGAGCCTTTAAAGGTCCCTTCCAGTCCAAACCATTCTATGATTCTGTGGCTGCTGGGTGCCAGACACTCAACCCAGGGGGATTTTGCTCGCAATATCCACAGGTTTTCAGACTTGGGGCTAAGGCTCAGCTGCTGATGCTTTTTCAAAGCCAACTAGATGAAGGTGTGATGCTACGTAAAAGGCGAAAGAATTCCATTGCCTTATTCACGTGTTTCTGGTGCCAGACACATCAATAGACAGAAGAAATGCTGGATAAGGACCAGAGGAGTTGTAATTAACACATTAAAGAGATCAACTGACTGCAGGATCAAAAGTGGAGTAGGAAGTGAAACCTTCGTGTAATGTGACCCTGGCTGTGCCTCGATGATTTGATTTATGCCAACAGTAAAGGCCCATAGGAAGCTGATGCTGCCTTGTAAACTCCTTTTCCTTTCATGTAAACTGCTTCCCACAGTCTGGCACCAAAAAGATAATTTCCCTCTCCTTCTTGTCTCTTTATAACAGCATAATCCTCACGATCTGATTCCTGCCTTTACCGTATACTTGCTCACTGCTAAACAAACTTCTGTACATGTGCCAGTGTTTTGTTGACAGAAAAATCATTTTGTCACTAGAATTATGTGTATGCACCTGATGAAATCCCTTCAACTGACAGAATCCTTTTAGTCCCATAAATTTACTCAACTAAATGATATTAGAAGGATTAAACCAAGAATTTCATCAAACTCCTTCCTCTAAGGGAAGAATTTCATTGATCCTCTCTGAGGTTGGAGAGACCTGTGCAGTCAAATGTATTTATTTGGTGAACAAGTCTGCCATGGCCTTAAAATTGCTGCAGCAGAGCACAGAGATGCAGGGATGCATTAGATGAGCAAACTGATGTGGTGAGATCAGGCCTGAAGTTTCTCTGTGAGATGTAGCACTACAGGGAACTTGGTTTGTGGATGTCAGGTCTCTGTGGCCATCACCACAAGAAGGGAGGCACTGGTTCCCATATGACTCTCACAATAGAAAACCTGAGATTGGCAAAAAGTTAATTTTTTCAGATGGGGGAAGGAGAGTGCCAGTATGCAAAAACCAGAATAAGCAAATACTGCAAATGTATTTGTGTTTCTACCTCTTTTTGGAGATTTTCTCCTTCATGATCTGTTCTCCTGAATGTTTTCCTAGGCCAGGCTTGGCTGCTGTTCTGTGAGTAGCTATGCCAAAGCAGGGAAATGCTATTCTTGTCTCTTCTGCAGCACCTTTAACTTTGTGTGTTCAGTGGTGGAAGAAGTTGGGTATGGAGGAAAGAAGGAAAAAACCCCATCATTTTTTTGTTCCCAGAGAGGTCACAGAGACTGGAAATGCTGCTTGCTTTTCTGTATGGTGATGCCTAATGATATGCTGTCATCTCTTCTGCCATAGGAAGCCTTGATTTCCTCTCTTGGGTCTTTCTACAGCTGGATGATGGGTGAAAAGGGATCCCCAGGCATTCCTCTCTGCTGGGAGCCTGAGTACAGCTATAATAATTAATAATAATGACCCAAATTATTGCTCCTGGCTGTGTTCTGATGAGGCTCTGAAAGCCTTTTGCACAGAGGAATAAGAACTGATCCCCTGTTCAGCCTGGGTCTGTCTCATGCCAGCGTAGAGGCAATTTATTTGGAGCAGTACTATGACTTTTTTTCCCAGAGTGCTGGGTTTGAAGAAATCAAGCCATAAGGGTTATTTATATGTGTTTTACTCCTTGTGTGGATGCAGAGCTGGGATAAAGCCACCTACAAATTCATCTGGGCATTTACACCCCTTGTAGAAACTTCTGGCTTGTGACTCGCTGCTGTTACCTCTAATGAGGTGTTATTTTTGTAGCTGTTTTAGGTTTGGACTGGGATTCCACACAGATTCTCAGTGTGGCTCTTCCCAGGGGCTCTGCTTCCATGCATTTGTTCCCTCCATGTCCTTCTGTCTGGGAAATGCGCAGGGACTTTGCCCCACCTCTCTTCTCCATGGTGACTGCACTCCATGATGCACTTCCATGGCCAAGGGCTGGCATGAAATTAACACTGCATTAGTTCCCTGCTCCTTCTCTGACCTGCAAGTCAGTATTTTTATAACGAAACCATTAAAATAGGCACAAGGTGTGTCTGTGAAATCAAAAACTTTTAAATAATTTTAATAATTTTAAGTCTGCTATTGAATAAGGACAAGTGTGTATATGGTGTTGGAGCTGATGCCACTTTCTGTTCAGGCAGGGTTTCTTCCCTTTGCCAGCTGATTCATCTCTAAAATAAACAACCAGTGTTGAAATTAAAGCACATTAATATAGCTGATTTGTAAATAAAAAGGAGAGTTAGCCAGACAGAGCAGAAACATAAATAGAGACCAAATGTTATAATGTAATGAGAGACGATTCTCCTGTTTAGAAAAAGACTTTTCTTCCCCTGCGTGTTCATGGTAATAGAGCAGGAGGCACATGGGCTGCTGGTACAGCAGAAATGCCATTGCCTAGTACTGCAAATGTGGAGATAAATCTGTTATTTGGATGTTCATCAATTATAAAAACCATTTTGAAGGTCCACAGCAATTATCCACTCGAGGGGTTTTCCTGAAAACTCTTCTTGGAAAAGTTTACTTTGGTGAATTGCATTGCAAATATCCTGTCAAGCCTGGGAGAAGAGGGGGAGAAAGAAACCCAAACCTCCACTGCTTCCCCTGAAAATTACCCCAGTGTGTGGAGGTGGTTTGAGTGTTTAATAACTTGCAATAAAGAAACAGAGAGGTTATGGTCACAGCCACGTAATCTGGGGGATGTGGCTGAGTGCTGCTGCTCCCAGGCAAGGACAGCTCGTGGATGGATATTAAGACGGAGATTATTCCGTGTGATGCACTCGAGCTGCACGGGGAAGAATTAATTGACACCTAGATGTATTGGGGGTAGGGACGGTGACAACATATGATAAATGAAACGCACAGCAGTGAGAGCAGATGTATGCTGGAAGGACAGCATGATAAATGTACATCTTGATACTTACAGTGCCTGAGAAAATGCTCCCGATCTGATAGCGCTTCAGAAGCTGCAGTCGTGTTTGAGTGCAGCAGGTCCTTGATTGATTTAATTAGTTCTCATTAATGGCATTGAAGATAGTTCAGCAACAAGACCCGGAGAGTTGTGCTGAAGCGTTGCATGTTAATTGCTCGATGATTTGTGTTGTGGGACAGCTCTTTTGCATAAGTACAAATTAGGCTGTGAGTTGTTTGGAAACACTGATGCCTATCTTTGCTGGGAGCAGGGTCTGTGCTGCATCGAGCACCTTCCCCATCCCAGCATGGGCTCTCTGTGTCCCAGGAAGGTTTACAGCCTTCAACGAGGCTCTGGCCACAGCCTGCAGGGCTCCTTCCCCCGTCAGCCCCCTCCCTGCTCACATGAATAGAATGAACCTTAAAAATCAATATTCTCATTAAACCTTATAAATTATTCTTTTGATCTCCATTGACTCTGAGGAGTGAGCAAGCTGGCCCAGAGAAAATTAGAATAGCCCCTAAGGCTATATCTACTCAAATTTATTTATTTTTTTAACCTTTCTCATAATAGCATTTTCAAATTCAATTTAGTGCTCTTAAGTCAACTGCAAAATGACGTTTGGTCAAACAAGCACACTTCCTTCCAATATTTTTTATTTCATGTAAGAAGCAGCTAAGCTTGATATTTCCTGACTTACGTGCAAGTTACCTGTCTCTGCCCTGGACTTTGCTGCTCTTTGTAGCTCTCCATGTCTGACATGGCATTTTCCATGCTGTCCTGGTTTACAAGACAGGTGTCTGCTAGGGAAGACAGAAAAAGCCTCCCTTGGAATGGAGAATGTAAACCTTCTCCCTCAGCATTATTAGAATCTTGACATTCAGGGGCTCCCAAGCAAAGATATGAGAATAGGAACAGCAGTTCTTTATTAGTATGTGTAATAAAGCAAACAAACAACAACAATTATGGCATTAACAAAAATCTGACCACAGTCCTGGCCTCCCGGCGCTTTCCCCTTGGGTGCAGTTCTGGGCCCGGCCAGCAGGGGCGCTGCTGGCTCACGGCAGGGCGGGTGCGGTGATTCCCCCGCGCTCCTGCAGGGGGCGCTGTGGCACAGGCCCGGCCGCGTCCCCGTCACGCGGCAATGGCGGGCCTGGCCGCGTCCCCCTCACGCGCCAATGGCGGGCCCGGCCGCGTCCCCCTCACGCGGCAATGGCGGGCCCGGCCGCGTCCCCCTCATGCGGCAATGGCGGGTGGCGTCCCCCTCACGCGGCAATGGCGGGCTTGGCCACGTCCCCCTCATGTGGCAATGGCGGCTCAGCCGAGACAGGGAGGGATGGAGGAGAGGCGTGGCCTCACAAACCCCCAGGGGAGGCCGATCTCGGTGCTCCTAAGAGGATTCTCGGAAGCAGCAGGCTGGAAATGGTAGGTATGAGCAGAAATCCCCAGGTAGTGAACAAGAATGTTGCAAAACTCTGCGGCAAATAGTTGAACCTGCGGGGTGTCCTGGCAGGGCAGGGGAATGAGGGGCCCAGCAGCAGGAGGAAGGTTCTCCACTGGGTCATGATGGGGGTAGGAGAAGGCAGCAAGGATGGAGTCTTGCAGTGGTGGCAAATCCTCTCCACAGTGCCCACAGCCTGTCTTCCCTCCAGTGCCAGCGGAGAACTGTCCTCAACCCCTTTCCCCAGCCCGAATTTCCCGGTATCTCTGCCCCTGCCCCCTGAGAGAAACTCCCAAAAACCAAAAGTTCGCCTTCCCCGCCCATCTCAGGCCTCAGATCCTATTAGCAACTCAATGGGAAGAAATTCTCGAGGTTTCCACAGGGAAGAACAGAAAAAAAAAAAAAAACAACCCAAAACTCAACCCCCAACACATGCCCAAAATCCACCTGGGGCTGAGCTCTTTGGAGATGACTTTGCTCTTTGGAGATGACAGACAGATGCATTTCCAAAGGTCAAGATAAGGAGTGAGTACACTCTGTTTTTGTAGTAAAGGGATTGTAAGAGTTATTTACTTTACTCCATGGATCAGGAAGGTAAGCAGGCTGAGGGTGGACACAGAAGATGAAAACATGGGATGGCCCAGTGCCAGATTGGCTGGACATGGGGGGAGCAGGAGTTGTGTGGTGTTTCCTAATGCTGCTGCACCTGGGGAGGTGAGGGGGGAAAGCTGGGGCAGAGGATGGAGCTGGTGGCATGTTCTTACTGGAATGTAATTGCTGAGGAGTGATACAGACCATTGCTTTTGAGTAGGTTATACCCATTTGGTCCAGTCATAATTCTGGTGTTGCATTTGTTGTCTAGACTTTGTTTTGTTAACCTTATGGCTATTTAAAGGGTTATTGTTCACGGGTGGTGTTATTTGCTGATAAAAGAAACCTCAACAGACATTCACTGCAGCAGGAGAATTCCCAAGCAAGGTGTACATCACCAGAGGGCTGCATCTGGGAAATCATCAAGGTTGTCCTTTAAAAGAGGAGCATTGTCACAACAGGCCCTGGAGGGGTAATTATTAGCACAGACTCCATGTATTTCAGGAGGCTGATCAATCTATCTTTGTTAAGAAACTCATTGCTCTTATAGACAGTAAGAATACAGGTGGACCCATTGGTCCTCCAATCCAAACACCATCACCATTGGCTGATTAAGAAACCACCCTGTGGTAAACAAATCTCCATAACACATTCCATGTGTTCACAACAACAAGTGCAGCAAGTGAAGATTAGAATTGTTTATCAATCTTTTCTCTGAGCTTCTCACAGACTTTTCCAGGACGATGCCTGGGAAAATTATGTGTTTCTCTTTGTGGTCAGAGAGCTGCTGCCACAGAGGGTTAGAGCTGTATTCTGGTCTCCAGAATGGTTTAAAAGAATGGGAATTAAGAAATCTGTCTTGTCTGCCATTTCTATGTGAAAACCAACATGACAGGTCTGTGCATGTTGCTACACCTCCATTCTTTCTTCAGGAGCCATAATGCTTGACAGCATCACAGGGAGATCTGATTTGACAAGTGAAAGGCTGCCTTTGACTCCAGTTCTGGCAGCCACAGACTACAAAACCTCGGTCTGAGGTTTTGAGTCCCTTGATCTGCCTTGCTGTGACCAGAGAGGAGCAGAAAGATGTGCCTGCCTCTGCCAGTGCTCCCTGACTGCAGAGGCACTGTGAGATGGTCCTTTCCCAAAGGCCAGAAAGAACCCAAAATGCTTTTCATGGATAAGGATTCAGTCCCAGCTGTGAGCACACAGGCAGAAATACATTTCCTGTTTGGACTCCTCTGGATGAAGCCCAGAGGTGTTGTATGCTGGATTTCAGTGCTGAGAGGGGACATACCTTTTGGAAGCATTTAAAGACAACATTCTCCACAACTGTGGTTCCGAGCAGTCCAGCTTTGGGGTGTCTGGGAGCTGTTTGCAGGCTGGGTTCAGTGTCCCTTGCCCACACTGGATGTGCTGGATGCTCTCTTTGCCTGCACTGAGTGTGCCCCCTGAGGGACAGAAATAAATCACAGACAGCTTCTCACCTCCAAGCACAGGGCAGCATCACGTGCATGGACATGGGAATGGTTTATGTAGCAGAATTAACTGTTCAGCTGTTCAGGCTCATGAGGGCCACTTCAGAAATTAAAGGCAGTGTTCAGGAGCTGGCTCAGCTGTCTCCTGGCAAATCTGTTCCCAGTGAACAGTGTGTGCTGCTGGATGACTGTGGTAAAATGCAAGCTGTGCTTCCCAAAATAACTGGTTTTCCCCACCTTTGTTCTTTTTTCCCACCTTTCTTCCACACCTGATGCTGTGCTCAGAAGTGGTGGGAGAAGCAAGGTGTGTGTACTGTATGCTCTCCGTGTTCTTGGCCAGCCAGGGCTTTCTGGACTGGAGGCTGCATCATGTTCAAGTCTCACCTGTTTTGTGTTTTCACTTCCTGCTTTTATCATGGGAAGTCTTTTTACACTGTGAGAAAGTGGCATCTGTGGTCACCTTGAAAAAGTTATTAGGGCCGAGCCAGGAATTCTGGGCTGCAGTGACAGAGCTGGTGTGGGACATTTGGCTTGTACCTGCCCAGACCCAAAGGGACACCTTTGCACAGGGTTTGGGAGGAGTACTGGCTGCTGCCCCCATGGGGCTCAGAGAATCTAGCAATTTCAGAAGGGACAGAAAACAGCATTCGCCTTGGTGGCAGAGAGGAATCAGGTTCTGTATTTATGGATGCAGTGTGAAGCAGTCACACCATTTGTAAGTTATACCTTGTGATTAGACAGGTCACTGAACTCATTTAACCTGTGGCTTTGGCAATGTGATTGCATCAAGAGAGGGCTGAGAAAAGAATTTCTCTCCTTGAAGGAAATCGTAGATGTTGACCTTCTCTTTTGCCCTGGAGGAAGGCAAAGAAAGATGAAAATGAAGAGGTTTTGCAAAGGCAAAACTCACAGTGATTTCAATTTACTGCAGCTCTTTTACTCCATCAGGTCGTTTTGATGGTAAGATTAAAGTGACTCCAATAAAATCCATTCTGCAATTATTTCCCAGAGGTTATTTCTGTTGAGTGCAGTTTTCCAGATGGGAAGCTCATCTGGAAAACCAGGAAACTTCCCAGCAGCTCTAGAGACCCACAGGTTTTCTGTGCTGGGAAGGGCAGTGAAGCCCCAGCACCGTCTGCAGTTTGTCAGTACCTGTGGCTGACATTACAGCCATGCTCAGCAGCATTCCTACACAGCCATGAGCTGGGATCAGCTGAGTTTTGGGACAGGGAGGAAAGCTGATCAGCAGGAACAAGAAACCTCTCCCTTCTGAAACAGTAAAAGACTAAATGCTTGGTATTGTTAGAAGGTTTTTGTATGTTTTTCTTAATGGGACCTTTTTTGTGCAAAGCAGCAGGATTCCTGCACAAAATCCACTCTGAAGCCAACACGGAACTTTCTGAGTGACACAGCTGAGTTTCCTGAGGTGTAACCCTTTCTCAAAGAATTATTTTCTAAAGTCCAGTCCCTTGGTTTATAGATTTGATGAGAAGATAACATGGTGCAGGAGGCTGCTTTACAGCCCTTGCCCTTTCTATGAATGCTGTGCTTTTCCTGAAATTGTCTCCAGTATCAATTCTATAGAGAATTTGTTTTAATAATAACTAGTCTAAAGAAACAAATTTCATTGTCTAAGAATAAAAGGGACCCTGGCTTTTAAAATATACAACTTGCCTATGTGACACACAGAGACCTCTTTGAGCAGGATGGGTGGGACTCTTCTGCCTCCTGACTTGAAGGTGTGTGAGAAAGACCTTGGCCTTTAATCATGATCAAATACTTGTGTTAAAACCCTCCCTTGAAGTTCCCAATTTGGCAAAACTCTTTGTTGCTGTTGTGGAGGGGAGTGTTGCTCATCACTTCGTGAGCTGTATCTTGGGAGTTACTGGTAGTTTTCATTAAACTAGGATTTAGAATAAGCAAGTTGCAGTGGTCCAACCATAAATATCAAATAGAGGTTGGTTGAGAACTGATACCATATTTTTGTGCAGGATAGCTGAAATAAATTTATTTCTGAAAGGAGTACTTGTAATTTGATAGAAACTCAGTGTACAAACTAGCCTGGGTGAAGGGTGCTTTTTGTCTGAATAAGTAAAACCCTTTGGCTGTCTACAGAAAAAACCTTAAACAAACCCTGTTTTAGTAAAAATCCTTCATTTCCATTATTATGCAGGAAAACCTCAGGGGACCAAAGGTTTGTATGTCTGTCTTGGCCTGCTTTCTACTGTGAATAGGAAGGTCATATCTGCAGCATGATCTGTCCTTCAAAAGATGTCAAAACTTTCCCTCCCCTTGGAGGTATCTGGCCTTGTGAGTGAAGGTGACTTCTCCCAGGCTGTCACTCAGCGCTGAGGCTCCACAGTCTGCTTTTCTCCTCTTCTTTTATGGGATGATGAAATACAAAATCTAAACTTTCAGTAAAATAGCTCATAATTTTATATGTGTGGATCTGGTTGCAGTGAGAACTTTGCCCTGTAGGTTTGGCTGGATATATATATTTTTTTTTTTCCCCTAACACTCTTATTTGGACTTGTGTATTTGTGTTTTGATTTGGGTCTGCCTCAAGTTTCTAAATTTAGGTGAGAATGAAGATGTGCTTTTACCATTTCCCATGTGAATGGGTTCCTAGCAGCTTTACAGGGTCGATAATAGCCAAGCACAGAGGCATGTGCTGAGAGTAGCACAGAGGGAGGCCAAGTGAAGTGGGGAGAAAAGCCAAGACCTGCAATTCTACAAAATAGGGTCTCCCTTTACATTGGAACCAATCTTTTTCTTCTTCAGGCAAAGCTTTTCTCTTGCTACAGACACAAATCTCAGCTCATTTTTACTGCTGTGCTCCCAATTTTATTGCTGTGGTAGCACTGATGGAATTGCTCAGCAGTAGGGCATGTGGCTTCCCACCAGTCTCTCTGTCTCAGCCATCAAATCTACTTTTCCCTTCCTCCTGCTGAGCCTTGAGCCACTTTCAAAGGGTCTAAAAGGAATTTGTGTGGTGCTGATGTTTAGCAGGCCAGTGCTGCTGTATTCACCCAGTCTTTCCCTTGAGCAAGTGAGAGCTGTTTATGACTGTTTATGACTGGAGCAAGGGCATTTAATTTTCATCAGTCATTCCTAGTTTTAGCCTTTACCTGAGATTTTAGGAATAACCACAGCTTCCCAGCAAGAGTCTGCTGTCTGTAGCACATTGTGTGATGCCCTCGTGTCCACACAGCTTCAAGCAACTGAACCTGCCTTGGTTCATCAGTTTTGCTCCAGAGAATATCTCAAGCTTTAACTGTGGCTCATTAATAGGTTTGGGGAATAAAATATTGCACCAACCTTATTTAACACCTCCTGCTTTTTACTAAGCCTTATTGCAGTGCCCACTGTACACAGATCAGAGCTGCATGCCCCTGGTTCAGTGTTGCCAGAGAAGTGCTCAATCAGTGAGCAAAGTGGCTGCTGTCAGGGATGTGGACAGGTAAAGGCATCACACTGTCATCAGGTTTTTGGCTAAGGAAGGACTCTTGCTAGGAGAGCTCTCTGGGAGCACTTAGGCTCTCATTGCCCACTGTCAAGAAGCCAGGTTCTGGATTAAGGAGGTGACAAAAAGCCGGCTGAAAATCACTCCAGGGCTGGGCTCTGGTGGGGATGTTTGTTGGCATTTTCTTGATGCAGAGGTGTTTCAGCAGGTGAAAAGGGAAATGGTGTCTGTTCTTGCCATCACAGTGACCTCTTTCCAAGCATGCAAAGCTCAAAGGTAGTTGCCATTAATGCATTTTTAGCTTGTTGTTACTCTGGTTATGCAAATATCAGTGCTTCTACCCTCTCTGGTCTTTTCAATTTAGAGAAGTGAAAATGAGACTTACAGATTATTTTCAGTAAAAAACCTCATTGGGGAGGAAGTCCTTTATTTGGGTATTTGAGGTGCATGTAGAGGAGGGCTGGGTTTTCTCTGTAAGCAAATGCATGCTTAGATCTGTTTCAAAAGAGGCAAATAGGAATGCTTCACTTTGGTCAGCACTCTGAGGAATTTCTGGCCTTTCTAAAGGTAGCATGACTTTGTACAGCAGGTGGTTGTTCACAGGTCACATGGAAAAATGAGTGGTGTAAAGGAGAGGATTCCATCCACTCTAGCAGAGGAAGCAAATCAACTCAATGCCAGGGCATGCACAGGGAGCCTGAGCATTTTGCACACCCTGAAAATCTTGGCTATCGGGATCTTGGGAACACACAGTTTTGGCTCTGCCCATTTGCAGAGGCAGCAGCAAGAAAAATGTGAATCCTGCATGCTTCAGTGGCCAGCATAATTGAAATCTCTGATAAAATGTAAATTAACAGGGGGATCTTTCCTGTGCCATCCTGAGGACGTTGCTTCCATTTTATTCAAGATGACTGTGAAGAGTGGACTTGTCTCTTGAACATCCCTCTCTAATACAGCTTCAGGGTGACACCCATCTAGCCTTGATCCTGTAAACTGTAACCTCTGATATTATGGGGCCAGAAAATGGCCCCATAATGAAAACAGAAGATTTTAATAATTTATCTATGAATGTATGTATGTATATATATATATATACACACACATATATATATATATATTTTAAGAAAATGTTGATAGCTGTTGTCACAGAACATACAAAATTTCTCCAACAAGTGGCAAAAAATATCTGCCTGAGTTTGCTTGTAATTAAGGAGCCCAATGCTGTTAATTGGACAGATAAGTGGCAGGCCCTGATTTGACAGTGTACTGGTGAATCCCAGTGTATGAGACATTCCCAGGAAGCCACAAAGAAGATGTTCCCTTGGCCACAGAAGGATATACAGAAATGCTCTTCTGGGGAGAGGCCATCAGGAGTCAGGTGTAGGGACTGGCAGAAGCAAAGCTCTAATAGAGTACTAAAATTGCTTTGGGTAATGTTCTTACAGAAAGAAATCCTAATTTCAGGAATAATAAGAATGGGGAACAGGATGCTTGCAGCTGAAGGAAAGGGGCTCTGCATGTTTCTCAGGAGAGACACAGGCCTAGGATGATGGTGTGGATTTTCTGTAATTAATTTTTTTAACTTGCTAAATGTCTTAATCTTGTAGGATGAAACTATCTTGCTTAGCCAACTGCTGGTGAGTTCTGTGAGAAAGGTAAGAATTAAACTTGTTTCAGGATATTTACTTGAACAATTTGTATTCTCTTATTCAATCAGTTGTCTTTTTATAAGGCTGAGAGAGGCTGTGAGCAGTGTTCAAGAAACAGGCTCTAAGGGGGGATGTCTCAGTTTATTGGTCCCATTTGAAAAATTGCATCCCTTCATCTCCTCCAAAAAAGAGCTGTGATCTCCTCCTGCTCCCACTCATCACTTGCAATATTGCAGCTTTGTGCAGCTTGTACTCACAGTGCCAGAGCAATAATACTTCTTCCAGACCTGCAGGAGGCCTGCAGCTCCCCAGAAACACAAAGGAACTGCTGGCAGAGTTTTTCCACCTTCTCACCAACATGCAAAGATGTGGCTCTCTGGAGCCTGGGAGATCTCAGCCCATCTGTGGAAATAAAGGGATTTCTGAGGATATTTTTTTTTTTAACCTTGCAGGCTGGAAGAAGTGGCATCCACAGCTGGTTACCCCGTGGGGGTGGTGGAGAAAGCCAAGGAATAGAGACAGGAGTATGTGTCACTAAATTAACATACCTGCTCTGCTGTGGGACAGCTACATCAGCATCACTGCTGTCACCTGGCACGACCACAGGCATTAAGTGAGAATGAGTCTGTCACACTTCATTTACCAGGCTTTGATGATGGATTTGGTGAAATTGTTGTCTGGGATGATCGACTTTTCTCTTGTATAAATGTCACAGGAGCACTTGATGGGTCTGATGGCATCAGCATGGTGGTGCAAAGGCAGCTGTAATGTGTTGGGGGAGGCAGAGCTGAGCAGGAATCTCAGCTGTGGAAAGGGAAGGCTGTTGGAAGTCTGCAAGCTGCTACAGCAGCTTGGTCCAATGGATGGATGTTCTCCTGTGGGAATAAACTCCAACAACCAGAGGTCTGGTTCAATATATGCACAGGGGAGCCCTGAGCCCTAGTATTGCGTCTTGTGGGGGCTTCACATTAAAATCCCAACCCATGGATTGATCTCTCTGCTGCCAGGAAGAAAGCACAGGCTTTAAAATAGATATCCAGAGGTGTAAATAATGAGCTGTTGGTGTTCAGGACAGAACCTGACAGATACGTCCTGCAAAATCACAAGGTGTATAAAGAGGGATGGAGAAGCTGCAGGCCACCTTTTTTATTCCTTTTTTGGAGATTTTCCATGGGGGCAATTGTTGTGAGAAGTCCCGGACTTGCTGAAATGATGGGGCTTTCTAATCTGAAATCAAAATTGAGCTGGTCTGCAGCCCTTGGAAACAGAGAGTGATTCACTGGGGCTGGCCTGAATGACTGGATTTTGATGCATTTGGATTCCTGGCTTCCCTGGAAATCGATGTCAAATGTACCCTTTGGCATCTGAAATGCTTTTAAAATCTGGCCCTAAATGTATTTATGCTCCAGGAAGTGTTGGAGTTGCAATCAAAATGTGGAATTTATGATAAAATCTGTCCTGTGGCAAAGTCTTAATGTTGCTCACCCAGAAACTAGCAGTGAATGCAACACTGGTTACACTGCAGAGAGAAGTGGGAAAAAATACATATTAAGAGAATTTATTTCTTCTTCCTGAATTAATTAGCAAAGTATCCCAATCTCCACAGAAAGTCTTTTTGGACCATGCTGCCAGTAGAATTACATGGGCTCAAATAATCAGTGATTTCTGCTTGATGAAGCAGCATTTTGTTGGTGTTCCCTCATGGTGGGAGGGAACTCCTGTCTATGCACTCATCTTCCTGGTTCCTCACACGTGATCCTCACCCACAGTACCACAAGACCCAGGACAAACTTTGGATAGTGGCACAGGCAGAGAGGGGCTGGCTTAGCAATGCCCTGGGTGTTGTCCTGTTAAACTTTCCATCAGCTCCCTGCTTTGGGTGTCCCTTCTTACCCTTCCTGGCCTCCCACAGGAGCCATGCTGGTCTCTGGAGGAGAGCCCTGTGTGAGAACTGCTCATGTCTCTAGCTGTCACTGTCATATTTTCTGAAAAATCCTCTTTGCCCAGGATTCTTCTCCTGGGAAGCTGAGAAGCCTCAGAGAAAAAGGAAAACAATATTATCTCGTTTGCTTCTCCTGTGTTTTGCTGCTTTGGAATGTGGTTAGAGATTGTTTATTCAACATGTGAATTGTTTTAACTTAATGACCAATCACAGTCCAGTCACGAGTTTTTCTTTATTATCTGGAAGGAGTCACGAGTTTTTCTTTATTATCTTTTAGTCTTCTGTCTGTATCCTTTCTCTATTCTTTAGTATAGTTTTAGCCTAGCATTCTTTAATATATATAACATCATAAAATAATAAATTAGCCTTCTAAGAACATGGAGTCAGATTCATGTTTCCTTCCAACTATGGGGATCCCAGAAAATACCACAAAAAAAGAAGAAGATTGGATTATTTTTTTCCATTACTTAATTATAGTGATTGGCACAATAATTCTGTGGAGTGTTTCCCCATTGGTTTTTTTCATTAGAATTCCCACTTGATGGGGCAAAAAGTCTGGTAATTTTATTAAATGGTAGTTACCATCCATATCTGACCTTTGAGATGTTTCTTCGTAATAAATCTAAATCCTCCGGATTTTAAATGGGTTAAATAGGCTAACTGAGCACTTTTATGCTTACTTTTGGCCTTAAAAGCTCTAAAAAAATCCTCATTTTTATAAATTCCATAGTAATGAATGCTTATCATTCATTACTAAAGTAAATGTAATGCATTTACTGAAATAGTATTTGTATTTGTTCTCCAAAGCAAAAATCTTAGGATTGTGGAGAAGTTTGTTATAAACAATGATTTTAAAAGATTAGGAAAAGATTAACCTTTTGCATTTTTTTGCCTTGTGACTGCCAAACTATTATAGCTTCATTGTTTTTTTTCCTAAAAGAATGAAACTTATGAATGAGCAGAACAGTAAATGATGAATAACAGACCCATAAAATTGTTCATGAATACTGGGGTTTTTGCATGCAAAACTAAATATTCATACATTGAACAGTAATTTCCTAAATATTCATGTTGAACAAAAACTTCTCTGCATGAGTTTTTGCTAGCAATGAATATTAAGGAGCAGGAACCCAATCTGCAGAAACAGCTGTGCAGAGCTGAAACCAATGTTCACTTAACCCTATTTTTGTAGTAGATGTACATCTCAATTTATCAGGAATATTGCACTCCTTACTTATCCCTTCATCAGGATGCACATATACACAGGCAGAGCTCTTCCATTCCTTCTCCACAGCTCTGCCAGCTGCCATAAATCAGTGTTTAGGCTCTTGCCCCAAACCTGGTGTTATACAGAACTTCAGGTCTCAGGAAAGCAAGCAGAGGGTAACTAATTTGATTTCCAAAATGTTAGACTGGAATTAGATGAAGCATTTTATAACTTGGCTTTCACTTTCTTGTCACAATCATTAAAGACAAAGTCCCTCAGTGTAGTGTTACTGATTTACAGGATTGAAACATTTTGTCGTTTTTGGGAAGTTTGAATTTGTGAAGTAGAACTCTTGGTGTTACAGAGTAAAGGATTAATGCTGTCAGGGTAGGTGCATTACAACGTTGATCCTCCAAGAACTACATTTGATTTGGCTGAGTGACTTCAGCAATTTCACATGGAACATGACCTTACAAAAAGAATAAAACCAGCCAGTGAATGAATAAATAGTTAGTCCAGGTAGCAAATTTGCAACAAACTGAAGGAGGAGTATATAACCAAAAGGATAATTGTACTTTCTTACTAGTAAAATATCTGGTGGTCATGAATAAAGGAAAAAAAAAAAAAAGTAAAATCTTTTTTTTTCTGAGTTTGATAAAAGTATCTTAAGGCTTCTGCCTTAGCCATCAATCATAATTTAACTCCAGCCAGCAATCAAGTTCCACACAGATACTCACCCACTCACCATCAGTGGGGTGGGGAAGAGAACTGGGGGAGGGTAAAAGTGAGAAAACTCGTGGATTGAGATAGACACATTTTAACAGGGAAACCAAAAGCCTTGCTGAAAAGTAAAGTAGAACAAGGAATTCATTCATCACTTCCCTTGAGCAGGCAGGTGTTTGTCCATCCTCAGGAGGGCAGAGCCCCATCACATGTAAAGGCGACTTGGGATGACAAATGCCATCACTCTGAACATCTCCCACCCCTTATGCACCCTCAACCCTCCCATTGCTGGGATGCTGTGAGAGACAGAAAAGGCTCTGACTCTGTGCAAACACTGCTCAGTTGTAATGGAACATCCCTGAGTTATCAGCACTCTTTTCAGCACAAATCCAAAACACAGCCCCACACCAGGCACTGTGAAAAACAGTAACTCTACCCCAGGCAAATCCAACACACCATTCAATATACAGAGTTTAAAAAAAGGTGGAATCTGCCACAGACCTATCGATTTGATATATGACTGAATGCATTTCTTATAAGGTAATTTGATATCTTAAGTAAAAAACAATATCCTAAATTACATATAGCCCCATTCTACAAGTAGGCTGTTTTTAATCAGCTTCAATGAATGTTAAAGATTGCTATCAACAGTTCACAGTATGCATGAAGTACGTAAATATCTGTAATTTTCAAATGTTCAGATGCCTGTTTTCCTTTAAGTTGTTTCAACACTAAAAGTCAATAGCAGAAAACTCACAAAGCAAATATAGATTGTGAGAAACTAGAACATTAATTGTTAATAGCTCAAACCAATCAACCAGTGCTTTGTCAGGGCTGGGTTTGCAGCCCTCGAGGGGGAGCAGGACAGTTTTTGGGTGTGTGCTGTTGAAACCTCTGATTCTCATAAGAGCACTCACTACTGGTGGGTACAAGCTGGGTTTTGAGCCATGTAAGGGAGAAGGCCAAAAAGAAGCAGATACTGCAAGGTGGGATATTGCTTTTTATCATGGCAATCTCGTCTCTCACAGAACTGGATCAGCTGCAAAACTCTGTCCCACCCTGCAGAAGGTACCTGGGCGTTCACTGTAGGTCTGAAGGTATTTGTCCCTTCTGATGGAGCAAAACTGGCTCAGCTATACTGACATGAGAGGCAGCTGTCTTTTCTCAGAAGGGGTCATAAATAACCAAAAGGCATTAAATGCCCCCAGACCCATTTCTGGGGCCTTCCACCAGAGGACTTTGGGATTTTTGCACGAAATCCAAAATGTTGCAGCAGATCTGCAGTGCTGCAGCAGATAGTGTAAAACTCCTCCACCAGGGGAAGCACCTGGGTGTTCTCACATAAATCTGAGTTTATTAGCTCATTGAACTTTGTGTTCTTTGTGCTTTCCCTCACCCTCAACAGATCAAGACTGTGACAATCACTTTGCTTACTTTGGACATCGAAATTGCAGCAACCAAGTCTCACTGCTGGGTCCTCAGGCAATGATATCTTTCTGCTCTTTTCCTTTCTTTCTCTTTCTTTTCTTTATACCTTTTCTGAAGTGTTATTTTTGTATTGATCTAGTACTATTGATAGTAACCAAAATGGCTACGTAATATTTTCCATTGGGAATGAATTGTTCTAAAATAAACCCTTCATACATGCATATATATATATGTATTTATACACATCTATGAAAATATTTTAATATGATAATTCAGTGTCATTTCACTCTAGTTCTCCCCAAGTGATCTATTAACAAGAACCTGAGTTACCCCTTCAGGAGAGGGTCATAATAGATTGTTTCAAAGTAGAACTGAGAAGTTGTGGTGAGAAGGTTCCTGATGGATCCCTCCAGGAGGTTAATAGAGAAATGCAGTTTCTGAGATCCAGCCTAGCTAATTTCCCTAATCAGTCTCCTGATTTCATTATTTTTACAGGCAATTATCTCAGATATTTCTAGAAGAAAACACTCTTAAGATAAATATAAGTACTTTAATTAAAACAAAATAAAAAGTGAAGCATAACACTGACATTAGCTTTAAGACTTCTGATAGATTTCAAAATAAACAAAGAATTAAAAAACTTTATATTTAAAGGAATCAAAGATTATCTTAACTCAGATTCTGAAGTGGCTAAAATTTTAAAATTAAAAAACAGAAAAGAAACAAAATAAAAAAAGGATAATGCATTTATTTTTTTTAAATCTACTTTCACAATGAAGTTCTTCTAAAGAGATTTTGTGCATTATGAAATGTTTTCTACCAACATTTCCTTTTACAAAATGTTTATTAAACTTCTTTGATGAGAGTGCTCAGTTTTTTTGCCTCTAAAAAGTCTGTTTAATCCTGTAAGTATAATTTTATATGCACAAACTTCTATTATATTTAAAATAACATAGAGAAAATTATGGAAAAGGTTAGAAATATACTTCAAAATTACAAAAAAACAGCAAAGAGGGTTTATTCTACTATGTCTTCCCCTTTTATGAATACATTCTATTCTGTCTCCACATTTTGATAAAATACTACTGAATTATGTAATCCATGTGTTTTTTAATCACATTTCAGTGTTACTATTTCAGCTTGTCCCTTGTCCATAAAATGTTCAATTATTTCTTTTATATTATTTTCTTGCAGCAGATTTTTTAAAAAATATAACGGCCCTTTATATTATGAAATAACATTAGCATTTCACAGTTTGAGCAGCTTTGAGAATTTCTTGAGCCTTACCAAATTACTCATTCATTGTCCTGGATGGTTAATATAAAATTTTCCAGTAACTATTTTAAAGTATGCAAAATCAAAAATCCATTTAAGAAAACCAAAGATTTACAATAGAAGAGGACTTCTCATAATTTTTTTGCTGCTGTTTTTAAAATGAGTTATAAGAATTGAGGGTATGTCAGATTACTTTGAAGAAAATGCAGATCAAGCCTTCTAGAAACACACTGACACTAATAATTATGAAAGCTATTAAATATTTAATTTGTTATTTCACTTCTGAAAATGCCAAGCTCTATTAAACCACTATAAAGACAGATTAGATCATGCTTTTAAACTTATGTGCGTGCAACTGGGGGTTGTTAGCTCTTTGTCAATAAAAAACCTTAGACAAAAATTTTCACTAAATTTTATTCATTGCCTCCTTTGTAGTAATCAATATTCACACATTAATTAAAGAAAATGTTTAAATGTTTTGTGCAAAATAGATAGGAAATATTATGCCTTAAATAGAAGTCAATATTTTTATTTAACTGAAACTGGGTTCCACTGCAACCTATTAGACTTTTCAAAGGGTAAGAAGCTTTGATCATGCAAACTTGCAGTGGTATCTGGTCTAACCTGTGCTTTCTTTTAACTATAAACAGCCTCATGAAAATATTGCCAATTAGAGGGTTTGAGAAAGAAGTAAAACATACCCAAAACTGATGGAGAGAAAAGAATATCAACTAAACTGACGTATTGGGTGGTTTAGTTTCAAAGATTTTGCATACATGTTCTGACGGTATTAACTCCCTTTGTAGTTCATTGTGAAGAGTCAACCATCGAAAAGAAAATTGTTTCTCTGTAGTCAGGTGGTGTTTGCATTAAATTATTGTTAGCACAGAATAAAAAAAAGAACTTTGTTACAAGCCACAAGCTCCTAACAAAGCCATTGGTGGAAAATTTCAAAAAGCAGCACGAAATGCAATCTGTTTAATCATGCCTAAGGGGTGCAAAGTCACCCTACAGACTGAATGATTGTTTACAAATAGATTTTGACAGGTAATTCCACTGAATACTCCACCCCCCTTTTAACTTTTTGGGTCCAGTCCTATATCCAATGAAATCACCTGGCAGTTTGCAGTTGATTTCCACTGGATTTGGTTCACTGGCTTCTGAGAGCAGGGGATAGTAAGAGGATTTGGCAGCATTTAGAGTTGTTGAACATCACAGACAAGCCCTGGGAACATCAGTTCATGGTCTCACTTGTTCAGCTTCAGCTGACATGGAATACACAATGGATTTGGGAGCACTGCCTGAGCCTGCCCATGTGTGAGTTAAACTTCTAGACTGCAAGAAAAATGAGAAAAAAAAAATGAAAGGCCACAGGAAATGTGTATCCATGCAGCAGTTTCAATAAACCAATGCAAATGGCAGGAGAAAATGGACATTGAAAATATGTCAGAGGAAGGAAGCACATCCTCAGTCTCCTTTCCTGGCTTCTGGGCTGTGTCATGTCTGCCTCCTCCTCATTGAGTTTCCAAGATGATTTGATGGACTTCTACTTTTCCAATTACATCCTGTTCCAGGCCAGTTGTCCTGAATTACACGGTGGTGGCATCGCTCTCTCTGCCTAAGGGAGGCCTTGGTGCTCAGCACCACACACACCAATCCTCACACTCCTGCTGCAGCACATGGAACAGGATTTACATTTCTATGGATTTGCTCTTACTACCTGCTGTCTCCTCTTCAGCTATGTAAAAGCTAGGGCACAGGTTTTGGTCTGAAATGTGTCTTTTATCTGGAAAGTTTCTGAATGTGAAGGAAAGAGATAAAAAAAGCAATTGAAACAGGCTAGAACCTTCCAAGAGGGAGAATGAGATCCTGGGTCTTTAAAAAAGTTAGTATTTTCTTTTATGTCCTCTAATTAACAGTGAAATTCTGCACTTATAGCCCAACCAAAATTCGATTGGACTCTATACTTAGTGGCTGTTAAATTACATCTATAATTAATATACACAGAAAATATGAATAAGATTAAAAATGTCAGCTTTTGTTTGAAGTGGCAGAAAATTTAACATGCATTTAAAATTACATTTCTATTCCATTTTATTATAAAGCTCTTTGTTTTATTAAATTATATCTTCAGGCTCTACTGAGACAGATATCCTGATTTCAGAAGTTTTGACACTAGAGCTCGTCTAAAGATTGAAGATCAAACACTGAATACTTGTTTCTATATAATTTACAGCTTTCAAAGGAGTTGTTTGCTTTTTCTGTACTAAATAATTGGAAGGAATACTTTGGTTTGTTTAGTCAGCATGCTTAATACCCATTAATAATACCCCTGATGGAATGGTATCCGGATTCCCCCTATTATTTGAATAAAGTAAGATTTCCAATTTAATTTTTTTAAAGCATAAGAAAAAGTATGTTAGTTTGAAAATTCCACTGTTTGAATAGTTTTTTGTGATGGTTTGCTGCAGAACAACTTTGACGTGAATATCCACCACAATCTTTTGATTTCATGGAGTCCTTGCAATGCAGAGTAACAGACACTAATGTTGATTAGCAAAAATATTTTTCATTCTGTGGTTGGCCACTGGAAGAGGCTCCTCAGGGAAGTGGTCACAGCACCAAACATGGCAGAGTTCAAGAAACATTTGGACCATACTGTCAGGCACATGGTGGAATTTTGGGCCAAGTGTTGGATTTAGTTCATCATTGTGGCTCCCTTCCACCTCAGGGTAGTCTATGATTCTATGATTATTTACTGTAATCCAAAATACATAAATGAAAAATTTCTAACCATTGCAGAAGGAGTTAACAGAGGTAGAGGTGGCTTTTCTCTATTTTCTCTCCTATTAGGATTATCAGTATTGGCTGAAAAACTATAACCTTGTTTATATTCAAAGAAATTTACTACATAGTCATAAATTCCCTTCATTCATCATTATTAATCATTAAAACATTAATTGCTGAAAAAATATCTTGCATTTTCTGCCAAAACCAAAAACCCTGATATTATATGCAAAACCAGTGGAAATTAATGTGTAATTGGATAATGACTCAAATCCTAGGTTAGACAATAAGTTTTTATTCTGGTTGTAAACAAATATTATGACCCTTCCACTCAGCCTCTAAAGCAACAGGGCAAAACAGAAGTATCACTGACTTTCACTTCTGTAGACAACACACAGCCCTAACTTTACATTTAGGTATTTTATTCACTGCAGGTGACATTTTGATATCTAATTAAATTGTTCTTTAGAGAAAGAACATTATAAAGCTGGCTTCAAAAGACCATGAACCTTATTAGTTAAGTACTTGCTCTTTAAAAAGTGCATATTTTATGGCAGAAAAGTTCTGGGGGGTAAATTTTCAGTATAAATGGATTTCAGATATGATTTTCCCAAACTGTTAAAAAAGCTGCAGACAGAAGATCATAGACTGTATCCAGTTTGTTTTCAGAGTGTATTATTTCAGAACAAACAGCCATCTTAACAATGCCATTTTCCTTATTAAATATTATATCTATTTAATTATACTGTACACTATCTTCACCTCGTTACATATATATATATATATGTAATGGTATTCTCTTATATTCTTAATGGTATTCTCTTATATTTGTTATATAAGAGAATACCATTAAGTCTGTTTAAATAATCTATGAAATGCAGAAGACTATTGGTCTTCCATTTATTCACCCAGGTGAGTTCAGGCCATAGAAAAACTCTATTTACTCAAAAATTTTCAAAAAGAAAAGTATGTATTCAAAGAGATATGAAAGATGAGGCACCAAGTGGAAGATTACATTACTGTCTATAATTCGTTGTCCTACAAGCTCTAAATAGCTTTTGTTAAACATCCAATCCAAATAAAGAGAGAATTGTACTATTTCTGCTATTGTCTAATAAAGTAATCACAAAGACATTCCCTAAATTTTTCAGAAGTAATTTTCATAAATTTTCAGTTTTATCAGATATTTTAGCAAAATCAGAAGTCAGTAGTTACTTTTCATTCCTTTTGAACTTACACAGTGTGCCCCCTCCCCTTTTTTAATCTGTACACTTTTTAAATGTGAATGAACCATTTATTGCATTCAGAATGTTTCATTTCAATGCTCACATGACATTCCCGTTGGACATAAAAGAACTAGCAGGGAAAAGAAAAGAAAAGAAAAGAAAAGAAAAGAAAAGAAAAGAAAAGAAAAGAAAAGAAAAGAAAAGAAAAGAAA
>JAWWMS010000173.1:5782962-5853635 GCA_035048045.1 Chlorospingus semifuscus
TCATGTTTTCGGAAAAATCCTCTTTTCCCAGGATTCTTTTCCTGGGAAGCTGAGAAGCCTCAGAGGAAAAAAAAAAAAACAACAATATTATCTCATTTGCTTCTCCTGTGTTTTGCTGCTTTGGAATGTGGTTGGAGATTGTTTATCCAACCGGTGATTGTTTGATTGGTTTCATGTGAATTGTTTTTACTTAATGAACAATCATAGTCCAGTCGTGTTGGGACTCTGGAGAGAGTCATGGGTTTTTAATTAGTATCTTATTAAGCCTTCTGTAAGTATCCTTTATTATTTAGTATAGGTTTAGTATAGTATTCTTTAATATAATATAATATTATAAAATAATAAATTAGCCTTCTAAGAACATGGAGTCATAATTTCCTCCCTCTATCCAGGGGACCCTGAAAACACCACATCCAGCCTCTCTCCATCAATCAGTAGGACATGCTTTTCCACCTGATTTTTGGAGCAGAGCCAGCTAAAGCAAGGCCATTAAAACTAATTAGATAAATATATATGTATTTTGTAATCAGGCAGTTAATTTTGGCTTAGGGAGCAGGTGGCAGTTCCTGGCACTCATCTCTTCATAGCTGGTTTAAAGTGAAGTGTATATATATATATTGCAGCTAATTATGACTCAATATAAAATTTGTAAGCAGTGGGGAACTTAGCCCTTGTCTCACTGCATGTTGTTTGTCTGAAGAGCTTGGGTTGTTTTGGGAGGCCTTTAGGAAAGGCCCCTGTGGTAACACTTCTCTCCTCCCCTCTCCATGATTTGGATGACTGTGCCTCTGATTTTTTACTTGAGATCTTTCACAGGGGAGCTCAGGCTCTCTTTTTTCAGCTCCTCTTTTATTTTTTTTCTTTGAAAGGTTATAAAATGTTAAACTCCGTGTTTTAAAATCCAGATGGGTGATAGTGAAATAATGAGAGTCCTACCTCTGCTGGAAAAAATATGGAGATAGGGACTCATCAAAACATCAAAGAAACATTTGGTTTCCTACCAGTGTCATCTGTAAAATTATTTTGCTAACACCTGTGAAACGTTATATCATCTTTTCACACACGCCCCCAAGCTGGAGTTTCTGTTGGAAAGAAATATTTGCAGTAATATAGATTGGGAAAAGCTTTGAAACAAATATGGAAAATGAGGAGGCTGAGTTTTGGCTTCCAACAAGAGTGCACCCTCCATATGCTTCTCTGGGTCTTTTTCTCAGCAGGAGAGAGACATCCTGATCCTGGAGCATTTGTGCTCTCTTCACTTATCAGACTAGGAGACTTTCAGGTCTAATTTAATTTGAGAGTGTGCTGATTTACAAAGGGAGACAGGAATTAAATGTCAGAGGAATATCAGCCCATGTGCCTGATGAGCTATTTGTGGGGTTTTTTTAGCAATTCCAAGGCATTTTATTCCTGCATGAATTACGCTTTCAGAAGGGCAGAAGGAAAGCCAGCATTGCATACTGAGGAATATTGTGGCTTCTAACTTAGGTCACAAAACTTGAAAAGACTAAATCCATAGGTGCTTACCCAACCAAAACTTTGGCCACAGCATAAAGCTGCTTTTAAAAGAAGAATCAGAAACACAGAATCAACAAGGCTGGAAAATACCTTGGAGATCATCAAGTCCAACCTAAGAATCTAAATAGGAGGCCAGTGTTGTCTTCAGCTGGTGTGATATGACTAAAATGATGTGAGATAAATTTTTTTGTGTTTTTTATAAACTGAGTTCAAGGTATATAAGAATAAGTCCACCTATAGATGTTGCAGGTGAAATCCCTTAAGCCTTGTAGATGTTGGCATTGAAGAGCTAAAAGGATCCATCACAGAAATTGTCCATGAAGTCCATACTGTTGTTCTGCTGAAATTGTTCAATCTGTATATTCCAAGGTCAATATATTTCTGCCTCCTGCTGCTCACTGTAGTTATGAAATGCTTTCTTTGTCTGAAAAACATCAGCTACTTTATAACAGCTTACATAAAATTCTGTGAAAGGCAAGCAATGGCTCTTTCTTTTCTATTTTTATGTTGTGACTGAATAAGCAGAATTTTTGGGAATATGCAGTTCTTGTACATACAATTGATTAGGTCCATGTGGATGTATTCATATTCTGATGACAGCCTGTCATGTAGATCAGAACAAAAATGGTGTTTTGTCCCATATGTGGTAAATGCTGAGATCTAAAGTGAAACATGATTCAGAACAGCAAGTTGTGTTTGGTTTAGGACTTTATCCCCCAAAGAGCAGCAGTATTACATTTTAAATAAAGAACAAAATATTTTCAAATCCAGGCTTCAAAAGGAAGCATTTCTTTTGGGTATGCTTGATGAAAAAATTAAAATATTAAAAAATATTTTTTAAAATCATGGTATTTTCCCCATAGCTTGATATTTCCTGGTGAACCCATTAGATCTGATGGCAAAATTAAATTACAGAAAAATTTCATTGTCTCCAGTAAGATGGTAAAAATAGGAGGATCCTGGAGTCTGGCAAGATCTCCTTGTACTTTAGGAGCATCTCATGCTGCGCAAAATAAGAAAGTGATTCCTGAAAAAGTGCACTATGTATTGTGTCAAATTATTAAAACACATGAGTCAAGGAAGTCAGCATTGTTGTTATGGGCAAAGACTGCAAAACTGAAAGCATCTTCTTTTGGCATTGCAGTTGCCAGAATTTTAGGAAGAGAGATATTTACAGCCCCCATGCTCCAGAGACCCCTGTGCATGTGCATCCTCTGTTAATTCAAGCTACTCCCTACTCCTGCTGCTTTTGGAGCTCTACCAGGAGGGTGCTGCTCTCTGATTTTGCACAGCTTTGTCCTTTGTAACCTTCTTGGAAGCATAGAGAAAATCAATTGAATTATACTTGTTTTGGGGGGATTGGAGAATAATGGAAGCAGCTCATATGGATGTGGCACACAGACTGCATCCATTCATCCCCAAGGCACGATGAATGGAGGTGAGAATTGATTTTGACTGCACTACCTTGAGAGCCAGGACTTCAGCAGCAACCCTACAAAATAAGACAAATAGCATTCTGTATTGTGTAGAATTATATCCTTTGTTCTTTAAACAGCTCTTATGCTGAATAGCACCCAGGCAAGTTACGTGATTAGAGAACTCCTTGGAAATCATGGTAGTTTCTGATGCTCTGGAAGGGCTTCAGGGAAACTGTAGCCTGATGCACACAGTTAAATTTACCTGCTGGGGAGGTTTAGCAACAATTCCAACGAGGTCAGCCTTCTTAATTTGTTAACTGTGTGGCATAATGTTTCTGTCTTTGTGAATTATCTTTATTTCTAATTGGTTTTCTTCTTATTAAATCATAATTTAATTTTCATTTGACTGTACCAGAACACTTTTGCCATCACATACAAAAATAAAACTGGCACAAGCATCACTGTGTAACCACACAGTTGTGCTGAAGGCTAAGAGGCAATTCATCTGTACAATGCTGCTGTGAATTCTCCTGCAATGATCAGTTCCTTCCTAACTCTGTGATTGACTATTGAGTGTATATTGTAAATATTAGCCTAATTTGACTGAAGTTTTTGGCTGGTTTCCATCAATAATTTTATAGTCTGTAACCTATTTCTTTTTTCTCAGAGTTTTATAATATATATTGAATTGACTTTTATATTGAGTGCATACCCCATTTACAAGCATGCATTATCCTTATTTTAGTGAAGTGATTGAAAAATACCTGGTTTAAATATCTAGGATTCCCCAAACTATATCATACCAGAAAGGGGGGACAAAATCCAATCCAGAAAAATGTTAATGAGTTCTTAGTGTAGTATAGAGCTTATTGGGAAGTACATGTAATTTTTGATTAACTTGTTTCATTAAAGAATGACAAGGAAAAATTTACTTTAAAAGTAAAGATCTATTCATTCATCAATTTATTCATCCATAAATTGTTGAGGTGCAACTTTTAGGTCCTTGAAATGACACTTAGAGTGTAACAGTTAGTGCTGAAGTCTTTAATAACCACAGGTGAGCAGAGCTTAGTAAAAGGGTTCACCCACAATGTGTCTATTCTTTATGTATTTAAAAAATATTTCAAGAAAATGGAAAAAAAGAGGAGCTAAGGCACCAAAGACTTGTGAGCACTTCCAGTTCCTAGAAACACATGCACATTTTAGACAAACACAGCCTTTTCCCCTCCAGCTAAAACTTAATCCTGCTAATCTAGCACTGGACTTCATAATTTGTTCATTAACTAGAAGTTAATTGACATCACAGTACAAATACTAATAAAATTATTCTATTGCAGCAATCATGTTAGAAGCTCCAGGAGGAGGAAGCACTTGGAAATGGAGAGCAGTGCATGACCTCACACTAATCAGAATTGCTGTTGCTGAATTTGGTGCATCTGTGGCATTGTTAATAATAAAAGCAAGCGATGGATCCTGCCCTGGCAGGTAATTACACTTGACCACACTGAATTGATTTGCTTTGTGTTCACTTGAGCTGAACAGACATACAAGTAAGTTTATGGCACTCATCCTTGAATAAATGACCTTTTCAGAGATACAGAATTAATTTTCTGAAATGCTTCTGATATTGAAGGAAACTACCCTATTCACATTAGCTTAGGAAATGGAGGATTTCTTCCCTCGATTAGAAGGCTCAAGGAATACATAAATAATATTTAATATATACTATATACTGAATCTTTGAAAATTTGAATGAATCTTGGAGAAAGCCTGTCCTCATAATTGTGATTTGTGAGATACTTTTATGTGTTCTTATCTTTGATATTGAATTTCTCAGTACTTGAATGCTTCCCTCAAGGCTCCTTGATTTGTATCAGCTCACAAAAATTTAAAAACACAGACTTGTTGCTATGATGTGTCTGAACATCCCTTTTATCACCCTCAGCCTCTGGCTGCAAAGGCAATGCTCCCTTCAGTGGCAATCTGCTCAATTCATTTTCCGCCCAAGTGCAGGCAGACTTTGCTCCTGCTTTAAAGATGGCCCTTGCAAGAGTCAATCATTTGCCAATCATTTCAGGTAGCTTAAATGTATTCACCCAGATCATTTCTATGCTCTGTGTTTAGTGAATGCTTTTAAAGATACCCTGTAAGGTTCCAGGGCGTTAGCTGCTCCAGAGGATGTCTGTCTATCCTCACTGTGTACACGGTAGAGGCTTTGTGCTGTCACATTCCACTAATAAAAAAAAAATCAATATTTAAAGTCCCATCCTGTTACGGTCTTCAAATTCACTCCGTTTAGTTGTAATTTTTTTTAATCTTCTCTGGAGCTAAGAGCAAAGGAAGAAACCTTAGCAATTCTGTAAATGGATTTATATCTTGAAGGATGTGACTTAGAGGATAACATATCTTGCCTCTTAGGTTTAATGCTGAAGATATGTTTACACAGTCTTTGGGATGGAAGTGACAAAGGCAGCAAGGACAGACTGTCACTGTCACTGCCATCTTCTCAGCGTGTAGGCAGACAGGGAAGGAGCCAGTCCCTTTGGGCTCTGTAACAATGCAGCTTTCTGCTGCAATATGGTTTGCTTTCTGCACAGAACAAATCAATAGACACTGAGGAAAGAAAGTGGAAAATATTGGAGTACCTTTGGTAGGCAGCAATTCATTCAGCTTGTTTCATCATGGCAATCAAAAGAAAGGGTGTAAATGTTTCTAGCTCTTTGTTTTTGGTGCCAGAGATAGCACCAATATATAGGGGATTATAATGCCATTGCAAGGAGTGTAGCATTGATTTATTGCCTTCCTGTTTTCTTTCTTCCTTCTCCTCACACCACAGTTATGGTCCATGTGGAGTGAGCAAACTCTATGGGCTGATGGAGTAATACTCTGGCACAGCAAGGACTGCTATGATTTTTCCTCCATTATAAAAAAGAATTGAGGAAAAATAAATAGTGACACTGGAAAGTGTTATGTTTCTCTGGGGAAAGGTAGACCAGGATGTGGGACACAAAGCTTGGAAAAGTGTGAGCAACAGGCACATCTTCTGCTTTGCAACATAGCTCTTTTGGGAGAGTGTCACTATTCTGACAAAATCCGTCCTGTCCTGACCTGGCTGTGTGACTTGAGCTATGTGGGAAAGCTCCTCTCTCCTCTCTGATTTCAGAAAAGGTGTTAAAAGCTTCACTAGCAAAGGGCAGTGCTGTCAGGTGCCCATCCATCACTTGCTTGTTCTTGTTCCCCAACCAGAACAAGTTTTCTCCAGACGCTGGCAGAAATTCAAATAGGTTTTGCTGCTGAACCGTGCTCCTGTCAAAGCCTTGCTGCTCAGATCCTCTCCTTAGCCCACAGTGTGTCCCTTGGGAAGCCTGGGGTGCCCTTGGAGGTTACTGGGGTGTATCTCTCCTGACATGGAGTGGGCAAAGGGATGTGACCCTACCCTGAACATGGTTTGAATGATGGGCTGGTTTCCTTCTCTGCTACTCTTTGTTTGCAATGGGGAGATGGCAATTTCTTTTTCCCCTTTTTTCAAATGCTTTTGGATTTTTTGAGCGTGGTTTTGAAAATCCTGATGGTGTAGTTCATGAAAATATAACTTGTGTTTGTAGTTTCAAACACAATGCATTATTAAGAACAATGTAATATATTGATTATTCTTTATGTCTCCAAGCTTATGTCTTCCTCCAGTTAGTTATTGATGCTCTAAGCTATATAATTAATAACCTATTTTCATATATTGCAGCAACTATCCATTTTAAGGTTATCTGAACTTTTCTCAGGGAAGCAATTCAAATAATGTTGCAAAGAAATCACCCCTTAGCCTCAAAAAATTTTAAATTTATGTTGAATTCAAAGTAACCTTGGTTGTGTGATTTAACCCTTCTGGGATGGGAGGCCAGAAAAATGTTTCAGACAAAAACCTGGGTGAGGACTGGATTACCCAAAAGGGCTGCTGTAGCTGTTCACCCTCACAATCCAAACAAGGCCCTGGGACAATTGTTTTTATCAGCATTAAGCTGATAAAATTGTGTGAACTGGATAATCATTGGGAGGAAAGTAATTTAGTAGCAATTTCTAGGAAGCCAGTAGTCCCTGCCTCAATGCCCATTTGACTTTGCACACTGGGGAGCCTGAAAATGTAGACAGTAAAATTCTCCTTTCATAATGGATGAATTAATTTAGCCAGCCTAGTTAATTCAAGTGCAAATTATGTGTTGAAAATGTCCATTATTTATTGCTTCATCTAAGACTGTTTCTGTGTTTCTCTCTTTAATTTCTGAAGTGCAGCAGAGAAGTGCTGAGCCACTAAATGCTCTGTCAGACACCAGCCAATTTTAGTATGCTTTCAAATGACATTTGATTTTTATTCTCTGGTTTAAACCTAATTTTGGGATTGTTTATTTGTTTTGACTCATTCATGTTTTCCAGCTGTGGCACATTTCTGCTGCCAAGCGTTTCATTTTAAGCAAGCAGTTGGATACCAGCAGGAGGAATACCTCATCCCAGCTGGATGACCGCTGCCAGTTGCATCCTGTATTATCCTTAAGGTTATGTTGGAAAGCAACACGTGGTCCTGTTCTGAGTATTTGCACATGTATCCATGTGCACATGTCCACACACATGTACTGGCCTGTACAGGAGTCCTCCTAAATGTTTTCCTCTGGCTTGGTGTTCCTCCCCCTGCTCCCCCCAGCTAATTTCATAACACAGGAAACTTTTGTGGCTGTATTTTGAGGAAGGAAAACCATCATTGATATTTCTTAGCTTTGAAGAAGGATGATATCCTTTCTTGGGGGTCCAGCAACTCATCAGAGGTCCAGCAGTCTTGCAGTGCCAGTGCCACAGTGACCTCAGGCACTGTCCATCCCAGACCATCAAGGGTAATAAACGTTTTTTGTGAGAAAAATATAAGAAAATGAAGGTAGGGACAGAACAATAGAAAATAACGGGATATATGGAAGTTGTCTTATTGTGGTATTTCCAGGACTTTGTTTATTAGCATTCAATATCTCTCTCTGAGAATATTACACCATAATTACAGAATCATTTAGGTTGGAAAACACCTCTAAGATTATTATGTCCAACCATAAACCCAGCACTCCCAAACTTACCACAAAACCACCAGGTCAGTGCCACGCCTGCATGTCTGTTAAATACCTTCAGGATGGTGACAGCCTCTTCCCTGGGTGGCCTCTTCCACTACTTGACTGTAAGAGCAGAAATGAGAGATGTGGGACTCCAGGGGCTCTACAAAATGCAGTTTATTCCATCCAAGAGGTTACAGCAGCCCAGGGAGGTGGGTGACAGAGCCTGTGCCTACAGCTGTCAGCTCCAGCTGCAGGCAGGCCTGAAGACCCTGAGTTTAGGTTACAATGCATTTTATACTTTGCTTTGCTGAGCATCTTAATATAGTGGAACCAATCTATACCTTAACTTTTATCTACAGCCTATCATAACTACTATAATTACTATATTCATGTTACTGTTCTCCAATCACTAAAAGTTAGTACATTACAGTTTATGCTAGAAGTTGTTTTTCAGTTTTCTTGCAGTGGAAAATTCTGAGACCTTTTTTCGACTTGTCACATCACCAGGCCTGTTTGCCTGTACAATCTTCCTGCTTGGTAAAAACATCTTCTTGTTTGAGGTGGGTTTATCCTTTGCTCTAAGTCATAAAAATCCCTTCTAACTAACACACCCTTTGCCTCCTTGGTTATCCAGTAAGACTGGCTCAGCAATTCTTTTCTTCTATATCAAAACTTGCTTCCATCTCTATTCCTTCTTCAGATTCTACATTTGAAAATCTTTCTGCTAAGCATACATATCTGTGAGACTTTCTTCTCAAACTTTCATCCTTCCCAACATTTGACAATCCTTTCAATGAAGAAATTTTTCCTAACAATCTAAACATCCTTTGGAACAGCTTAAGGCCATTTCTTATTATCTGGGAGAAAATAATAACTGAGTGGAGGGCAGCTCTTGTTTTACCGATGTCCCACCAGAGCAGAGGTTCCCATTTTTGTCTTAGAAAGGTGACATTGTTGGAACCATCAGTCTCAGGGGGAATCCATTGCAGACATCTAACAAAAAATGCTGGAGGACTCCCAACAAATACAGATGGCACCAAGTTGAAAATCAGCTAAAATCTTGTAGAGACTAGATGATGGTTAAAGAGTCTTGTATTTAACAGCAAGAAAAATCCCTTTCCTTTCCGTTCCATGCAGAAGAGGAATTGTTATTTTCACCTGGTCAAACAGGTGAAGCTGAAGGGTCAGATACCCTTGCAAGGACTGCCAAAATGTTTCTTTTCATCTGACACACACTTTTTGCTAGACATGGCTCTCCATCTACCATTTTCCTTCAACACTCTCCAAAATCTTTGCTTAAAATGGGTGAGGGAAGCCATATGCCTAAAGACCAACCTGGAGCTACGTTATGCTCTGTGAGCTCTACAAAGAGATCTGAAAAAGAGCACCTGAAACAGAATTTATTTTCCTTTGAGTGGGGACAGCCTTTTCTTTCAAACAGCATCTTTCTACCCTCTGTACATCATCCAGATGAGATTATGAGAGTCAAGCTATGGATGCTGCATTGCTCCATGTCCTCTCTAGTCCTTGTCTTGGATCTGTTCCACTAGCAAGCATTAGAAAAACTTTCTAGCCTTGAATATGTATCTGAGAGAGCAGGATTTGAAAGGAAGGAGGACTGAGAATTTTCCTTTGTGCTCTTCAGCTATTCTGAAATTTCCAAATGTCTTGGATGTTGTAAACTCTTGGAATTTAATTGGAAAAACACTCTTGATAGTAACAGAATTGTTTTTATATTACCTAGTGCTCATTTTCTAATAATTTCTTAAATTGGTTGATAGTTGTATTCATACATTGCACATAAAGAAAAGTGATCCCAAATGTTCATAGTATTTTTTCTGTATTCCAAACTTTCTTGTTTATAAAAACATGAAGAAAATATTTTTGTTTTTTTAGAAAGGTTTTAATCCAGGTTTAAGTTCTCTTATTTAGGCTTTGTGCTGTAATAGCAGCCTTGCATAAGCACTGCAGGTCCATACAAATTTGATAATTATATCCATTTAGCACATTGTTTGCAGTCATGCATCATCTGTTGCTTGCAGACTTGCCTCAGCTGATGGGGCACAAGGCAGGGAGAAGCATTTAGAAAGGAATGTGCTGTGGGTCAGCCATCCTAAGTCTTGTCTGTGCATGGGGATACTTAGCAAGAGGTATCCCTGAATCCTTCCTTATACACAGATGTCTTGGTTCAGGATAAGGCAAAGAAGCAAATGCTCAGTTTCAATTGGAGCCAAGTTCAGAGGAGCCTTGCCTACAAAATAGATATCCTAATTTAGGTAATATAGCTGCTGCAAATTAAATATATATGCTGCCTCAAACTGAATTAATTTTCAAGTGTAGACAAGCTTTAAGCACTTGGAGGCTGACTTTTAATTAGTGAAGCTCTGACAGCACCACCACAGAGCTGGTTTATCTTAATGACAGAAGATAAACTTCATTAAGTTTTCCAAGCAACATAAGAAAATGCAAATAAGGCAGAACTCCTTAAAGGGCTTGTGACTCCTTCTGTCATTTTATTACTGTTGTGATTTTCAGTCATAATCCCATCAGCTTCCCCGCATTATTGTCTGTGTCAGCTGTGTTCCCAGCTTGGCACTGTACCCAGATATTTGGTATGGCAGTGCCTCTCTGTGAGAATGGCTGCTTTGGGGAATGATGTACAGCCACAGCCCCAAGCAGTTCTGTATGGTTTTGCTCCATGTCCACGTGAGATGGCACAGGCAGAGTCTGGCTTTCCTGGTTTCTGAGACATAGACCAGGCTGTGTAACCACACCCCAAGAAGCAGAGGAGCTGCAGCTGGTGTGGCCCCATCCTTCAGAAACATGTATTTCCCAAAGATATGTTACCTTGGAGGGTTTGTGTTACATTAACACACCACTCTCCCTCTTCTAGGAATATGAGCAAAATTATGTTTATTTGCTTTGCCATTTTGCAAATGGCAATGTGCTCTCAGAGGCCTCTGCTTTCTGTGTTTATCAGTAATCAGGAGCTGTTTTATTCCACAGCCCAAAAGCTGGAGTAGCTGCAGTGACCCAGGGAAGGATGAGGTTGCAAAGCACTCACAGCTGCAGCAAAAGCAGGGCATCACCCCAGCCTGGAGATTAAATGCTGCAGGCAACTTTCTGCAGCTCAGAGACAGCTTTTCTTTGCAATTCCATATCTGGATCTGGATGGTGACTTAATTTTCTTCTGCTCTGAGAAAGCAGGGTTTGGGCGAAAGAAAACAAGAGAAAAAAGGAAAAAAAACCCCAAGATCCCATCAAGAAATATAATGACAAATATATTTTGATTTAGTGGGAAGCAGCAGATTCTTACTGACATTTCCCCACCTTCCCTGTACTCTCAGGACTGCTGTAAAAGCCAACATCAAACTTCTGGACTTGGTCCAGGTCCAAGTAAAACTGGAGCCAAAAGAAAAATCTATTTTGGGGAGTGAGAAGGAAGAATATGGAGAGAATATAAAGTCAGTTTATTATTAGAAAAAGAAAAGGGGGAGGAGAGTAGAAGGGAATAAGGTGTTTGTTTAACAATGACTTTATTACAAATGTGATGTACAGCGACAGTATGTTAAATTTCCTAGTCAACAGGGATCTATACAAAACAATTTGTGGCAAAAGGAAACAGATGCAGTTCTGTCTGCAGCTTCACACATCTGCTCTGCAAGCCACTGCTCTGCCTATAATTCTCTAGGAGGGATGCAATAAAAATGATATAAAATTTTATTGTGTTAGTGGCACTAGTTATTACAGTGAGAAGCCAGAAAACTTATCCAGGGCTGAACTTTTCCCATCTTTCAGTGCAGGATAAATGATGAGACTGTTGCTGGTACCAACAATACCAGTGTGAGACAGGTAAAAACCCTTTTGGAGCATTGATCATGCTGGATGGATGGGAGGGACAAAACCAGAGTGGCAAAGCTTAGTAGTATAGTAATAGGGAAAGATGCATTGGGAAGCATGGAAATGAAATGTCGAACTGGTGTTTAAAATAAAATTTTACAAGAAAAAAAATATCTGCCCCTGCTCCACTGTTTGATGCCATCAATTATAATTTGCCATTCTTTTATTCTGCATTTCAAATGGCTGTAGCTGAGGCTTCTCAGCTTCCCAGGAGAAAAATCCTGGGCAAAGGGGTTTTTCAGAGAATGTGAACGCCGCACTGGGAGGCCTCCAGGAAATGGCTGCCACCTCCCCTCTTGAGGCCTCATGGTGCCTTGCCCTCTCCAGAGCCTTCTCAGCCATTTGGGTCATATTTTCACATGCTACAGCAGCAGGTTTTTTTCATTTTTGTGTGCTGTGGCTTTTTCTAGATTTCAGTAACTAAGAGTCCCTGGTGATGGCCCCAGGCTGGCTGAGTTTTTTGGTGTGGCAGTTTGGAGTGACCGGTGTTATTCCCTCTCCCTGCTTTCCCTGGGTGTTCATGGTGCTGAGGTGCTCAATAGAAACTTCTCACACAGTCCAAGCACAGGCTTTAACCATATCTTTGAACATGTTATTTTTATTAGCAGGCTATGTTGTCTGCCAAACAGAAGGTTCAAAGCACTGACAGAATCTCACCTCAGTGAGAGCACAGCAGGGAGACCAACACATTCATCTTTCTGTCACGTATCTTTCAAGAATTGGAAATAAATACTAGGCTGTGAAGCTTTTGCAGAATACAGTGTTATTTAGGCACTGGAAGACTCTTGCCAGGTAAAACAATGGGCAGGCTTTTTGTTTCCTGTAATGACAAAATATTACCCTTCATCCCTTAAGTCATATTAAAGCCATGTGAATATGTATTTGGGACAGACAAATTAGCTTACTTTATGTTTAAGGTAGTTTAGTTTATTGGATTATGATAAATATCGTCAGATGCTAGAAATCCTAAAAATTTAGTATTTATTTTACTGTGGAAGATTATAAAATAAATAATAATATTGACAGTAAATTCACATAAAACATAACAAAAGTTAAATCTGGAATTAAAGTTTAAAGAAACTCTTCAAATCATAATGTCCAAATACAACCCTCCAGGTCTTTAAGCTGAAATGTGGTAATTTAAACTTTTTCATATAAAAATTAATTTCTGTTTGCAGAGCCACATTGAAACACTTTATGCTGGCTTATGTTACTGAATCCTTGCAGTGACCTGTAGGAAATTTCTCTGCAGGCTGAGGGGTTTTGTCAGAGAGTTGCATGTTATCACCATAACGATGCTAATATTTTGACTCTGTCTCACAAACCAAATATTGCAATACCAGATTACTTATCCTGAGGCAAAATATTTTGATCTCACTTCCTAAATTAAATCCAAACATTTTTGAAAGAGCAGAGCTTTTCATTCCAAGAATTTCTTTTCCATCATAAGGAACAGTCCTGTGCCATTACAACTTCCAGTTACAATTTCAAAAAGCACAATCTTTTAGAATCTCACTTGCTAGATAACACCATACTTTTCTGTGTGTTTTTTCTGAATAAACAAACCATGATTTAGAGCTGTAATGAAGAAAAGCTTTTCAACACTGGTCTTATACTGGCTGGTTAGAAAATGTTTGAGGAAATGTTTTGCCAGGTAAATATATTATTGATTATTTTAGAATAAAATGAACCAAGCCGATAACTAGGCAAATAAAATGGGTCAATATTTAAGAGCAGTTTTATGAGTTCTACATAGGAAAAGCCAATAGCAATGAGCTTGTGGTGACAAATATGCTTGAACAAATGTGGTGTTTCTGATGATGTTCGTGATCCTTTCCCTTCTCTCCTCAGCATATTGAACAATAAAAGTAAGAAAAACTGCTGGCATGGCCTCTGGGAAGTAGCTGTCTTGACCTGAAGAAACTCAGAACTTACCTGAGAATGACAGAGTAAGGGGCCAAATTCCTTACTGCTTAGGGTTTTGGGACATAAACTAACAAAAAAGGGCCATTGGAATCTTAAATTTGTAAACTTTGCATTTCAGCTCAACATTTGAGACATCTCATGTGTCAGAAACATGGTGACCTGAAACTGGAACTTGGCCTATGCTGACAAAGGATCTGTTTGCTAATCACTGAGGATGATCCAACTGGAGCATTTGGATGCCCTCAGCACACCAGGGTGCACAGTCTATTCAGAAATCTGGAACAGACTTCTGGAAGGCTACAGACTCAGATGAACACAACAGGCATAAATTTCTGGGAGTATAAACTTCTGCAACCCTACCTAAGTGAGAATAATTGAATCCATATATTACTATGAGGTGATGATTTTATGTTTTTACTTTGTGCTAAAAATTAAGCTGGAAAATTGGCTTAATAATTCTGAACTTTTTTTTTTCCCCTTCAGCTCCCTTTCATTCATTCCTGGCTGAGCAAATGAGCAAATGAAAGGGGCATCTTGCAGAAATACAGTTAGCAGAAAGCAATGTAATGAACAAGCTTGTTTTGGAAACCATGAAGTGCTATCATCCGTAAGAATAATTCTGAATAAACTCTCTGATAGCCTCAAGCCCAGCCTGTTCTTTGTGGACTTGTGGGTAATTGCCACGGTGAAGAACGTGCATATATTAAATTACAGGTATGATTTAAATTTTTTTTTTACTTTGTTAAATGCATTAAATTCCGTGCTTGCTTCACTTAATGTCAGCATAAGACTCCAGGCAACTTGTAATGTAATAACTATTGGTGTCATACATACAGCTGCTGTTCTGTGACAGGTGACAGCACAGCTTTGCATTAATGTGAGGCTATTATTAATAACACTAATATATTCACTTGTAGAGATAGTGCATATTGCAAAAAGGTTATTATTTTTGATTAGTTTAGTCTGGCTGTTTTCTGTACTTCACTGAATAATGCCAGCTGGAAACAGCCAGCCATGGGTGTGTCACCTGTAAAAACAAACACCTTGCATGACTGTATTAAGTTCAAACCTTGTTTTTCTTTCCTTGGGTTCTGAACCATGGCTGCTACCACAAAACACATTAATAACCATAGGATTAGCAGAAAATACATCCTCTGAGTGTGTGCTGCAAAGGGTATGGCTGATCCTTCGGAGATGACAAAATAAACTCATTTATGCTTCAAGAGAAGCAGAACAGCCTCACAGACTAGCAGAAGTTTCCTTCCTATTTCACAGAACCATTCTGTAATCAGCATCTTAAATTGTATCATCTATAACATAAGGTCATAATGCAGCAGCCTGGTGGCTTATGTGAGCTGCAAATCACTGCCCTGGTAAAAGAGCTTTGCAAAGAGACATCACAGAAGTCACCCAAACTGAAACAAGCATGGGAGAAAGCCATACTTTTAAATACAGAGCAGCTCATATCACAAGCCAGCTGGCTGAGAATAAATGGTTTGCAGTTCTAAATCAGTGGTAATTTCTAGGTGTTATTTCTCCTTGTATTATGCAGTCAGTATGAGGCAGAAAACATTAATTCTCAGAATATTTATACATTAATGTTTTACACAAAATATCCCACAGACAAGAAGAGGAGTTTTCAAAAGCAGCAGACTGACCTAAGCCACCTCTAATCATAAGCCTCTTCGGGAGGTTTTGAAAAGTCTCAGCCAAAGGGTTTGGTTTTGTTTTGCTCCAAGTGCAGGCAGGAGCAGGGACCTGCTGGGGTGTGCAGAAGGTGTCTCCTGGAAATTTTATTGGAGTGAATATCACAGGTGGCCAAGGTGGCTGCCTGGTTTTGGAAGCAGGGTGTCCTGCCCTGCCAAGAGCTGCAGTTTCTGGTCACTTTGTGTGACCTGGAGGCAGCCCCAGGCCTTCCCTCCCTGTGGCTGATCCATCTGTCCCTGGAATTGGTTCCCAGTCAGTACAGTCATGCCTCTCTGTGGTTATTGGTGTCCACTAGGATGGACATGGAGGCAAACAGAGAGACTGGGGGGCATTTTGTGTAGCTCACTGGAGAAGGAGACACAAGCAGCAGGTGCTTCTAGGAGTGTATGGTTTAGAGACAGGACATTTGTTCATCCAAACAATTTGCCAAATGTTTCTTACAAATCCCATATCTAAAATAGTAAGATCTGTTGAGTTTCTCTAGGATTTATAACCATAATAACCATAATAAATGACTGTATTAGCATGGGGTGGTCAATAGTTTTCTTGAAGTTGTAGATAAAAATGAACAGCAGAGGAAAGGAAACCCTTCATATTTACACTGTGGGAGCTCTTGTATTAATTGGCACATAATCAGGTACAGCTGCTGATAATCAGGCAGCTCTTAAAACTGCCACACAGCGTACTGCCAATGCAGCCTGAAGAGCTAGCAAATATGTAAATATTTCTAAAATTCAGGTTGCTGGATGAAAGTCTTGTTTTCTTCTAAGTTTATGGATCACTGGTCCTGGGTTCTGCTGATGTCAAGATGAGACACTGTGGGATTCCCTCATATCATAAACCATCTTTTCCTGTACTTGCAGGTCACTGAAAAGTATCTGTCAAAATACACTTTTTTTTCCCTCTGTCCGGTATCTTGATCACACCAGTCTCCAGAGCACTCAGTTTTCTTGATGGGACATTCTGCAGATTCTTTCTGGGATCTTCTTTTTATTTCTTTTATTGTTGTCCTCTGGAGAAATTATGCACCTCGGCTTGCCAGAGCTACCCCAGGATCACACAACAACAGGCAGGTTCAAACAAGAATATAAACTCAAGAAACCAAATTGTGTAGCAACAAAGGATTGAGCTCTTGATAACAACCTTGGAAGCACTTACAGGCACAGCAAAAAATCCCCAAACATTTAGGAAACCTGCAGTGACTCTAATAACACCCTCTTGTTCTAGCTGTCACTTAGGGTTTTTGCTATCAGTCAAGGGGCCAATTCAGCCAAATTCTCCCTCCATGGGGTGGATTTCTGAGTAGCTTGTCATCCTGGTGTTTCCATTAACTTTAATATGCAAGGGCTTTCTTGTTGCTATTGAATGCAAACAAAGCTTGGAGGATGTCTGTTTCTTTGCCCACTTAGGGTCTCCTGCTCCCCTGCGGCCTTGGCGTGGGCGTTGCACGTTCATATAAGCTAATGAGATATCTCTAACATGGAGCATGACAGCTTTGGTTTGTGAATAAGGTTGCTGAAGGGCTGAGCTTTTCCTGTTCTCTTTAGAAGGGGAGCTGAACTGCATTGAGAAGCCTTTTTTTAATCCCATGAGTTTTATTAATCCCATGTTTTATTAATCCCAAATTTTATTAATCCCATGAGTCTGCTTGCACAATGTTTATGTCCTTGGGCTTCATGACACTTTTACAGTGACCGTGCAAGTGGCCATGTTGCTACACACTAGACATTTCAGGGTTTGTTCTGCCAAACAGAGATATCCCAAGGTTTGTGGCACATTGCTTTAAGAATGGCTTTTGGGACACATGAAACACCTTTTCTTGCAACCAGTCATAGCTGTGACAGCTTTCATGTGTGCCTTTACAAAGCTGCATTTATTCTTCTCTCCAAAACACCCTTTTCCATCTTGGCCTAGGTGTTCCTTGCATTTATATTCATAAATTTGATATTAATTAAGTGTGAGAGATGTGGTCTGTTCTATTATCTGAGGTTCTTTCTTCTCTTCACGTCTGCAGCATGCTGGTTTTATGATCTTCCCCCCAAAGAAGTGAAAGGATAAATGAGTAAATACAGACACTTGTGTAAAAGCTGGTGCCACTTGTTGCCTGGTGACTAATAGCTGTCAGATCTAAATTAGCCAACCTGCTCTGGAGACAGGTGATTAACAAATAGGGACCTCAGGAACAGGAAAAAGCACAAAGGGGAGGAGATTAACAGAGCTCACAAGAGGGAGCAGGGTTCAAACATTTAGAGAGGCATAGGCTTGAGTCCCTGCAGTAATCATTGTTTTTATTTATTTCTATGCTGATGAAAGAGTTTCTACCTTTCTGTTTTTTGTAAATGCCCTTGTTTTCTCCCTGGCCTGACCCTATGGTTTGGTTTTTTTTCTGATAGAAATGCAAAAGGTTTGGATAGGGGTTTTATAATTTTGTTTCACATGTGTTATTTTCTTGAGCAGACCTTGCTCTGTTTCGTGCCCTTGACAGGCACAAGCACAATACAGTGTATGCAGAGTGAAATCAAAAGTGGTACAAAAAAGGTCTTGCAGAACATCACACTCTTGTTCCTTATCAGTTAGGGTGGTTGTTATTTTGTGGTTTGGTTTTTGGTTTTGTTTTTTTTACAAGGTCATCAGAGAAAATAGGTACTGGACAAATCCTTACAGCTTGAAAAATTTGCTTGGAAGCATCTTCTGCTTTTTCCAGAACTGGTGTGTACATTTGATTCCATTTTTCAGTATACTGAGTGTGAAACTTTCTCTTTGAAATATGCAGTAGTTTCTTATGTGTCTACATAGTGATTCTATAGAATTTATTTATTTTTTTCAATTTTCAAATAAGAAAACAGGAAAGTGGCTTTTGATTGAATAAAAAATATCAGGAAAATAATAGAAAGCTGGAGAGAATGAGAATAGAGTATAAGAGAGTTGTTGAAAACTTTGAAGAGAGGAGCATATGTGGGAAGCTGTACTAAATTTGTGGTTACACTTTAAATTCTGCCTTGATAGTACTTCAGCTACTCAGTATTAATGAATTGGTTTTGCCTAGATTGTATTTTAAGCTTGTAGATGTTATGTTTATTTATTGGTTTTAAGGAATGCTATACTAAAGAAATATGAAGTACCAAAAATAGGGCACAAATCCACTCTGAGGTACTGCTGATGATCTCATTTGCAGGAAAGCCCAGCACTGGGTTATTTTGGATATACCCTGTGTGAATCTCTCTCTTTATTTACTGTGTAGTCAGCATTAAAAATAACATTTCACCATATGTGAAGAACAAGAAGTGATCAATACAAAGTCAGGCTACCTGCCAAGGAGGTTTTGTTTTTATAACTTGTTTTTGTTTGTTTGGGTTTTTTTTTCCAAATATTAAAAACATAAAAACATGAAACAATAATGCTATTAAGAACTTTATTCTGTGTTGCTTGAAAAAGAAAAAATTAATCCTTAAATATGACTTTTGTGCTGTCCTGTAATTCACTAGGGTGTAAATCCTGACAGCTTTGGAGCTTTTTGGTACTTCTGAAGATGTACATGAAGAGCTGTCATGCCTTTTCTGAAGGTAAGAATAGTTACCACGCTTTCTTTTGGAGTAAAGGGAGAACCAGTAAGCTTTACTTTCCTTAAATCCATGGTTTGTGGGTATCCAAGTTTTCCTATATGAAAAAGTGCTCTAATAAATCAAAAGACAATATTTGATGTCCCTCTGAAGCAAATAGACCTTTTTACCTCCTTCAACTGCAAGAGTGGTTTTGGAAATATCTTAATATTGCTATGATGAAATATATTCCAATTGAGGTAGAACCATTTGGGCTGAGAATGACAGGACTTTTTTCCATTAACTTAATATGTTTTTACTTGCTATAAGTTTGTGCTGTGGTTATGATAGAGACAATTCTATGAAGGGATGAGGAGTCTGGTGCATTTAAGATCATCATGATTCATCTCTCTCAAGAGAGAGCTCAGAAATAGAAAGCTTACTGAAGACAGTTAATTCTAGTCCTGTCAGAGGATCTTGGGACAGCAGTATTGAGTATTAAAGCAGCAGATATGAAATAAACCCAAAACTTCATTGGAAACAACTGAAATAGATGAATTTTCCCATTATGCTTTTCCTATCAGATATTAGAACAAGTTCCCTGTTGGAATGTGTGTATCTGTTGGTTGGCCCCCATCCTCCTTGGTATTTCTGGTATCATCAATTTCTGGGACTTCAGTAAGCTGTGCTTTATTTTTCTGGTTGGAAAATGTGTAAATTATAGTAATTTGCATAAATTGTACATAATACTTCACTCTGGCTCTTTTGCAAATGTAAAAGCAAAGCTATTGTGTCTATTCATGGACAGTTTGGCTGTTTCATTCTGTCCCTTATGCCTGCAAGGGAAAACTTGAATTACAACACTAGGGATGTTCTCTGGATGATACTGTGGGACAGTTACATTTTTCCTTTAATTTTAAGCCTCCTTATCCTATTCTTGATATGGCTTTCCATCCAAAAGGGCTCTTGAAACACACTTTCCTGTGAATATTTCCATTTACTCTGTCCTCAACTTGCTACTCACAAATTGTATTTCTAATAAAGTTTTGAATCATCACAAGAGAGAGACATAAATTGAATGTTTCTTATACCTGACCGTGAAAATCTCAGCATAAATCCACCTGGCAGGCAAGGGGCAGGGGAGAAGAAAGTTATGTCTCTGTTGCTGCAAGTTCTGGCTCTGATAGCAAGCAGACAAGGTAAGTTGTTGCTTACCGTCCTAGAGGTTGTCCTTGCACATGTGCCTCTCCTGTGTCAAGCTGGGCTCATGCAGAGGGATGTGAGGGCATGAAGAGCCTGGGGAGAGCCTCAGGTGTCCCAGGGAAACCTGGAGCTGGACTGTGGGCTCACATTGGGTGGGAAGCAGAATGAAATGTCGAGCATTGGAACACTCATTCTGGGGATGAGGTGGTGAAGTAAAACAATGCTGCATGTCACATGCTGAGGGGAAATCTCTTTTCATCTGCAGCTTCAGGATGGGAATGATGAAATGATGGTGATAAGGGTGCAGTTTGTGGGGAGGATCAAGTATGAAGGAGGCTGAAATTAGGCTGCTGGTCAGCTACCTATGCCATATGAAATAAGTATACATGGTTTTATAAGAGCTTCTGAAAGATGTGCTGAACTAAGAGACGTTCTCGATGGTATGAAAATGGCAATGCAATTATCTTCCCTTTGCTTCTGCCTTCTTCTTGTCTCAGTTCCCCCTCACTGAACGCTTCCCTTTTGTCGATCATGTGAGAAGCACCATTTTCCTAGCACCTAGCAGCATATAAGCCTCTCTCACTTTCCACCTGCTTCCTTAAAGATTAGTTTCATGTTATGATCCACCAAAGTAACCCACCTAACACCTTGCTGCAGAGATTGCAGGAGCAGTTTCACATCGCCGACAAAATCCCATCAAAGCCGGAAATTGTTTTCTTTATGTGAGTGGCAAGGCAATTACTGAGCTGAGTGACATGAGTGAAGGAGTGCATTTACACCAGAAGCTATTGCTACAGCAGAAACTACTGGCAGGAAAGCAGTGACTGACATCCCTTGGCTTATTATTATGGGCCTTGTATAAATGGAATAGAAGCAATGACTGTTACTGCATTTCTAATCAACAAAGTGTTATGCCAGTAATTAAGTTTCGACTGACTCGCATCTCCTTTCTAGGCATTAATTGGAGGAAGATATGCAGATTGCTAGTTAATAATAGAATGTTTATAGTTCTATAATAATTTTCTTCATGTTTATCCATTTGTTTGATTGCTTGTGTGGCAAATATTTGATCCTGGATGTGTCTGTTTAGCCGTCAGACTGTTTATAAACATCATTGTTTATTGTGGTAGTGACATCTTAAAGCTCTGCAACTTGCAGTGCCTCATAGCAGCAAATGTAGAACTTTATTTTGCAAAATAGAGGAAGGCCTTTCAAAGAAAACTCCAGATTGTCCAAGCCACATATGGATGTCAGAGATGGGAACAGTGTGAGCTGCATGCTGAACCTATTTTAAACTCCCACTCATGATTTCCAAATGCAGTACTCTGTCAAAGTGTAGGCATAGAGAATTTTGGGTGCTACAGCACTCATGTAATTAAAGGCTCCAGAAATCTGTTTTGTCAAAAGTGTTAGTAATGTTGTTACAGTTTGTGGTGGTGCAACTAAACTGGAACCTAATGTATAGATGCAATTAGATTGTGACTAATTGTAGAATATATTTATGTTTACTGCCCGAAGAAGCCAGAAAATTGATGAAAGCATTTCCATTGTTTTGTACAGGGTGACAAAGGGCTTTGTGGGGAGAGGAAATACCCATGTATCACATAGTGGCAGACATATGCTTTATCCATTGACCCAAAACCCAAATCCAAATGCATGTTCCCACACCTTTCAGTAGGTGTTGGTACAGGAGAGCAGCTCTGCACCAGCCCAGGTTTCAGTTTGTTCTACACCCACTCATTTGCAGCTGTCTGGAATCTGCCATCACTGCATATGAACAAATTTACTGTATTATTGAATTGGGAACAAAACATCCATTCCTTCTGCCTGGGCTTTGTCAGTATATCAGCTTTCCATAGATGCAGTCCTGTCCTCAAGAGTTCTCTAAAGTGTGCCCTATTCCCTCTGTTCTAGTAAACCAAAGATAAAGTATTTGGCCAGAGAGACAGCCAGCCAGTCTTCTTATACAACAGTGTTGTTTGGCTTAGCTAAGCTACTTCCTTGCACCTCCTGGGGAAAGAGAAAACTGCTTGGGAACAAACATTTTTTATTTATACAGAAGGGAAATACTGTTTCTTATAATAGCAGAGTTCAGGTTTTTACATGAAGCCTCTAGACAGTTCTTAATTCACGAGGTGACCATCATGCACAGGAGTTGGCTGGTTTGAAGTTTTCTGCCTTTGGGATTGCACAGGATGGCTGAGTGCTGCCCTCCAGCCTCTTTATCCAGCAGGAAAAAATGAACTTGCTTAATTCTGATTTTCCCCTTGTTGCATCTTTATACAAATGACTCTCCATAAACTTGCAGCTTGTTTTTAATTAGTTTCTGGAAATACTGCTTTGAAAAAACCATCAAGGAGCTCTGGAGATCAAGTAAAAAGCCTTATAAGTGTTTGGTTTTTTCCTACTCCCCATTCCTTTGACATTTTAGCAAACAGATTAATTTTATATTTGAATGGCTGCTGCAATTTGCAGCATTGGGTATAGTCTGGGTATACCACATTAAGCAATGGCTTGGGACTGGTGTCAGAGAAGGGCCTCTTCCTGTAACACCATATGCTTGCCTGTAGTTCACAGCTGAATTTGCAACCAATGTAAGTGCTTGTGATACTTCTTCCTTTTGGAGCTACTCAGTGTAGCTGATGGGATGGAAAAGTCTCAGGCAGCTGCTTCTGCACTCATGTGTAGCTTTCAGTCTGGGATTGCATGGAGTCACACAGATACATGGGTTTTGTGCAGATATTGCTCCAGGTAAGCACTTGATGGGGGTGGTAAAAGAAAGCAGATGTATGGGAAAAAATCTGAACTGTAACCAGTGGCTTAGGCTCCCACAGAGAAGTGTCTAGGCAGGAAACCCTGTCAATATCCTTCAAATACTTGAAAAATACTTTAGAGATGATTTTACTTTTTCAGTCTTGTTTCGTCTTTTCTGGAATTAAGAAAAATTATGAGAACCTCCTAAGTACCTTTGTAAAGGCCTTCCATTTTAGGTCACTCCTCTAAATTTGGTTTGAATTACTTCTTACTCTCTAGGAAAATTTGATTTCTCAGTATTCTTACTGGACACAAAGGTTTGTAACTATCTCTCTGAAATCACATCCATGCCACAATAAAAATTGTTTCAGTAAAATACAAAAGTTAAACTAATGAAAGATCTATGTACTTTTATAGTGGTTGAATAGTGGAAGAATGAGGAAGAAGAATGTGTTTCTGAATGAATTGATAGGAGGAATGTGCTCTTGGACTTTGGACAGGAATATTCTCTGCTGCAATTCAAATCTCTTCCTTCTGTGATCTGCCAATCTGGATTCCTGTCCTATGAATGCTTTGGAAGTGCTACCTTTTTTTTTCTTGAGGGTCATTAATTCCAGTTCTGTAGCTTGTGTTTTCTAGGTCTCTGTTTTCTTGACTCTCCTCTACACTCTATCCAGTTGAGTTGTAGACATCTACACAAGCCCACAACTGTGATATTTGAAGTTGAAGCTGCTAAGACACCCTAAGAGATAATCTGCAAAAAAATCTTTAAATGAGAATTCTATCTCTGCAGAGGTTTAAATCACTGCAGGAGTAAAACTGATACATTTGTCTAACAGCTTTCAGTAAGAAGGAGCTACATCTTTCCAGGGTGGTCCTACTCAAAAAGATTTCCAAACTAGCATACCTGCAATTAAGCACAGACTTTCATGCAGGTCTTAATGATACTGAATGGTCTTTATAAGGCTTGATTCAAAATTATCAACATTCCTGTGAGACCATGGGGTCTCGATGTGTTGTGGTCTCTAAAGTAATATTCTCAAGGGCAGGAAAGTACTATTATACCCTGGGAGCTGAAGCACCAGCTGCTCATTTATCTTTAAAGATACCAGTCAGTTTCCAGAATTGTCAGGAAAGGGGGACCACTACCTTAAAACAGTTTAGCCTGTTCTTTATTGCATATAAGGAGCCTTGAAGAATTACAGACCTAGCTGAGGTATGCCTGTTGTTATCTTAAAGAAAAATCAAGAAAAATTAGGGCTTTGGACTCTATTTGCTTCAATCATACATAGACCTCTAGCCCAAGTCACTGGGCTTTCTTGCTTCCGTTTAATCAAAGGGAATTGTGATATAAGCACCACTCCATGGTGGTGCTGCATAAAGAAACTGTAGAAAATGAAGGGACCATCTACTGTTGAAAGAAAATGAGTGGTTGTTCTGTTGGGTGTTGTTGTGAGGCCTGTTAACGTCAGTGGAGACCAATGTTTTAACTGTTAACCTGCTCTCTGGCTAGAAATGGGAATTTTCATTGTTGTGAAAGGTGCTATACTGAAAGCACTGGGTGTTTAAGGCTTTTATTCACTGGACACAGAATTGCAGCAAATTTAATGTTTAAATAAATAAATAAACCAACTTTGACTGGTAATAGCTGGCCATAACTTTTTGACCCAACAGACCTGAGCATCTTCTCTTTTTCTTCTTCATCCTTGCCATTAACAGAAAACATAAAATTTATTTGTCATGGAGCCAGCCCAGCTTAGCATATGTTTAAAAAAGTTATTTTCCCCACTCATCTCCCTGACCCAAGTACAAGCTGCTTGTGCCATGCTGTGATAGAGGTAGGAAACACCCTCAGGAAATGCATGTGCAAAGACAGAACAGATTGTTGATTAAAATGCCTGTGATGACTTCAAAATGTTGGCCTGGATATTTCTGGTGTCTCCAGAATATGCCAAAACACCTGCACATCCTTCCAGATGCAACATGCTCTGTAAATGTTTAACTGTGTGATTTCTTTATAAATAACTAAAAAGACTTATCCTTCCTTTTCTCATATCTTCAAGCTTTCTACTCTCTTCCTGTTTATCTGGACTGCCTTCTTCTGCTGCCTGCCACAGTTGTTTGGTGTCATGTAACTTCCTTGCAGTTCAGAAGAAAAAAAAGGATAATTCAAATATTAACACTTCTGCTGAGACCAGATAACATTTTAGCTGAAATAGCAGCATGAAAAAATTATCTTTATAGTGCAAATCTATTTTAATACTAGTTTTTAAAGAAAATAAGCTTTCTTCTACTGTGAGGAAGACCTCAGAACCAGGGGAGGAAAAATGCCCACCCAGACCTTTGCCCTACTTTGCCTTTTGGTGTGCTGAGCTGCAGACACAAATAGATGTTTGAATATGAACCAGTCATTCTTTTTCCAAAATTATATCTTTCAGCAGATAATTGTGGTCTTCTGTTGTGTATCATTTGACATGTGCATATTCTCCTGTCACATTCCTTATTCCAGGTATTCCAGGTATGGTTTTGATGGATGATGTGTTTTGGTCTAGACTTCCCCTTCGACTGAAATTGCAATTCTGTTTTATACCAGCTGCTAAGCATCACAGAAGTAAAATTTCCTGAGTTTGGGTCATCTAAGTAATTTGGAGGGTTTATTGGTTTACAAGACTAATGCAGGGTCTCTGCATAGGCATAAATAGATTTACAGGAAGTAATTTTGTAGGCAAGAGTGCATTTGAAAGGTATTACTCCTAGACTGGGTACAAGGGTTTCTTGCTCTTTGCTGTATCTGAATGTTTCATATCTATTTGATGTTTCATCCCTTCAGATCTCTGGACAAAAAGCTGAAATCTCTTGTGGTTTCTCTGGAGAGTAACTCGCTTTTCATGTACACCAAGGAGTTTCCTTAGGCTGTGGGTCAACAGAAATCTGCTTTTCAACTTCAAGACAGCTAAAAATGCCAGGGATTGGGGAGAAGCAAAATATTTCTTAAAAGCAAAGGAGAAAAATTGATTTACCCATTACACTTTTGTCATCTGGTCATTGCCTGAATATCTCTGACTGGAAATCACAAAACTGAGTCATTTTCCTGATACCAAGGGAAAACACAATACCAAAGAACATCATTTTGTGTTTTGCTATTGTTACTTTAGTATAAATATATGGATTGGGATGGAAGGTGCTCAGAAGATTCTCTGTCCATGGCTAAGAGTAGAATCTTAGTTATTGACAGATTGCATTTTGCTGATTCAGAACAGATACATTTCTATATTTCAAAGAAGTTTAATCCCTTCTGCAAAAGGCTCTTCCCCAGCCTACTCAGTGTCTTCAAGACCTCCAAGGATGAGGCATCCTTCTTTTTTAGGTCCCATAAGTTAGTCAAGGAAACTTGCTCTTACAACTCATTTTTATAAAGGTTTTCATTCCTGTTGTTGCAAAATGTACTGTAGCAGTTTCATCTTTAGTCTGTTTTTCCCTTACATCCTAAATAACTCTGTCATTCACACTGAAGTTTTGCAAACTCAGTAACTTTTAGAGCATTTACTGTTCTACCTTGAGAGAGGACACAGATTTCATTCCGCAGAAGTTTAGTGACACCGCCACAAAATGACATATCAACTTCTAGCTGCCACTTAGTCTTTTTTTATAATACATATTTCTTTTATATCAGATGTGTAAATGCTGACATAACCTTCAGGTTTTGATAATTTGGGTGTGGGTGCTGGTGGGGGTGTGAGGAGGAAGGGCTAGTAAAGTCCAAGGGAATGGTTTCCATTGATGTCAGAAGGCTTTGCTTTCATTAACTCTGCTTTCAGTTGAAGCTTTTTCCCCAGAGGGGTGTATGACCTTCTGAGTGCTGCTGAACAGCTGCATTGCAGTGCTGGCTGCCAGGTCTGCCTTCCTTGGGATGGACTGGTTGTGCCCTCAGTGTCAATGGAATGGCTTGTCTCTCTTTCCTGGGTGTTCCATAACAATGTAATACAAAAATGCCCTCAAGGCATCCTAAACTTTGCCAATGCTAAGAGAAAAGAGGAAGGAGAAATTTGTTTCCTCTAAATAGAACTAAACAGTAGGAGATGTAGATGCTTTTACAGTGTTTCTGTGTTAGTGTTGTCATTTTCTATGTCTAAAGGACTTTCCTGTACTTTAAAGAATAGCAGCACCTGGAATATTTTTTCCAGATTTGTAAATCTCCTTACAATTACTTTACTTCACTGACTTTTCTTTCCTATTTGATTTACCCATGACTTCCTAAAAATATTTTTAGCTTGTTCTCAAGCTCACATTGATGTCTCTGTGTGAATTAACTGATTAAGGTTTGTCATTCAGAATAAATATTTGCTTTAGGCTTACCTTTTCCCATCCTGCCAGTTTTCACAAACTGCAGCTTGTGTTTTGTCAGCTAAAGAACACAACTCCAAAAGCAAAAAAAGAAGAATGCAAATTAAATTATACCTCCAGTAAAAAAACCAAAAGTTATTTTCTAAAGTTCTAGTTATCCTTCTGTGTGCATATTTGCAGTGTGTTTGAGCAGTAGGAAAACCCAAGATGTGCAGATTAGCCAGCAACAGCTGCTTACACCAGCAAGGCTGGTTTGTGGTAAGTGTGCTTGTCCTTGGCTGAGAGATGAATCACCACAGAATGGTTTGGGTTGAAAGGAACCTTCAGGATAATCTAATTGCAACCCCTCTAGCTTGGGCAGTGATACCTTCACTAGAGCAGGTTGCTCAGAGCTCCATCCAGCCTGGCCTTGAATACTTCCAGAGATGGAACAGCCACACCTCTGGGCACCCAGTCCCAGTGCCTCATCACCCTCATAGGGAAGAATTTTTTCCTAATATCCTACCTAAGCCTGCCCTCTGTCAGTTTAAAGTCATCATCTCTTGCCCTGTCACTGCAGGTTCTTTTAAACAGTCCCTCCCCACTGTCTCATAGGCTCCTCCTGGTACTGGGTCACCCCTCAGCCTGTCTTCTCCAGGCTGAACATCCTTCTGATTAATTTGGTGGCCTCCTATGGACTCACTAAAGTAGATCCATGTCCTTTTTGTGCTGGCACTTGCTGACAAGCTGACTTGTTTCCTCTGGAGTGAATCCCATGCTGTTCACTATTTCTATGTCCTCCTGATTGCCACTCGCCTTAGTGGTGTCCCCACGTTCAAGAAGAGATTCAGCTGGCTTTGTGGGGTGCACATCAACTCTCAGTCTTATGCACTGAAATGCCTTCTGCAGAATGAGACATAAAGGAGGGCAGATTTTGCCTTCTATGACTACTCACACAGTTTATAAATAAGTAACAACAAAAGACCACTCAATGGAGCTGAAACATATGAAAGTCCTTATCGTATCACATTAAGTAAATGGTAGTGAAGTGGAAAAATGTTACATAGCACCTTATTTGTCACTAAAGGGTATCCAAAGGAGGCTCTTCTTTGTTTTTCATTCCTTTTCTGATCTCTCATTCCCACTAGGTGTTGAAGAGTCTGAATTAACTCTTCATAAACCTGTTTCCTTGGCTGGATAAAAGTGGCAATGCAGTCAGCAGTCAGGTGGGGAAGGAATGACCTCTGTTCCCCTTTGGAACAGAGATCCTTCACGATGTACCATCAACTACCAAGTCTCTTTTGGGTGTGGTTTTTTTCCCTGCAGGACTTTAAACATTTTCATGTTGGTGGGATTTTTTTTTTACTTTCAAGTCCTTAAGCTTGTAACTCACCCATCTGAACAATCTTATCTTTTCCTACAATTTTACTTTTCTTACCTTGGGCAGGTCTGCTCGATTTGTTTTTCACAGCTTTTTCTCACAACTCAGCAATTTTCTCAGAAGTTTGAGTCAAGGTCACAGAGCTGTGCTGTATCAGCTGGCCTTGGATTACACACAGCTGAACCCTTGAGAGTACTGCTAGCAAAATGAAGGCAAGAAGTTAATTCAGCTTATTTCTAGTAAAAACCCCAAACAGTTTGGGATGAAGAATCAGAGTGATTGTTTCTTTCCTAATCATGTAGCATCCAAATTCTAGTCTGATTAAGTCTAGGTAATTTGAAGAAGCATCTTTTAATGAATTAGTCCTGAAAAGCAAAAATAGGCCTCAGGTAATAGCTGTCTGATCCTGTTGGTGATGCTTGAAAAAGATTCTTGCCTTGCTCAGAGCTGAGGGGGGTGCATAGAGTGGGACACAGAAGTGATGATCATGGAGTCATGAGGATCCCACTGTCATGGTTGTTTTCTCTGGGAACAATATCTCTTTAAAGAACTGAAATGGATTATGCTATTCTTTTAAACTCTCAAGCTGTTTGATAACTCTAGGCTGAGATACAAAGGGACCTGCAGCAATGTTTAGGCACAGACACATCCTCAGATTAATTTACAGAATGTAGCTAATTACAATGACAGCTTTCTTGCTTGCTTTTTTTCCTGTAGCTTCTGTTTGCAGTAGTCTATGGCTAATAAAACTGTCAATTTTCTTTTACTTCAATAAAAGGTCACCCCCTGACAACAGCCCTGTGCCTCCTAACAGCTACTGCCTTTATTAATATTTAAAATGTACACAGTGATATTTCCAAAAGGTCAGACTTTTAAAAGACATAAAATGTCATCCCTAATTCTTTTCCCTCCCAGCCTAATTCTCTGCCTCCTCTTCCCCATCCACCATTTATATGTTCTATTTTAGGTACAGTATTTAGCATGGCTTGTGTTAAATCAGATAAACATCAAGTGTTTCCCTCTTGCAGTACTACAGAGAGGCAAAGGATAAATTTGTCACTGATTCACAGTCCAACAAGTTGTGTATGTGGATTCCAATTCTGGCTGTAGCATAGATTCCCTTGAGTTCAATGAGTAATTTGTTCTGTCAGTTCCTGATTTAAGAATGCATCTAAGGCAGTACTTGCCTTCAGGCAGGTAGGGTCAAGAGGGTATCAAGGCTTCAGCTGTGAATAGGAGCTTAAACTTTTTCCTCCCTGAGGCTTCTCTTCTTCCCATCTAACAGGCAGTCTACAAAATGGAGAAAGTAATACTTCCTAACCTCAGCTCTCTTTAGATGGCAATCTCTCTATTCAGGATCAGTATTTCCAAGTATATTTATCTAAACAGCTCCCTATTCTGCCTGAAAGAGAATTGAGAAGGGAAAGCATGAACTTTGTCTACTGGCCAGGTCAGAAAATGGTCACTTTTTCCATGAGAAATATGATTATTAGGGCTTCAGAATGTCATTTGTTGCCTCCTCTGCCCAGAGACAGGATTTAAAAATTCTCTCATTCCGGGCAGAAGCTTGATCATGCTGTTACTTTTTAAATTTCTCCAAGGGTAAAGATTGCCTGTTTCGTGGTGAATCATGGATTCTTCACTCATATTGCCCAATAGATAAGAAATACCCAGGCTCACAGGAGTCCTGGTGAATAAGTTAACCCGATTCCTTCTGAAATCCTTTCACAGAAGCCTGAACTGCAACTGGGTGATCCTAATTAGATAGCAATCCCTTTTTTTTTTTTTTTTTGTGAAGGTTCTGCTGACACAATCTTTCCTCTTCTAGACTGTGACTGGTTGTAACATTGACCTATAAGCACTCAACAAAATTAATCTTCAGAACAAGATGAAACATCAAGGAGCAAGCTCTTGTTTGGTGTTAAGTTAGTTCCTCTTCTTTTTCCCACATGTTAGGATTGCATATGAAGATACTTCAAGAACTGATCCCTCGCCAGTTACATCACCTTTGCCATCACTGTTCCTCATCCTATCACATACTTTTTTTTTTTTTTGAAAGGAGGTTTATTTGTATAGCTGATTATTTTGTCATAATTAACAGTGTCCTGGATCAGATCATCCAAAAATAGAAGTGAAGGGATGCTAATAGAGTCATCAGTCTCTGATAATAAATTATCCGGTGAAGATCTGTCAGTGCAGGTACTGGGGAAAAATGTGCAATGAACAGAATTCACCTACAAGGAGTAGTTGCTGCTGTTCCTTAATGCCCATGACTGATTGACAGCAGATTGTTATTCAAGTTCTTCCTTCTTTCAAAGAATATGGTTAATTTTTCATGACAGTATGAGAAAAGTACTTTCTATGCTGAAAGGAACTAATGGCTAGTATCCATCAGCCTAATTTTCTATAAGATAATTTTAAGTCCAGCTGAGAGTCAGAAATAAGATTTTGTAAGCCTTCCATTTGGTTTTGGTTTGTTTTAAAGGATTAAGATGATAAAAAAATAAATGCATTGGTTATGATAATGTAGTTTAGTTAAAAAATAATATTTCCTGCTGTGGTTTGTACCTAACTTTGAAGCCTGTAAAAATGCACAGGCATCATGGCTGGGTTAAACATACGGCATTCTAACTAGCTTGATAGCCTCAAAGTTAGTTGTTCCTCTGCCATGAATGGTGGAATACTGATTTCCATAAGGAGGGGAATGACTGTTGGGGTAAAGGACAGGCCACCCACCTTGTGTGTAATATCTGGTCAGTGCACTTGGTGACCATGAATTGAGAGTCCTGGATCAATAACTCCTTCAGATGAAGGAGATTCAAACTTACATTTCTTGATTCCCAAGGGTGTGTCCAACTTCAGGTCATAAGCAGGTGGCCAGATGTGGAGATGGAAGGGCAAGGACTAAACATAGCATTGCTCTCCCGAAATCTGACTGCAGTGCAGTAAATGCTGCTTTAAAGAGAGAAAGAGCTGTCAGGAGCCATCAAGTGCAAAAAGCATCTGTGGGCCCTTGTCCAACATGTGTCTTCATCAGGCTACATCTAAGTATAGCAGGCTTGGGGTGTAGAGAGAAAAATGTCATTGAATTGTTAACACTTGCTTCGTTTTCAGTTTATTAGAGGGCTTAGGCAGCTCCCAGCAAGCCCTTCCTCCTCCACTGTGCTGACTTATTAATACATTTTTAGGTGTTAAAGTCTTACTGTCCTTTTTACTGGGTAATTAGACACCTAGCTTGAATCATGAGTTTTCCTGGGTGTCTGTCATGAGCCTGAGCCAAAGAACTTATGCAGTAGTTCTGGCAGTTCAGTTGTGGGTAGATGTGGTGCAGTTTTACTTTGGAAGCAATACAGAAAATTATTGATCATGATCTAGAGTATTTGGAAGAGATACTTAATGATTGGAAGCTCTGGAGCTTTGAAAATTATTTTGTGTTATCTTTAATATTGGATTACCAGCATAATTTGTGAGAAGAAATGCTTTGTCTATGTGAATTTTGTCCTAACAGTACTTGGGACCAAGTGTTAGGGAACTGTTCTTAGTATTCCTTGGGGATGTTATAAATACCAGTGTGAGAATTTCAGGCCCTAAAATCTTCAAAAAAAGGAAGTGATGAATAGTGAGTAATGAGCACAGCTGGAACAAGACTGTTTGAAATCAGGAGCACAGTGATGTTTGATTGTGATTTTGGGGAATGTAATCTATTTGTGAGCTTAGCAATTTTAACTCCCTTGGGTTTTATAGCTCTACTGATTTATCTTTAACTACTTTGCTGGTAGTACGGTTGAAAATATATCTCTAGTGATATGTTCCTAATGAAAGCATAAATAGCTGAGTGAATGTGGCTGGCATGTTCCAGGCAGCAGAAATTTCTGAGCCTGGTGAAAGGTGGCAATGACTAGAACAAAGCAAATTAATGATTAGGGATATTTTTGATCAGAACTTCTTAAAGGGCCTAATGTGGCAACAACAGTGCTTTCAGCAAATGTAATTGTTATCGAACTGGTCTCTATTTTAGGGAAGGAAAAAAGGAAATAGGAGTACATAAATAGTCTGAATAGCCTATGCTTTATTTTTTGTTTTCAAAATAATGCTTGAGTTTATTTTAGCTGAACTAGCTTTTTCAAATACTTTCTTTAGCAAAGTAATGAGTTCGGAATTGTAATGAAGTGCTCCATTTAGAACTAATATTTATTTAAGTCTAATTTTGCAAGTTTTACTTTTGCTTATCACTGGAACAGGTTTTGCTTTGTGTTAGGTAAATTGGATTTTGTCTGTCTACCTGTGCTCAGTAAGCTGAAGTATTTTTTGACAAATCAATTAATTCCTCATTGCAAAACTCTACCCACCTACTCATCAAAGCTCAGGCATTGTCAGGTAGACTTATCGATCAGTACTGCAGAACTGTTCAGGATTAACAATTAACTGTGATTAATTCTGTAATCACTGTACCACGGAGGTGGTAAACATATTCATGGCACTTCCCAGCCTGATCCAGAGTTCCAACTCAGATTGCCTTTGTTCCAGCTAAATACCTTTTACAGTAAGGTAGAAGGCCTTTGAATTTAGCCTAATTGTCTTTCTGTTTATGCCATTAATTGTGCTAAGGCTCGAGGATGCCTTAACCAGTGACAGGTTCAGTGTAAGTTATCTCCGTGCACATGCACAGACTCGATCTTCTGTCTTCCTTCTTAATCTTCGAGGGGTCTTTAGTTCATAATGTATGGGACAGTAGACTAATGAACACTATCAGAAAAACAGGCAATTGCTTCCTTTTCAATTCATGGAAGAGTTATATCTGTGTAGGCATCATTTTCTTACTTGGGTTTTTTCCCCCCATACTGCTGCTTCTAAACAAACATACAGCTCACAACAAAAATGCACAGTCTTTCAATTAAATCTACCAAGCAATGACCCACCTTAAGTGATGTGATTTTTATTTGCAAAAATGAAGTTCAGTGAAAGCTAAGGCCACCTGTCTGAATAGAACACCTGAGCCCATTTTACCTGTCAACAGATTTGGTCCTGCCTTTACTATTGACCTCAATGCTGTATTTACTAGTTTGTCTGCAAAGCAAATTTATCTTGCAGCTATGCTCATTGCTATGTAATCAAAATTAATGAAAGCAAATACAATTACTGCAGGCTCCGGCAAAGGAAGAGCATACTCTTCCCCTTTTCCCACTTTTTAATTTTGCACCTACTAATATGTATTAAAAATAAACTGAACTCTTGTCAGCAGAAGCAGTTTTCTTATGTGATTAGGAAGAAAGAGGGATCTAAGATAAGCAGACCTGAATAGAACTGATCAATAGAACTGAAAGGTTACTGAAAGCATACGTGCTCCTGGTTTTGAAAGCTAAGTCAAAATTTATTTTAGCCAGTCCATAATAAAATCTATTTTAACCATCTCACTTGGGGTACCAACATGGAAAATGGATGGTGTTTGCTGCTACCTCCCTGAAAGCGTCTTCTGAGAAAGCTACTTGGGCAGGCACAGACAGTCACTCAATCCACACTCACACACCACAGTTAGATCAGTGAAAAAGACAGAAAGGGTCTCCTGTTTAGAGTTCCAGCAAGGTTTATTGTAGAGTCACACTGAAGGGTTCTAGTGACAAAAGACGAGAAAACAATGCAGTGCCCTGGGTTAAGTATGTGTGTCTGCAGCTCTCTTCACAGAGAGCAGCAGGCACAACCTTCCCAGGATTTCTCCTGGGGAAGGCAGTGAGAAAGCTCAGAGACAGAAGAGAAAACAATTCTTATCTCTGTTTGCTGCTCCTGTGGAATGTGTTATGGAGACTGTTTACCAAAAGTGATTTGTTAATTGGACTCTGGTGATGGTTGTTTGGATTGATTGACCAATTAGGTCAAAGCTGTGTCGTGACTGTCTGTAAGGGGTCAGGAGTTTTTCTCTAGTATAGAGTATAGTATATAGTGTAGTGTAATATAGTATGGCTTAATAAAGCAATCGTTCAGCCTTCTAAGATCACTGGAGTCATTCCACAACATTATTATTATTGTTGTTGTTGTTATTATTATTCCCATTTTGGGGCTCCCTGCTACAATAAAGTATGGGCTCAGGGGCCAATGGTCTATGGGCACAAGGGCAGGGCAAAGGGCGATGACCTATAGGGAACTGAGGTAAATTAACATAGTGCTGCAGAGCACCAGGGGAGAAGCCCCTTTGTCTCACCCTAACTTGGAGCATTCTCATAACCTGTGGTAGACTCCTCCAGGGCATTACCCTAGAAGTTCCCCTAATAGGCTTAAAGGCCTCCACAACTTGGTGTCTCCTTTCTTTGGAGATTGTTACTAAAATGAGTCATATCACTGTCATAGGTTCTTTTATTCTACTCAGCCATGTTCCTTATAGGAAACTGTGAACAGCTGAGGGCAGAATGTGGGGGAGAATGATCAAACTGTGGTGTGGTGATCAAGGGCTGAGGAAACAGTACTTTAACAAGAAAGAAGCAAAGCCAGAGAATGCTTTTGCAGGGCTCATCCCCGCCCTGGCTTACACAGAATTGGAACTCCAAAAGTCTGTATTATTATTGCTGAGTTGTAATAACGTGACTGAAGCCAATTTGAAGATTTCTCTGGAGAAAAATTCCCTCCCTGCTCTAGTCAAACCTTCTGTGCTGTAAAGGCTGTCAGAAGAAGGAGCTTGCCCCTGTTGGATAAGTGATGTATCACAAACTCCAGTAATGCAGGGAAGTTTACAAAGGGAAAACCAGAGTGAGAGGACTTTGAAGACTGCTCATCTAAACAGCAAATACTTGTGCTTTGATTCCCTTTGTATCACTTGTCTGAAAGTTAGTCTGACTGAAAAATACCTAAAATAATGATCAGATGGATAAGGTTTTGGGTTGGTTTTTGCGGTTTTGTTTTGTTTTGTTTTGGTTTTGTTTTACTTTTGGGGCTTTTTGCTTTTTCCTATATTTCCTGATTTTCAAGGTGCTGCAAACTCATGGATGATGATGAATTGTGGTATTATTTATGCAGCTAAACTGGCAGCTCTCTAGGACTAATTCTGTTACTCTGAAATTGAGCTGGGTAGAGCTGCAATGTGATCCTACAGAGCTCTTTGACAAAAGATATTTGACCAAATTTATGAGATATTACTGTGGCATTTCGTCCATTTATAATACTTTGATTTAGTTATTAACTAATGTCTCATTTTCAGTGATTCAATCTAAATTTTATTGGCAAGAATTACAATGCAGTTCCTAGATTGGGATGCACTTTGCAATAAAGGTAATTACATTCTGTTACAGTATAGTGTCATATATTTTGGATTTCCTAATACATGTATATTTTTACTCCTATCAGAATCTTCTGCTTTATTGCTGTTCTGCCTCACATTTTTTTTATTTCATGTATTTGATATGCTCAGCAATTTAGTTGTGTGTCACTGGTTCCCAGATTTACTTTTCTATCCTGTGATATATCAGTATACTTACTTTCCTGGTAGGAGTTCAGCTTTGCTCCTTAGTATATCATGGTAAATCACTGTGAAAGAATGACATTTTAGTGAAACTTATCCAGTCTGTACATACCAAGTAGGATAACAAGACTTCACCAGTTACTCTGCTCCCTTTAGCTTCAAAACCAGTTCACCTTCTTTTCCTTAAATATGATCAGCTTGCATGCACATGCTGTTGAATGATGGAATCTAGCACAGATCAGTCTCCCACTGTCATTTATCACAGATTTCAGTTTCAGGTCAATTAAAAATTTCTTCTAATACCTGTAGCGGCTTGGTGGAATTCAGATAATATAAGTTTGATTTCTGTCACAGCCTTAAAATGCTGCTATCTCTACTTCACATTCATCCTTTCCTGCATTTCCCACCTGTCTTTCCTCAAAAAAATTTTTTTGTGGACAAACCTATAGGTTTTAGTTTAGTCATAAAGCTGAAAGCTGGAAGAAACAAAATTGTTCTGTCTCAAAATTCACAGTGCTTTGCATTTTTAAGAGAACTAAAAATTTAACAGGAGAATTGCTATTTATTTGAGGGTGACTAAGCCAATTTATCTAAAAAACAGTTACTGAAATTCAAAATTATAATAATTTAAATTATAGATTAAATTACTTATTTAAATTAAATCTTTAAATTGTATATTTATATATATTTATTTTTATAATTTATTTATAATTATACATTTAAATTATAATATTTAAATTATATATTTCAAAATATTACAAGTCGCAATACTGAAAAAGGGTTTTTTATTACTTTTTTTTTTAACTGTTCCTACTCACATCAAGTAGAAATAGCAAGGTGCTTTAGATTAAGAAACCCCATATTGAGAAACCCCAAATCATTGTTCCCATTAAAAAATATCACATATCTTTTTCCACATTCTTACTGTTATCCAGTGCCACAACCCACCTTATGTGGTTCACTGTGCTTCTGGTAGGTTACAAGTAACTGAGTTTTGTGTGGTTGGGAACTTTGGAAAGTGAGATTGAGCTTGGTGGGTGTTCTTTCTCCTTTTCTTTGTTTTCAGTTAAGGATTTTTAATCATTTGTCCAAATGTAATGCTTAGAAAAGTAGTGGATCATCTGCTTGTGCTGGAAACTGGCAAAATTAGTTTCATTGTTGTTTCATTATCTGTGTGTAGCTCTGGTGGGGCTTTCACAGGCTGACCTATGAAAACTTTCTTCTACCCTGACCTTTTCCAAACAGATGATGTTGGCACACATAAATAGCAAACTGTGCAGATGGGCTTGGTTTTTCTTGAATAGACTGAGAGCAACAAGTCTAGTAAGTGGTACCTTGAATTTTGATTTGAAACTGAATCCCCAGGAGTGGGAAAGTTATTTGATTGCTCCAAACCCACTGAAATGCCAGCTTCCTCAAGAAGATTAATTTGATGGAGGAAAAAAAAATCAAAAATCTGCTATTATAGCTTGAAGATTGAACTGAGACAGGCTTTGTCATCTGTAGCTGGCTAGGTTTCTTTCACGTTTGAATTTCACTCCTTGAAAATGCTGAATTAGCCCATCTGTTCACATTTAATTTTCCCTTTCTGCTGGGACTTGACTTGGTCTTCTTGTGTGTCACTCAGGCACATTTCCAAAGTGCCTACACTTTGGAAAGTAAAGTATTCATTGCTTTCTCCTGAAACAGTAAAAATGATGCCTGCTCTGCTTAGCTAACAACAGCCTCCTAGGATACTCTGTAGTTCGGGGAACATCTGTCCCTGGAATGTGTGCATGCTTCATCTGTGCAATGCCTTTAGTGGTGTTAACTGAATTTTTTCCCCAAAGAATTAACTTTAAACTCTTTTCTGGGCAGTGTTGCTATCCCAGATTTTTACTTACACTGAAAATATTCTCACTTTGTGTATTTCCTTTAAATGAACAGTAATAAGGACAATCAACTGGAGCTTCCATGTACCTTAAACTAGGAGAAATTTTTAACCATCAACACTTGCCAATGACACTGCTGAGGTGTCTAGGCCAAGTGTTGTCACAGTCCTGCCTTGTCTTCCTTGGGCTGCTTCCAGCCTGCTTTCAGAACTTGATTTGACTCAATCCCTTTGGTTTTAGGAATATTTAGCCATGTGCTTCTCTAGGGATCCAGAGGTTGTGGGTAACTCTGTACCCTCTGTCACTGCACGCCTTACATCCAGCCTCCCCAGGTGCAAATTGACAGCTTCAGTAAGCCAGAACTGACACACACCTGACCAGAAGTTCTTCCACACCTGAGGATAAGTGTGGATTGAGAACTGTGTGTATGTACACTCTGGCACAGAGTTTTTCTGCTATCACATTTGTTTCCATGACAGTATGACAAGGCATGTGTGTTGTTCACTAGGTTAACAAAATAAGCCTGGGTACTCTGTTCACTTAAATAACTGTTCACTTAAATAACTGTACCTTTAACTGATTCCTGAAAATTTTCACCAGTGTTGCCCTGATTTTTTAAGATTCCTTAAACTTTTTGATGTTTACATTCTTGTAACGAATTTTCTCATACACTTTTTGTAAATAACTTATTGTTTTGTATTCTTTTATGGAGAAAGAGAAATTTGGACTGTTGGTTTGTCTAGTGTCATTGGAGAGGTGGCACTTTCACCCTCCAATCCACTGTCACTTTTGGAAATTTATAAATGTTAGAGTCAGAAAATAAACTTCCCTTTTTTTACCTTGGGAACAGCAGTGTGTGCACATCGTGTTATTTCATGTCCTATAGTGACACACCAGTTCATATCTTACCACATCCTGGATATCAACATAATACCAGTTCCTGTGACTGGAAATTATCTACCTCTACCCTCCTTTGTTCCTGGTAATTAGAATGACCCCTTGTCAGAGCAAATGCTCTTTTTCTGCTGATTTTTTTCTGTGCTCAGGCAGACACTTGAAGCCTGGGGACTGTCATCTGGGTTTCCAGAGCTGTGCTGTCAGGAGGCTCTGTGCTGTGCAGCCTCCTGTGCAGCCTGACTGCACATTGGCACTGAACCAAGACCTTCCAGAACTGACAGCCATAGTAGAAGATGATGATTTATACCTACTAATTTCTAGATTACTGCACAGCAGTTTACCTATTTAAATTCTTCTGTGGGACTGGGGACTGCCGTGGATTTCAAGCAGCTGTTCCCAACCATTGACACTTTGAGGAGGTAATAAAGCTAGCTGCAAATTGACCATTGAATAGCAGGAGGAAAAAAAATGTAGAAAATCAGCTGTCACTGTTGCACAGAAGGAAGCCCAGCATCCTCTGCCCTTAGTGTGAAGCAACAGAAGTTTGATTTCCTCCCTCTTTCTAGTGAGTTTGAATTTCTAAACTTCTCATGAGAGACCTAAATTGTAAATTGAATTTGAACTTCTTAACTCCAGATCTCCAAATTTGTGAAGCAGAAGAGAACTCTTTAGGCATAGACAAGTTCTCTTTCCTGGCACAAAGCACTATTGAATAGGTTATAAATAGGAAGCAGAAAAATTTTGCTTTTAAAACCAAAGTACTTACTATCTGGGCTTTAGCTGTGTATTGCTTCCCAATTCCATTGCCATGGACAAAATGGGTCATTAGGTTTCTTTCTGCATTTTTTTCTTCTTTCTCCTGGGAAATTTTTTATTTCTCATTCTACCTTTTTACTCTTTTTACTTACATGACACTAAACAAAGATGTTTGTGCCTTTTCTTCTCTGTATAGCACTGAGGAGAGATGGATTTTGTGTACCTTTTTATATATTTTGAATAGACCCTATCCTGCTCATATAAATTGCAAAACTGTTTTGTTGTAGCTTCTGACAACCTCATTAGTTTGTTACCAGAGGCAATTCATTGCAAACCTTACAAAAAAAGCAGCCCAAATGTCCCTGTGTTGGTGCACCACTGAGAGCCAAAGGAAATGGGAAGAAACTAATCTCCTTAGTTTTTGGGTTTGGTTGGGGTTTTTTTAAAGTAGGAATTAAAGAGATAATGGAAGAGGTTATATAAGAATTTGAAGAACATATGCATCTTCTGTTCATCCTAGTTCTATACATTACTTTTAGCTGAATCAGTGCATCTAGTCCTTGAAGACTGCAAGATCTTGTGGCCTGACAGAAAAATATTTCCCTACACGTGCAAGTTTTCTTGGTGAATTCTTTCTGGGGGAAAAAAAATGAAGCAAAGGCCTGAGCTGTGTCTTTTAACAGTGCTGTTGTTTTAAAAGCCAGTTCTTGAGGAAGCCTTGTTGGTGGGATGAATGGGAGTTTAGAAAACAAGCATGTGCTAATCAAACAGGAGTGTGAGGTGGATAACTGCCTATTTTTACCAGAAATTGTAAGCAAAACATCCAGTTAGGATTTACTGGGATGTTTGATGAGGGATAAAGTGCTGTGCTAACACATTTGTATCCCAGTTTGTGGTCTGACACGTTTTCTGACAATCTAGCCTAATACTTGCAGTATGATTGCAGGGACATGAGGGAGAAGGTTACCAAAGCAAATTTTACCCTTCTAAAGGTTACATGCCCAAGGCAGTTTCTCCATCACTGTATAAGGATGCTCCAAATTCCCTCGGTAAGGTTCTGTACAGAGTAATGCAGGACAAGCATCTCCTTCCCTCTCTTCTCTTCCTTCCACCTGCCTGGGACAATAGATGAAGCTTAAAGAGATTAACCTTCTTAGTTTAAACAGAACATGGCAAACAGTTCCCAGAACATTAAAGTGACAGAATTGGAAAAAAAAATATGAAATCTTCATAAATAATAATGAAAAAGGTGAACTGATAATAAAGGCTTCATGCTTATGACTCTGAAGGCTGCCTTCTGCCCTAATGGGAAAGATAATTTGCAGAAGCTAATTTTCTGGGTCTATTTCCAAAAAAACCCATAAGAGCACTGATTATTTTTGCTGGTAATCTGTCAAACCACGACTGGAATGAAATAATTACTTTATTTCATGCAGACCATCAAATAGTTTTCTCCACATTAATTCTCAGCCACCAGTGATGCTGGTTACATCTGAATCACTGACCTGGAAAAGCTCTGAAAGTTGCTGCCAATTCCCCAGAGCCATCCAGATTCCTTCCCAGTAAGAGGCAATTGTATGGGAGACCAATTAAAATAGCATCTGTGAATTAAATAAATCTATAAAAAGCATCTATTTTTCTCTGCAATGTACATGGAAATTAGCAGAGTATTTTTAAATAAACGCCTGATGAACAAGTAAGCCTCTTGGGGGAGGAGGGGAGTAGATAAATTTCCTGTATCAGCTTGGAATAATGAAAGAGTAAATGATTAATTGTTGAAGGTTCCGCTTGGTATAATTTGGGATTTTTGTGGTTAAGATTAATTTCAAATTTTTTACATAGTAACAAGTAAAAATCAAAATAATCTGAATGTCTGAAGAACTAAACTGGCTTTTTTAAATGTCCCTGTTAAATACTTTTGGTATAATTTTTGCATTTTCCACTTCAATTTGGAACATCCAAATACTGTATCTTTTGAGGAACAAAAATTCCTGTTTCCCCACACAGCATTAGAGATCTTGTCATTACTTCCAGTTAAAAGAATGATGAATGGTGTCATTACTGCTTGATAGTAGTTTAGGATGGATTAACCTGCAGTACTAAATCAAAATTCTGCAGACATCTTCAGAGATACAGATTCTTTCTTTCTTTTTCTTGTGGTGATGCCTTTTGATTGTTCCTTAGACTATGAGAACTTTCCTAGTTTTCATGTAGACTCATAAATACATGGATTTGATAATTTAGCATAATTCGCTGCTGCTATATTTGACCACCACTAGCCTTGAGTTTTATAGATTTGATCAACTGCTATCCAGAGGTAGGTTTTATGTAGTTTGTACCCAAAATGGATTGGCACAGGAAAAAAGGGAGCTTTGACAGGAAAACTAAGCCTGTTCATACTCCAGATTGTTTTCAAACTAAAACAGGCCTTAATTATGTAAGTACTTTTACATAATTAAGTTATACAATAAGTTATACAAAAATTCAACTTTACATCTAGTAGCTCATATCAGTAATAATACAGGAGAAACAAATGCTCAGTATATCAAAGAATGAGCTTTGAGTGTTCTGATGCAGAACTGCAGGCATGGAAATGGACAGTTTGTAGTGATTGGCAAGTCAGGTGGTGAACACAGGTGTTTCTGAAGCTCCTGCCTCTCTGTAGTTATTTGTCTTGCAACAGGCATTTGCCAATAAATCCATTTTGATGGTGATCCTCACAACCTCTAATTTTCTTCCCTGCTCTCTTGACATTTGCCAAAGATGCTTGGCCACTGCTTGCCAAGAGAGAGCAACGCCCTGCAATATGGTCATGTGTGTTATGCACCTAGAGCTAAGGCCCAGCCAGGTCTGGAGCAGATTGTCCTACTGCTTTTGGGGACCTCCAGGGCCTGCTGTGTGACAGATTTTCTAGGAGTTTGTCAGTGAACAGATTTGCCACCCACAAAAGTACAGGCTGCTTCATGCATGTCAGGTTACTTAATGTCAGATTTTTTGCTAGACAAGATGAAGGATAAATTAATAGGTTTACCTTGAAAACATAGCTTTGCAAATGTGGAAAACATTATTTTTAAACAACATGCATGTTTCTTTAATGTTAGATTGCAGATGCTCTAGACATTCTTGTGCTGTTAAGCAGATAGTTGCACTCTACAAACTTGGAAAGTTGCAAGACATGGCACAGGCAACCTGTCCATTTTCAAGCTATTGTTTAAGTAACTCCTCTAGCCCCTTATTTGATACTGGTTCTGGGAGTGTTGTTCACCAGAAAATATCATTCAGCCTTATAGATAAGAACTGTACTTAGACTACTATGTGGCCATTAATCTGCTAATGTTTATCCTTTTGGCAAAATGTGACTTTATCTCTGTTCTTTGCCGTCACATCCCAGGCTCTTTGCTTCCATCAAGCTCTTTATGGCACTCTCTAACAAGTTCTTAACTTTAACAGACACTGGGTCTTTTTCAGAGCCAAAAACTTGGCACCTGTTTAGGTACTGATCTGCACTCTTGGAAAGCTTTGCTCAAGAGGAGCACAGTGAGCTGCTTGCAGCCTGGCACTGCCGTGGTGCTCTCTGGAGGTGGGTGTTGGACTCCCAAGGTTGGCAGTGTAGACAGGGAACTACTGTGTTACTCTCATGGACCTGCCTGTGCAGACTTGTGGCTTTCTGTGTGATAAATTGCATCTCTCTCATTCCATCTACCTTGCATGGAATTATCCATGAAAGGCACAAAAATTTTATGCCTTTCTGGCAGATGATTACGGTACTCTTGCAGTTGGGGTTAAACATAGAAGCAAAATTAAAATAATAATAAAGTAATAAAGCTCTTTGCTTTCTGGCCCTAAATCACTACAACCCTGTGTCTACAGTGATCATGCTCTGTGTTGTTGTCCTTGTGTATTTGTACACAGAGAATACTAGTATCAGTTTCTTGGTTATTCTGGTTTTTTTCCACAAGTTACAGAGAACTGGAAATGTTCCAATGCTTGCTCCCAACAATAGCACCTTTAACCAGTCTCTGTTTGAACAGATTGTATCTCTGGAGTGTATTTGCTTTTTGCAGACATATTCTCAGTTCTTCTCAGGTCTTCGTAGCTACCATTTGAGAAAGAGGGGGAAAAAAACACATTTTGATTACAGCTATTGATCTTTAATCTTTGCTGCTCAGGTACAGGTATGCCTTGCATACTCCTTGACAGACACTGAAGATTTATGGAGCTTGAAAGAATTAACCCTAAATTCAAGCTCTTGGTATTTTTTTCCTCCTCATTTAGGGTTTATTTTGTTATTCAACTAGCTCCCTCAAACTAGTTCTTAAGAGCACATGTATGGAAATAGACCTATCATCCTATTAACTCAGGGATGAAATCATATTAACATTAATACTTCATATGCAAAAACATATTCTATGCATGGGTTATGTGTTAGTGCCCTGAATGAAAGGTAATTTTCTTGTCCCAAGTTTCAGAGCAAATTAAAGCTTGTCCATGCTGACTGGTTTTGATTGATAGGTATCCAATAGATAGATATTTTTAGAGTATTTCTGAAAGAGTTTTTCATAAAGGATTACATATTCTGTAGGGGTTTGCTGCTTTTATTGCAGTATTGCTTGTTATTTCTGACACTTTCTCCACCACATTTTGCAGAGGAGAGGAGAAAACACCTTGTTTTGTGGAGAGCAGTGAGCAAGCTATGGGTAGTAGCCAGGAAGAGGGGGAATGCATTTATTTTGGCCCTCCTTTCAGCCCTGTCTTTGTCCATTCCCCCTGCATCTTTTGAATCAATAGCAAGGCTCTTGGGTCAGAGCTATCACAAGAGATCTACCTTTGTGGAGTATAAATAAATTAGATTCATGGTGTATCATTGCTTGGGCAGTAGGGATGCCACAGTACTACAAACGACTCCTGTTCATTGAACTGCTATCACCCTGAAAGTGAGTCTTTTCTTTCACTTTATTCCTAGTTCTTCTCATGGGACACAGTGATCACTCACTGTTCAAATAATCCATGCATAAAATTCAAATCTAGACAGATAGATACCAGTATGGATTCAGCTCTCCAATAACACAAATACCATTGTGCTCCCAGTAAAATTTCCTCAGTACACAGTCTTCATGAACAATCTTCCCTCCATGAATCCTTCATGTATTCCTCAACCTTCATTCCTTCTGCCAGTGGAAAAGTCCTTTTTATGTAGAGAAGTAGTTAAGATGTGCATGTGTTGTTAAACATCCATGGAGCTTGATTAATTAATTCCCATACTATCTGCCATCACTCATTCCAGAAATAAATTTCACAGTATCAGCTAAAGGACCCCAAAATAGCAAACAAAATGCTGAAAAATGGAGATAAGGAGAATCTTTCACTCACAAAACTTGTGCTGTGTCAAGTGGACTGTTGTGAGAAATGTGTGTGGCAATTAAGAATTGGTAGAATGTTATACTGCCCGAAGAGAAATGTTTTTAATTAGCATTATTCTCCAGTATTTTTTGAAAAGGGCATGTTTGAATATTCCAAAATATTCATACAGTTAAGTGCCTAGAGCCCTGACATGTTTAGAACTGATACTACACTCACATGCAATTTAATCTCTTTCATTTCAAATTATCATTGAGGGATGTCATGCTTGTAAAGCCAGCAAAGTATGTCTGCTGTGGCCTGCGGGGTGTTGAGAAGAAATGTATATATTTCATAAAAGTATCTACGTGTGTGTGTATGTATATATCTATATATATGTGTGTGTATGTGTATATATATATACACATTTCATATATAGATACGTGTGGATATATGTATATATATTTTATATTATATTATTATATGAAAGAAATACATAAAATATTTAGCAGGAGCAATAGGAAGCTGGCAGTCACCTTCACAGATGTGATGACAATAAAAGGTACTAATATTCTTTGCCAGAGGTTTGAGTTATGACAATGGGTGCAGATATCTTAGTAGAACTTGGAAAATTCCAGATTTAATGCTATTGTTCCTGTCTAAATTGTTGGAAGATATAGGTTTGTATGCTAATTACATTTTTATCTTTGTCATTCTCTAATAGTTTAGAAATTCCAACCAGTGATCGCTTTTCTGTTTTTCAACATCTGTTTTTTAAATTAAATCCCTGCATGATTTACAACTCAATCCTCATCAGCTCGTCCTCCAAACTGTTGTCAAAACCAGTTAATTTGTTGCCATGTCTAAATAACTAAAAGGGAAGAAAAACAAGACATAAAGCTTTCTTAATACTGTTTGATATGAACAGGTTTAAAACAAAACAACGCTACCAAACCTACAAACACTGGCAGTACTGTCTCTTTGCTTTTGATGGCTCTACATCTCAAACCCATTGGTTATTCTTCCTAAGCACTGTACCATGTAGGCTTAATTTCCTTGTGTAACCTGAACCATTAATCTAAAAAATATTAAAATATTTCTTGCAAGATCATGTTTGAGTGATAATGTTGGTCAGCAGAAACCCCAACACCCAGTCTGATTCATTCCATTTCTTCTTCTCTAAGCCTTTGTGACAGGTTTGAATAGCAAAGGTGTCTTTTCCAGGATAGCAGAGGTAGATAGCCATGCTCCAAAATCACAAAAGATTTTGTAAAGTGTACAACTAGCTAGAGTTGAATATATACAAGTATATAGAGAAATATAGAAATGCTTTGCTTTCAAACACAAAGGCATTTCATCTCTTTGCCTTCTTTAATAGAAATGCTGTGTCTCTGCAAGATAATTTTTCTGTTTGTTTGTTTAACTTCTGCCTGTTGCCAGGGATTTTTTTCAATACCATTATGTTTGTTTTCAGATTGTATAATATTTCTTTTTACATTAGGCTGTTCAATTATGGCAGGCACACAACAGCAGTACAGGGAAACAATAAAGAGATTTTTACAATGTGGGTAAAATATATGAAAAGAAATACTATTTTTCTTTTTAGCAGCCTTTTATTAAGCCAGAATTTTCCTCCAGGGGACAGACAAAAGAGATCCTCACAGTCTATTGCAATGTGTATTAGCTGGTTTGGTTCATCTTTCATTTCGAACTTGCTGTGGATACAAATTGAAACCTTTCCAAGCAGCCTGGAATCTTTGAAGCCTCCCAAGACCTGAGCCTCCATCTGCAGCTAATTTTGCAGATGATTCATCTCTTGTCTTCAAAGATGATATGGGTGCAAATTATAATCACACTAAGTCATCTCAACTTTTTGAGATGTTCAGCTGAATACATATATGCATCTGTTTTCTTTACAACAGAATGAACCAAAACGTTAACACTTAATCCCCTGAGCTCTCAGAATACTGGGTGCTCTGTAGTTGTGAAAAACAGCCCAGTCATTTCTGTGCTTTTCCATAACTCTTGATGTCTATGCTGAGTGCCAAGTCCATCACAATCACAGTTTGTCCAAGGGTAGAGCATTGGAATAGCATGTTATAATGCAGAAGAGCATTTCAACAGATGCCCAAATTACAGCCAGAACTGAATCACAGTTCTGAATAATACTGAGCCTACTCTGTGTGCTAGATGGTGAATCTTTGTCTAACATTGGGGAACAGCTGGCTGTTCCTTTGGACCCAGAGAAGCTTCCTTTCACATGAGGAGGAAAAAGGTGTTTGCAGCTTGGTCTGCAGTACACTGCCTTTACCAGCCTTGCCTTTCTACCACCTTTCCAGTTTCCCCTTTGGTATTTAGTGTTCCTGCTGCCCCTGTCTCACTTGTGGTCTCAGACGCTGGCTAGGCAGAAATATCAGAACAATGCTTATGCAGTTTTAATGCCAAATTTAGGGTCCATGTCTGCACTTGTAAGCAGGGTGAATCTCCACTGATTTACTTCATTGTCGACAGTGCCTGATCAGGCCATTTAGAATGCTATTTTCATTTTCAGTCTTTACTTGTGTCACCTTTCTGTGTCAACTCTATTACACACCACAGAAGCTCTGAACTCTTGCCTCTTCCTTTCATTGTCATTTCTTGCAGGGGCTTTTCTCTGCTTTGGAGCTGCTCTTTCCTACAAGCTCTGTGCCCTCCTCAAAGGACTGTCATGGACTGGCTCTCAGGGGATGGACCCCCAGGGGATGGGTCACCACCCCAACCTTCACCAGGACACAGCATGGTCAACCTGGTGCATCTGACATCTCTCTCTGATTCTGCCAAAGAGCAGCTGCTGGTGGGTCACTTTTCATACAGCTCTGTTGAGAAACTCTGAGAGGTTTTTAGTTTCTCTTGTAGGATAGCTTTGACTCTTTGTGCTAGCTTTCAGGAGCAGAATGTTTTCAGCTTCTTCATGATCCTATGTAATCTTAATTTTACACACTGTTCTTTTTTGAAAATGATGTGGATTCCTTCTGTGTTGTTGGGGTGGGTTTTTTCCCCTTCCTTCTTAGCTTTTCAGCTGCTAAATATTTCCTTCACCTCAATGCTGCAGACAGCAGGATCCCCTTTAGGGGTAATCAAAGAGTTTCTGGTCCCATTAATCAGGGATAGAGACTCCATATCAAACTGCCCTGTTGATTTTGTTACCACATTGATGGCAAGATCTCAGGCCATTCAAGCAGTCAGGTTGTTGCTTTATCTTGTTTCAGCTCCCATCTTGAGTGAGCCATTTTTATGCCAGGTTGTTCATTTACAGTAAATCATCAGAAAGCGGTTGGGACAAAAGAGATTTGCATGGAAACTACAGGATCTGAGTTTGAAATTAATATTTTCTGTACAATCAGCCCTGGCATGCTGGTAATACCTCAGTTTTAGCACCTTGTTCTCAGCTTCAAATAATTCAAAAATCTTTGCACTTCAATTGTATTTGTGTGTACTTTTGTTTTCATATATGCAGAAATATATGTGTTCTATACCTTATGCATGATAGAGTGTGGCAAAATGATTGTTTCTCCTTTAAAAATATCATACAGGAAGTATAGAAATATACTGATTTCACATATCTTGGTAGTTCTGTATAAAGCTTACAGCTAGAAAACACTAGCATGTAGCAGTGAAATAGAATGCAGAACAAGCATTTTGTATTAACTTGTAGATTAAACTGGTTGCATAGCAAATGTATTGCTGAGCTCTACATCTATTTGTGTTTCTGCAGTACAATATAACTTCTTAATTGACTCTGCCTCTGAGGAATGCCTTGTTCTACAGGAAAAAATGGAGCACTGGATAGTTAGTCTTGAATCTGCTGTTGAGATTATTGATTTAAGGGAGGAAACAAAGGAAAGGAGAGGGACCAAAGTGCTTTGGGAAGGAACAGAAAGGAGAAATAGAAAGGAGGCAGAAGTTACTGATCCATTGCTCACTGCAGTTTGGGCTGTATTCTCAGTTATCTCAATTTCTACAGGTCCTGCTGGGTAAGGGGCTCTGTTCTGAGTGCATCTGGGTGTGCAAGGGGGTCTCAAGGCCAGGGAGTGGAATTGGACCACAGAATGGGCTCATGTGCATGCAGTGGCAGCAAAAGGACCAACTGTGTGTGCATCTGTGTATGATTGCTAGTGAGTGTAAGACTGGATTACCAGTATGAGAGGCCTGTGAGCTGGGTATCAAGGCAACTGTGAGCCTGGGCCAGAGAGCAGTGAGACCAGGGAGCCTGCAAATTGGTTTTAGGAGGGTCCCAGAAGCCCACAACTAGGGAGACTAGAAGATCCATAAGCTGGGAGTGGGATCCATTTGCATGTGAGTGTCTCTTTGTGAAGCAAACAGAGGTTAAAAGATGCTGGATAGGCTGAGTGCCTGTGGCCAGTCACTGGAAGGATATCTAATGTGCATGGAAGGGTGTTTGTGGGCCAGCAGCTGCACTGGGGCTGCTGAGAACAAGGATTGGGGGCAGGCTGGTGGATAGACTGAGGCCAGTTAGATACAGATGTGTAGATACACCTGTTATATGTGCGTGTGTGTATTGTCCATCAAGAGACTTTAATCCTGTTCAGCCAGAGAGGAAAACAAGAAGCTATTGCTGTTTGTGTGAGTGCTTGGTGTTTCTGTCTGCTGTGGGCTGTATAGCTGGCCATGTGCCTACACATCTATTGGTCATACACCTGTGTTTTATGGGCACCAGTTTGGCATGGACACTACCTGTGTTTTATGGGCACCAGTTTGGCATGGACACTACCTGTGTTTTATGGGCACCTATTTGGGATAGACCCTCAGCCTCACTGCTCGTGGAACCTGGGAACATGGAGTGCAGCAGCCTTGCTCTATCTGGCTAGTGCATTTGACAGCTCCTAACATGTTTGTCACAAACTCTATGAATGCTAAAAAGCAAAAAGGTATTCACTATATATTTTTCTATTGTGACTGCTGAGAAATAACAGTAGGTCTTCGCCAAAAAAAAATTGCTTAAATTGCTTCAGACCTCCTGCAGCAATAATTTGCTGCACTGTTTGGTGATCATTGAAAGGCTAAGCCAGAAAACAATATTCTGTTCTGTACAGACAAGAACAGACTGGATTTTTTTTTTTTTTTTTGTGTCATAACATCCGTTCTGTAACAGGCTGGAAAAATCTGCTGGAAAAAAAATTCTGATGAGGAAGAAAAGTTAGTTGGCTGAAAAAATGTTACTGAACAAACACACACTCCATTTTGAAGCAAGTTCTTGTGCAGATGATAGACTGCCCTCAATTGGTACACTTAACTTCTGCTGACAGAAGTCCTGCTGCAACTTGCTTATAAAACATAGCGACAGAAGGCTCAGAACAGTCTTCCGTGTTAACCCTAGTGAGTGTGTGATGTAAGCCCACCAAACCAGCATGATGTCATTTGTTCTGCATTCTCTATTCATCTGTACCTTAGTTCACACAGAGCTCATTTGAGGGAAAAGCTTCCAAACCTCTTACAAAAATCTAGACAGCAGCTCTTGAAATGTGGCTGTGAATGTACTTTACAGGGCTCCATTCCATTCACTGGCTTTGTTTTTGTGATTCTGTTGTTTGGTTCCCTTTTGAATAAAAAGAGAAAAACAAATTGGTGTATCCAAACCACTACAAGGTTTAATCACACAAAAAAATAATATGTTGCCATCAGAAGATGAACACCTCACAGAGCTCACTTCAGGATTTGACATCTTCTAGACAAGCAGCTGAAACCTTTGAGATGAGCTGCTGTTTATGCCAGATCTGAAGCTCCTCCTCCCTGCTGTCAGTCTGATCAAGCATAAGTAATGTTGCATCGTGTCTTCTGCAGGGGGTGAAGGGTCAGAAAATTGGCTCTTCCTGCACTGGAATACATTTGGTTATGATCTGTTTCGAGCCTTACTCATTTTTGGGAATGGGCCATGAGTAGCTGTAGGTTAGGCAATAATTTACTGACAGACTGGCTGTCAGAATAATCTGTAATTATGGTTTTCTTGGCCTGACTGATGTCTCAGCAGCTACTGTCAAGACCAGCCTTAGGTGGACAAATCACTGCTGTTGCACCATTGAAACCATTTCAAGTAACACCACTATTACACCCACAGCCTCCAAATGATGATACTGAGTGTCAGCAGGGAGGGTGGCTGAGGAGGTAATTTGCATTTAGGAGCATTTGGTTGCTGCTTCTCAGGAGAGTCCATTGCTATACAGACCCAGGCTCCTCCTGAAACCTAAATTCAGTATGTTCACATCAAAATGTTTGTTTAGGAACGTTTCAATGGTCGGATAACAGCAACTGGGTTTCTCCTCTACGTTTCCAGTGTGTTCTCTCATCTGACATTTCTCGTAAAAAATCTTTTCCACTCATCCAAATCAAATCTAGATCTAAACACAATCCCCATCTGTCACAACCTCAGATCCTGGTGTATCCTCCTTACTCCCCCTGTCTCAAAATGGGAAGATCCAACTACATTTTGCCAAAGAATATTTCTCTTTCTTGAAGTGTCCCTTCAGACTGTGGGTTTTTATTATTATTATTACTGCAACATCTGCAGGCCTGGCTGTGCTGGGAATTGTAGAAACAATGATGGTGGCTCTCACCCTTCTAATCTACTGTCAGAGACAAGATACAGCACACAGGCAGGGAAAACAAAAGCCTGGGGCTAAGGTGGGATGAAGAAGTAAAAATTATGTATTTGACGATGCAGTACTTGGCTGTTTATTTGCTAAGCTTTAATACTTTTAATACTCACCGACATATACATAATGTTATGAAGGCATAGGGAAAAAAAGAAATTCACTCAACTGTTATATCTATGAATTTTTGGGAATGTTTCAGAACTGTAAGGACTTTGTGGTGATTGATCAGTATTGCCTGAATTTTTTCCAGGTGTCTCTGACAGGCATTTGCTGAATGATTTTTATGATGAGGCTTGTACAATTCAGCTCAGCCGCATTTTGAGTCTGCTGTTAATGAGATCTGGGAAAAAAAAAAAAAAAAAAAAAGAAGAGCAGTATTGCTTACTTCTAAAATTAATTTAAAGCTTTCTGAATGCCCGGATTACAAATGTTCCATATCTAATTACCCAATGCCCTCTTTCAGTGTGTCATTGTATTACCTTTTCTCCTCTTTTTAATATTATGGAAATGTAAAATAACTTGACCTTGAATAGATACCTTGTGGGGATTCCTGTAATATATGCAGTGAATTAGATGAATGCCCGTTGATAGCTGAAAGAATTTTAGCTCTACTATTTGGTAAGAGAGCTTTGCACTTCAGAAGAGCAAAGTTTCTGGTGCTCATTCATTGAATTTTTATTAATTTGTAATATGTCAAATGAATAAGTGATCTCTCCTACTTCTGCTGATTAAAAAGTTCCATTAAGAACATAGATGATAAATATATATTATATGAAATGAACTGAGTTATAAATCCAAAATGTAGATGTAATGTAATTAATAAACCCACCTTTTCTTCCACCATCATACTCCATTTTTCTAATGTGTAGACACCTATTGTCAGCTTAATTATTGTAAGGTAAGATCAACCTTAATTAATCAAAGGAGAGTAAGACTGCCTTTGTAATAGTTAATTTTTAAAAAGAAGGGGAATAGATGTATCTATAGTTAACAGAGTACAAATAAATCCAGATATAAGAAGAAGATATACTAGTAAACTGAGTCAGAGTAACCAAGGATGTAGTTGGGGTTTATGCTTCCTTGACACAAAGAGGGATAACTTGCTGTCTTCATCTCAGAAATAAGTATCATTGTGTATTACCAAGCAGAAAGCTGATTTAATGACTGGTGTGCAAGGGAGGAAGAGGAGAGGGATGCACTCTAAGATTTCAGAAAAATGGGCAGATGTCAAGCTTATTGCCAATTGTTTGAGTTGTCTAATTCCTGTGTAAAATAATTCTGAAATCATAAGCCAAGCCCAGCCACCATGTTAACCAGTTCTAACAGTCCAGCATCATCAGGGTATTAGAAGAAATCCAAAGCTTGCTGCTAAACAGCTCAGGTTTTGTTTGAAGTGTGGTGTTTGGGCTATGGTTTTTTCTTAGATGGATTCAGACTATATTGATCCAGGGTCTGTTTCCTGTGAGTGAGCACTTTTAGGAAGTCATTAATTAAGATACAAGCTGAGTTCATTCCTCCCTGTACAGGCACATTGGCTGCTGCTTTGGCTTTTGTGAGTTCCATTGGGATCTGAGGTCTTGCACCCCATGCATTTGAAGTTCCTGCTTATTCCCACATGAATTCTCCACATGGGGAGAAGCAGGATCCACAAACTATGGCAAGCCTTGGAAGAGAAGGCCAGTGCTGGCAGCACCTTCATCCAAAAGCCAAATGAAGTCCTTTACCTGCTTGATTTGATAGCCTGGGCAAGGAAAAAGCAAATTCTGCAAAGAGCTCCAGCACTGACTCTGCTCACACCTCATTATTGCCATGTTCTCCTGTCTGGGAGATGAGGTAGGACTGGCAATGTCATCTTTGTGTCCCTGCCTCACTCAAGTGTGGTATGCTATATAAGGACTTTGGAAATGACATTCCACACCTAAAAACAAATTAGTTTAAAATCCAGGGTTGGTGGGAAAGATCTAATTTTCCCTTTTTCAGTGTGTGTATGTGTATTTGGGGGAAAGGGATGAGAAGAGGTGAGTAAATTCAGACCTGAATGTGGTGGGAATTTTGGGTTGCAGGTATTTGTATGTTGGTGGTGCAGCCCTCATTTACTCTCACCACAAATCTGGCTGATTAACTTTTTCTCATAGCGGAGCTTGATTTATTTTATTTATTATTTTTCCACACAGCTTTAGTGCAGTGTGTTTGTGGCAGTTATGCAAATTATATGTCACACCACCACATCTTTTCCACATAATTTGATTTGACCTTTAAAACTAATAAGAGAATTATCATTTTTATGGGTAATTTGTGTTTCATGGTATGAGACAGCAGGACAGGGACTGATGGGAGGAACATCAGAATGCAGGAGTCGTGTTGCAGGATAATACTGGAGGGTCATAAGTAGGTGTCCAATATACAACTGTGGCTGCTGTGAGCTCCTAAAGAGTAGATTAGAAGATACATTGTGGAATAAACTTCCCAGAGGGGAATTTTCTTTCCAATAACCTTCAGTGAGCTCTAGGCTAGCCATTGTACTTTTGGCTCATAATTGTTTCTAATACCTACATTGATATCTTGTAAAATATATATATGGATGTGACTATGTATGTATTTCAGGTAATGCAATACAGGATATTAATCTTTCCATACAAATGTTGATGGCTTATATGTCACGATACATGTGCATGTCTAATCCCACTTAATCACAACAATATATTGCTATATTTTCCTTTGTTAATCAATTCTGCTGGTTAATCATACACTGTGGAATTTTTCACTTATTTTTGATGCTGCTATAGTCAACTTTTCTATGCATCCGCCTGCTAAACTACCTTGAAAGGCAAAATGCTAAAAGCAAACAGAATTATCTATATATTGTCTGTAGAACAAGTGTGATTGCTAATAGGCCCATTAGCAGCACTGTAATACTCTCCTTTCAGCCTCCTTCTCCCTTGGAAAGACCTCTGGAAAGTTCAAAGTGTCAAGAAAATTGTTGCAGAACTGTGTTAAGGCATGACATTCAAGCAGTGAGTACTTCCATAACACTGGCTAAATGCCTTATTAATCTAAGATGTGTCAGTAAGATTTTCTGTGTGTTTGGGATGATGCCTGGCAGGAGCATAGGATCTTCTGTGTGGGCTGTAGTTTGGGAAGAGGGAAGCAGAGCATTCTTCTCCTGACAGAAAATTAGTATTTCATACTTCCAGCTGGGCTGGGAAGTACCTGTATACAGAGCCCTAGGATGTGATGGGAGTGCTCCCAAATGGAATAATGTACACCAGTATTTTGACCACACTTATCACTTCCCAGCTTCCCTCATGACTAACTTTTATATGGTATCTTCTCCTCATATTGTTTGATTAGTCATCAACAATTTTGTTCTGTTCCCTTTTTGCCCTTTCCCTGTTCTTCAGTTCCTTTCTAGACTTCTTTCTAACAGATGTTTGCTTGTACTGCCACATTTTGGGTGGGTGGTTCTGTGTCCCACCACAGCAGAGCCATGTGGAACTTCAAGTACTTGAACATGAGGTTCTGCTCTATGCTTATGATGCAGTGAAAGCCAGCCTTACAGTGTTAGTGTCAGATCAGAAATCAAACTAAAGTAAAAAATCACAAGGCATTTTTGGCTTAACCTGATTAATTTTGCAGTTACATGAGACCCGTGAGTATCCTGTAAATACTTTTCTCACCTTGAAAAGAAGATTGCACCTGTTCCTCCTCATCTTGCAATGCATTTGGTTCTTTTCCCACATTCTGCTTCTTTCCTTTTCTGAGCATGCTTTTTCCTTTTCCTTGACACAGCAATATCTTGAGGCTTTTCTTCACATAAAAAATGTTACAAAAAATATGAAAACCATCTGACTGGAACACAGAGGTACCCAGAAACTTCATGCCAAATTCCAGTTTTTTCAAGACAAATTACAAAAATACTAAAATCTTGGTAACTATAGCAGCACAAACACCACCACTACAATATGCCGCAACAGATTGTTCATATGTCATTATTTTTCCAAAGTTCCTTGGCAAACGTTTCCATCAGTAAACAAGTCAAGTGAAAGAATTGTAAAATGGCCAGCAAACCCCTCAGATCTTCTCTAGGTAGTGAAATAAAATTCTGCTACTTATCACTATTATTGTGTTCCTCAGCCCCTCTTCTTTCACCTGTGCTGACAGACTGCAGTTGTCTTTGTTTCTGCCTTCCCAATGAGGCTTTTGCCTGCCATGTCACCCTCTTCTTTGTACTGCAAGTTTATCAAAGCAATGTCATGTCTAAATGTTGGGTCACATTCTCACCTGGGGAGAAAACGTACACAGATCCATTAACTTTGTCAGAAAAATGACAAATTGCATGAACTGCTGAGCTGGCACTGCATGTTGTATGTAGCATGGCAAGCATCAGTGGAACTGAAAAAAACATTAACAGTGCCAGTTCACTAACAAAATGATGATTCATTTTTTCCCCATTATCTATTTTTCTTTGCTGCTTAATGTGCTGGTATCATCAGAATTTATTGTTCAATGAAATGCCTGGGGTATGGGCCAATTTATGCTGCGTCTTAATGATGGGCAAATGCTAAAGGTTTGGGAGTTCTTAATTGATTGTTACTGGAATAATCTCTTGAAGCTGAAAAAATATGTATTTCTACCATGCTAGTACATAGGGCATTTGTAAAACTGGAATTGGAGTATTGATGAGTTTATGGAAAAAGTAATCTGATTAACCAACATTTGAAACTGTCCTCCTGGTTAGAAATTTTGCCTGACTTTTATAACTACCTGGAATTTGAATGTTCCTTAAAGCTATATAAAATTACAGTAGATTGCACTGGAACATTTGTCTCTTCATGTATTGAAATAACCTGGAAAACTGTTATATTCACTGAAACCAGCAAAAGCTTTGTCATGAGCTTTGAAAAGAATGAATTTAACTTCCAACTCTTAATGGTTTCACTTAGCACATAAAACGGTGTTCTGGCTGTGCTTTGACTTTGGCATTGTCTGGAGTTCAAAGTGGCAGGGATGAGTGAAAAAAATTATATAAGAGAAAAAAATATTTCATCAAACACCCAATGGGATTTAAAAAACCCGAGAGATAAATGTCTAAATGTATCTTTTACTGATGAAAGGAAAAGGAGATATAAGTGGCCACAGATGCAAAATATTATGAATGTGTCAATAGCATGTATCTTTAACAACAGAAAAAAATTTAAACTATCAAGATTGTGGAGGTAATACAGAAGAAAGGAAGGAAGAATTTATTTTTTTTTTCTGGGCATGTGAGAAAATGAGAAAAGTCCAAGATACTTAGCTATGTTTAATCAAAATGTATAAGCATGACTTAGGACAGGGACTGGAGCACAACAGCCCTTGCTTCTTCTTTATGGCCTCCTCAGTCCTGAATTCTCCTTTCATGCACCTTCTTGGGATGGGGCAGTGAGCCTGTGGAGCTGACTGCCAGATGAGAAAAGCTTTTAGATTTGGGGGGGTTGCATCTCTTTCCCTCCCAATCCCAAAGTAGGAATGGATTTAGTGTTCCATTGCTCAGGAGGTGGTCTTTTGGATATACTGCAATGTTAGAGAAATGGGCAGTCTTGTGAGAAACAGATCTTCTTGTGAAGCCCAGCTGTAGTTTGTACAGGGCATGGGTAACTGGGCATTCTCATAAGCCATGATGTATATCAAGCTGTGTGCTAAAAGAAAATGTGCTTTCTTTTATTTCCCTTCTCTGAAAGAAATGTTATTTGCTCCAGAGTTGACTTTAGCTCTGTCCCTTGAATTAAAAGAGTGAGGGGGCTTGAGGGGGCTCTGTTGTTCCCACTTGGCTGGCCACAGTGTTTTATCATAGCAGTAGCATAAGCAAAAGAAACCATTAAGCACAAGTCCTAGGTTGTCCCCTGATCCATTTTTAGCAATTTAACACATTCGTCACTTGCTTTTATGCCATCCATCCTTGACTTAGCAAATGTAATGGACTGCTCAGCCAGGGCTTCCTATCAAAGCTTTCAGAAAGCTCCATCCATCCATCCATCCATCCATCCATCCATCCATCCATCCATCCATCCATCCATCCATCCATCCATCCCTTTCTGTGTTTATTTCTCCGAGTGCCCTTTCACAGTGCTCATTTCTCTCTGAAGAGCATCACAAAAGCTGTGCTAGGTGAGCTGAACTCTGGGTTGCTTAACTGCTGTCATGACCTCAGACTCCTGTCCTCACTAGCCTGAGTTAATTATGACAACATGAGCAACAGGGCTTTAACCCTAACTTTTCTTCAAGGAGCCTACACAACTCACACGTAATTCCCATAGTGAAATAGAGTTGAACAGCCTGGCTTGCCCTCTTTCCAGCATTTATTCCTGTGTATGAAAGCAGTGAGTTCCCAACAGGTTTAAAAAGGCAAGAGTACAATACCAACCCATGTGTGACCTTCTGTTGATTTATTCTCATCACCCAACAGGTGCCTCATACAGAGTTCAAACTAATAAATGCTGAAAGACAAAACTGACAACCTTACAGCGAAATGTTGTCAGGGACAACTTCTAATCCTCTCTGTTTTTATAGCAGTGAAAAGATGAGAGGGGAAAAAAAGAATAGGAAAAAGGAGGGGATGGGAGACAAAGAATAAAATTCTGAAAAAGTTAGTGCCCCAGAGAGCTGCATAATGATTAACAATTCTTTTTTCAAATTGCGATTCCTTTTCAGTCCTGGATGACAATAGAACCGTAACCTCATCAAAATTACTTGAATAGCCTCATTAATGGCACACAGTCTTGGTTTGTCCCTGCCTCAATGTCTGATAATATTTTCATACCTCCTATTGAATGTATGTTTAGCTTTGTCCTCCTCATTTGCACAATGCATTCATACATATCAGATAATCTTCTTTTGTTCTTTGATGTTCAACAATTCAATCTGATGTGAGCAATAAAGGGGAGGGGGTAAAAAAGGAGGAGGATAAGAAGAAGGTTTCTTTTCAGTTCAAGCCAGCTAAACAATGGAAAGGGAAGTGTATTATATGATCTGTAGAAAGCAGCCTAGTTCATCCAACTCTACCTGCAGAGAATATTTAGAAAGCACAGGCCTTAAATATGATTTATTGAAGTACAATATTGCCTTCATTGCACATATTAGAGGCATTTTCTTCTAGAATAGCTGATTAACAGAAGAAGCTCCCTTTAGAACAGCTGCACAGAGTATTCCTGTCAAGCCTCTACCTTGTACAAATATTTTTAATTAATAGATGCCTTCATCAAGTACAAGAAAAAATTAAGCACTAACACTCACCAGAGACCCTGCTATTAGAGTGATTATTTTAGATTTAGTTTCATTTGCAGATGTCATTAATTTATTTTTAATAGATCGCTAATTTAGTTTTGTCTATTTCTTGTTCAGTTTTTGTAGATATTAGCAGGCTGTGCTTCCTTCAAAGCTTTCCCCTCCCTCTTCCTCCAGGCTCTGTACTCTCCACAGTGCATCTGTGTTTAAATTAGCTGGACTGCTGCAGGCTGAGATAGCAATTAATCTGCACATCTGCCGCAAGAGAGAAGTTAACAGTCTAGCTGAGGGACTCAAAGCAAAAAACAGCATTACCACTGCAAGTCATCTGTTCAGTTTGGCAAAGCAGTAGTTGTGTCACACAGGAGCAGGCTGCCCTTGAAGTATCTTGTGTTTGAGTGAGTGGCAGTGGTATTGTTGTGCAGTACATAAACCTCCTTTTGTCAGCTTGCATTAAGCACAGAATTGACTTGTAAGACATTTGTACTTGGGGAGAGAGGGATGAGCAATGTCCTGCCTGTAACAAAGGAAACATCAGTGCCACAGCACAGAGCGGAGATACCAGACCTGGTTTATTGGAAAACTACAGCAGCCTGTTCAAAGTCCTCTATTGCTGCAGCTCAGCTACTTCTGCTTCATAGGTGTTCAGATTCAGGGTGTCTGTGCAAATGGACAGGATGAGGTGAGTCCCAGAGCAATGTGTCCAACAGCTGCCTGTTCCCAGGAGCTCAAGCAACCCTTTTCTTGGTGTCAGTCGCAGCAGTTTTAGGCTTGTGCACACAAGAGCACTTCATTGCTATGAACAGGCTAAGAAAGTTGGGGCTGTACAGCCTCAAGAAGAGAAAGTTGTGTGGAGACCTCAGAGTAGCCTTTGAGTGTCTGAAGGAAGTCTACAAATCAGCCAGAGAGTGACTCCAGAGGAACTGTAGTGGTGGGATAAGGACTAATGGGTTCCAACTGAAAGGGGAGATACAGGTGAGATACACAGAAGAAATTCTTTACTGTAAGGGTGTTGAGACACTGGAACAGATTTTCAGTGTTCAAGGCCAGGTTGGATGGAGCTCTGAGCCACCTGGCCTAGTGGAAAGTGTCCCTGCTCACAGCAAGGGATCGGAACTAGATGACCTTTAAGGTGCTTTCCAACCTAAGCCATTCTATGATTCTATGTTTCTACAAATATGTCCAGGATAGTAAGAGATGGAGATAAATCTTCTTTACCCCTTTTAGACTAATATGAGAAGTGAAGAAATGGAAAGTTTCTTTGCCTTGGTTTTGATCTGACAGTTCTGATTCAGAGGGATGGCATGCCTTTTGTTTTTTTTTCACTCACACAGGAAATTTAAGAAAGAGCTATGAGATGAATATAGACCTTCTTTGTCCTAATTCTTTGTTGTTTTGCTACACATGAGTGGCATTTCCTAAAGGGCAGTGCCATAGTCTGGTCAGCTCTGCTCCATTGCAGTCAATATCACTTTATCACTGACTTTAGAACAAGCTGAGTACACAGTCAACTACAACAAGACAAGAAACTGCTGACTTTGTGTTGGTTGAGTGAATATGCTTCTCCAGCAGTGTCTCAGTTTCTAGCTGGGGATATCTCTAGATTTAATTTCAATCAGATCTCTTCTACAAGGGATTAAAGAGTGCTGATTGTAGTGGGAACCATAGAACTTCTATCTTCTACAAACATTTTTGTTTTACTTCTGTGGGGGTAATTTTGACTCTTACCATTCTTAGGCTGAATATGCACCAGCACCTGTAAGATTTAAGTGTTTTTCCTTGTCAATTTGCTGTCTCAGTCAGGAAAGGGAGAATGTTCATTCATAAACTTTTCCAGTAAGTGACTGGATGGAGACAGGTATTCAGAATTTTTAGACATGCTATTAGTAAGCACATCATAGTAAAAGAAGACAAATATTAATGAAAAAGAAGAAGGAAATTATGATTATTGTCTCCAACCTCAAGATAATACTGGATTTTTTTCTGTCATGTGTGTGATTTACTTTTTACTTCCATACATTTTTCTCTTTTTCTTTTAAGTGTATGAAAGGTTTGGGTGTTTTTAATATTAGTATCATTACACAAAGTATTACTTGCTTAAAGAAATCTTTATCAACATACTCCATTTAGAAAAACAGGATGTTTTCTCCAGCTGTGTTGTTACTTCTGTAAATGGTTCCTCCACAATAAATATTTTTCCTCTCCTGAAGAGTGTAAAAGCAGAGATGGTTCCCCTGTTTAAGGAAGGATAAGTGTTTTATGAGATTAACCTAACTGGGTGATCTGTGGGATCTTCCTGCACTCTAAATTACCTCTTTCCTATGATAGCTGTTATTATCTCTTTCACACAGACCCTCTGCTACACGATTTCTGTAATAACCTATGCAATCTTCATCCATTTAGGTATTGCCAACGATCTACTGGATTGTGGCACCACAAGAATCTTCCAAGACCATTCTTTTATCTAGTAATGAGATTCCTAAGGTTTGCCAGTTAATCTGAAATAGCCAAGCATAAGTACATATAGAGAAAATCTGTTCATAGCAACCTAATCTTACCAACACTCCTAAAATGAACATAGGTATGAGTGTGGAGACATGAAGTCAAAGCACTGGGCAAAAGGGGCAGCCAAAGTTGTCCCTTTTGTGTCTTTTAAATCAGCTCCAATTAGATTGGGATGTTGATCATGAAGTTAAATCATGATGAGAAGGTTAAGGAATATAGTCTGTGCATCCTCTACATCAGCAACAGTGAATAATTTCCCAATAGAAAGCTTATTCCTGGGCAGGGCTGTGAGTGACTGCAGAAACTCAAGAGCTCTGGGTGTGATGAGCACTGTCTTAAAGACTCTGATAGAGGATGAGATGTTCAGTCCATATCTAGAAATGTGGTGCTAAGTCTGCTCACTTGCAGGCTAGCAGATCTCACTAGCTTCAACTCAGAAACAAAAAGTTACAATATTCTGAAGCAGACAGGAATTTGGTAAAAAGGGATGGAGACTCTAGGGAAGAATTGCAAGTTCTAGTGAAAGTGATATGAAAGCAAATTAAAGTAAGAAGAAAAGGTTTGATAGCTCCATTATGAATGCATTAGCTGTAAATATGAAATGCAGCCTGCTTAGCAGAAGCTGTGGATACTGTCCATCAAGGCTGGAATGAAAAGGTACTAATATTGATAGAGATTTTGGGAATATTTCACAGTGACCTTTCCAATACACTTATAGGAAAGGTTGTTACTTTTCTCTACTGCTAATGGCACAAGTTATTTTTGGCTGCTAAGGATTTTAAGTTTCATCTAGATGCCAAGGTAACCTTGGAGTGTGTTAAGGAGACCTGGCTGTAGTTGTTCCTCTATGGATGATAACTCAGCCTCTGAGGAGACACTGTCAGTCTCTCTATCAGCCCCACATGGAGATGAGTGTCTGTGAAGAAGTTGTGCAGCTTCAGCAGAACCCAGAAATCTGGACAATTCCCATCATCCTGGCTGTGGAAAACTCTTCTGTTTAAATAAATAAGGTCCTACAAGAAAGAGCACATTGTATGCAAGATAATCTATCTCCAGTGTGCAAGATAAGGAGACCATAGATTTTAAGAGTTGCTGAGAGTCTGAAAAGAACTTGGTTCTTAGCAGAGAGGGTGTTGATGTTTGCTTGGTGAGTCCCCACCGTGTAAACAATAAAATTTGCCTTAGGCTGCAAACTGTGTCAAGTACTAGGCCAGGAACAATTTACCTGTGGTTGTTCACCTCACAGATATACTGCTCTTTAATTCTGCTGGCATATAAATGTGGGCTACATATTTTTCCTGAAAAAGACCCTGGTCATTGTTTTCCTTTTAATACTACACAAAAGTATTTGCCCTTTGATTACTGCAGATTACTAACCTGCTCACAAAAAATACACCACAGTAAACACAAGATTGTATGCATTTGCAGAAGAAATGTGAGTTTCTTATTCCCTCTCCTGTGTCCAAGTGTTGTTGCAGGATGAAGTGTCAGGGTAGATGGAACCAAAAAGACCTCAGGAGTATTGTGAATGTAATCAGTGTCACATCCCTGGTGTTCTGCCTGTTCTTGCTCTCCGGCATGTGAATGTACTCATCATCCTCCTCATAGTCTTTGGCAAGTTTGGGAGGTTGGACTCTGGTGAGACTCCACACAAAGATATTCTACAAAATTATCATCTGTCTCTTCCTCTGATTCTGAGCTCATGCTCATGTTTGACTTCTACCATGTCAAAAAAGAACCCTTCACAAGACTGAGGGAAAAGACAAGATGAGGATTTGATACCATGTGGACTCTCTCCAAAGTAAGTAACTGTAGATCTTTATTTTCTGTCTTAACAGAACCTTTTGCTTAACCATCATTGCCCTCTTTCCCTGGAAGCCCATTTTTGTAAGCCGAGCAACTGCAGACTGAGAAATAGTGTGTTAATGGAAGTAGGGAATAGCAGAAAAGGTATTTGATACATTTAACTTTTCCTTTCTCTTTTGACTTTAGCAGTGGTGTTTTGCCAAGCATATTTGTTTAGAATCATTATCTGGGCAACTCTGAGCTATAAATTCCCTTCAACATCTGTTCAGAAGAGTTAATAATTTATTTGATGTGTTAGTTGTGTGAAAGTGTTTCTGTTCTCTTAATGGCTGAGCCATAAACATTTTTATCAGGATTCCTGATTTTATCCTAGAATTGTTAATATGAAGCTATTTTTCTATGTAGATTGGGAATTTCATTCTGAAAATGCTGATTTATTGTAAATCTTTAAGTCCATTATAGACTAGAAGTGTTCAAAATTATTCTTGATGAACTACTGAACTAATTTTTTTTTTCTTCTGTTCCTGAACTGATCAGCTTTTCTATGAATGCATTAATTGCTCAAAAATTCTAATATTTTCCACTTCAGAAAAGAAGGAATTGTTGTAAAGGCTTTTTATAAATCCCTTGCTACTGGTTCTTTACATATCTGGTAATTTTTTCAGGCATTTGATTTGTCTGCTTACTCAAGTCTTCTGTTTCTACACTATGATTAGATAATTTAGTCTTCAAATGAGAAAATCACCCAAAATATCTAACCCATAATGACTTGCAATATTACTTTTCAACATGAATAATTATTCACTGACTATTTGCAAAGTATTTAGGATTCATAAACATTTTCAGGGCAAAAAAACATTTGTCATGCAGATACGCGTATGCAGTCGTTAATAATAAGCCACAAGTAATAACTGAAAGAGCTGACAGTGCTTATGACAAAATTATTCACTATTTTTTGTGGTATTCAGCCAAGTCTGCCTAGGCTTTATAAATAACTGCTGACTTAGAGATTCTGAAGGCCAGGCAGAACTACTGGGTCATTTTTTTTATTTCCTAGGTAATATTGATCAGGTATCCCTCCCTAGTTGTGCTGGATGATGATTATATCCATGTGTATTTATTGTTCTCATTTTGCTGAATATAGATAGACTGAAAAGTTTTACATTAAATTTTAAAGAAATAATCTGACATAGTAGTTGATGAGGTCTAATAAGAAAAAAGGAATGTTTAGTACAGCAGTCACATATTTAAATAGTGCAGCACTCAAGTCATAGTTAAAATATTTTCCCTATACAAGGTAGAACGGTTTAGAGACTTTCTTATTCCTTCTTTTTGCAAAATTGTGTAGAATCCTGATGGGAAATAGATTGCAGAGAGCAGTGACAGTCATTTTTCTGTAGCAAATGTGGTTGTTAATGGAAAGAAATGCAAGACAGCCATCTGTTGGCTCATGCAGAAACCTGTTTGGCTCCCAGTCCCAGGGCAGACTGCCTGCAGCCCAGGCAGGAACGAGTATGGTGTTCCCTGCGAGGGCAGGTGGTGTTTGTGCACAGCTTCAATTCAGGCTGAGCACCAGTGCACTGAGAGGGAAATGTATGCCTGTGAAAATGGGTCCTGGGAGTGCTGCAGACACCTGGAATGCAGGCAGGGCTCTGCCATCAGCACCTTACTGGTTGGACAGAGCGTTTCTGCGTCTTTTCCCTGTATGGTCTCTTCCAGCCAGGTCTCATAAGCTCTTGGAGATTTATATCACACTCAAGATAGCTCAGCTACCTTTGAAGGCATAAAATCAGCAGGATGGCTTCTGTGGTAGTGTTGGAAACAGAAAAGTTTTAATAAAAGGCAAAATAACAAAACTTTTTACAGAGAAAAACCGAGCCAGGTGCAAGAAGTTGCCCCTGGTAAAACACCTCACAAAAGCCATTAGTTTCTTTGTTCTCTTCTTTTTCTAGTAAATTGCTTAAGCAGGACTTTTTAGCTCCTGTCCAATTAGCTATCCTTAAGTTTAAAGTGAAGTCCCCCAAGTCCTATGAAGAGTCCTTTTACCTAATCAAAAAACCCCAAAAACTTCTAAGCTTTTTTCCTTTTTAAAAAGACAAAAGATAGTTTTGTCACTCCATCATTAAAAAGCACATTCCTATATTTCCCAAGCAGCAATTGTGTGCTGCAGGACGATGTAGCCAGGTGCCATCAAGGGTGATGGACTCAGCACTGATGCACTTCCTGGGGAGAGCAAATGCACAGCTGATCTCTAAATGTGTGGCAGTGTAGTACAGGAGATTTGTTTCTCCTGGGCTTGTGGGACACCTTCATATCTACATTGTAAAGAGCACACAGGTGAAGGTAATAATTTATCTTTAAATACTCAGGGTTCTGCTAAATTTGAATTAGGTATCTTGGATCTTTATGGTTTGTAGGCTACTGGCTTTTATTAAAAACCTTTTTCGTTATACAGATCATTAAATGAAATAATTGGGTCTTTGACTGTCCCAGATCTCCTGACACAGATTTACACAGACAAACAAGACTAGTCACTATCATTGCCACTTGTGCAGAGGGACTGACCAGCACATCATCTTTCCCATCTGAGATACTCTCCCAGGCTTATATTTTGAACTGGGACTATTTTTAACTATTCCAGGATCTGGGACCATTTAGGTGGGTCCAATTCCCAATAAAAAAGAGGTAACTTTACTCTGCTGCCTGCCTCCAGATTTTTTACTAGATACAGAAAAATAGTGGCTATACTGGCTCTCCCTTTTACCACAGTGTAATGATTGAGCAGGTTATATCTCTTTCAGTGACAATAACATGAAGGAGTGCTCTTGATGGTGCTGTGATGCTGTGTGTTTGGGCAGGGATTTTGTGAGCCTCTCACATATTGGTGCTGTCAATAGCCAATACAGCTGCATGTTGGTTCTCAGGATTAAGCTCCAAATCACAGCAATTTCAATGGAAATTTTATCAATGTTCTTATCTGGCACAAACTACAATTCAATTTTCTAGAGGTCTCTGCTTTTTTTTTTTTTTTTTTTTTTGGTGCCTGCTGTGGCCAGTTACAGTTAAAGGTAGGAAAAATTGAGCCACTGTTGAAAATCACACCCTATACATTTCTGAGCACAGATAGATTGAATTTCAGTAAAAATTAAAGTGAAATAAATGACCCTTTGTTAATTCTAATCTAATTTTAAATGGGTGTAAATTAATTTGGGGGTTTTTTATCTAAGTTCTTCACATATCCTTTTGTAGATCAGTGAAATCATGAGAAGGGAGTACAACCCTTCTTGTGATCACCCATTGATGTGGCAATATACCCTTAATGCACAGAAATGTTCTCAATATGTACAGGAGGTAAATCTTGTGGTCTGAGTCCAAACTCAATGGACAATTCAGCTGGAAAGGCATTCCAGTCTATGTGTATGCAACTATTGGAATAGGAATATTCCTCACATCCCACTTGCTAATAGAGTCCTCTTAGCTGAGCATAAGGCCCCTGAAAGAATGGAAGGAAAAGGTTTACATATTTTCAGGGGAGATGCCTGACAGATTGTGTGCTGGATTTGAGAAGCTGGCATTTCTGCTAGGTAAGGTTTTACTCTTGCTTCATCAGCAAATCGTGACAAAAAAGGTCTAGACTGGTTCTGATTTTGTTATATTTAATATGAATTTCATGACTTTGCCTCCCTTTTAATCTATAAAGTCTGGATTTTCCCCTTTAGTTTAAATGACCTGGTTTTGAAATTGCTGACTGCAGGTCTCTGGGGGTATTCACTTCCAGAATCTTCTGGGGAAGGGGGAAGAAGGACTGATCCTTAATGCCAGAGGAAGGTACACCTTTTATCCTGCATGAATAACTTCATTCTCAGAGCAACCTGGAGTGGGATGTGGGAATTTATATATTGTGTTTGTGTTGATGGCAAAGGAAAGGTAAGACAGCTTTGACAGACATGGTGATGGGGGCTTTATGTTTACTGAAAGCTAATGAAAAACTCTTAGAAATTTTGGAACAAAACCAAACCAATTTCTTTAATAGAATGGAATGGTTTCCCAGGAATTCTGAATATGTTTGATTCTGTTAATAACCTTATCCAGGCTTTGCCTTTGACCCCAAAACCAAGATAAGAAGAAGGTTTTGTTGCTCAAGACAGATGAGCTTGTTAGAGCAAGCTAACAGGTGTGGATTATGTCACTACAAATACAGAAGGGGAAGGTGACACTTGAGGTGTTTGCCTCTGGCTAGGTGTGTGAGGCCAGTGCTGTATTCCTGTCCAGGCACAGCCTTTCTGCTTATCTTACAATAAATTAAACTGACTACTTGTCACTGGGGCTGAAGCAGCTTTTTTTTTTCTCTTTCTTGCTTTCTTTTACCTCAGCTACCTCAGGGTAGCTAATACACCTTTGTTTTCCTGTGGTAAAGCATAGTGAAAGCAAGACACTTCTGTTTATAGGATCCATGCTGTGCATCTGCCTAAAGCTGACATATCTCCCAGTGAAACTGAAGTATTCTGACATTGCTGCTTTTTGTTTGTTTGTTTTGTTTCAAAAACCAAAACAACCCTACAACCCAGCGTGTGCTAATTACAGCATCTTGAGCAATGAGTGCATTGTTTTAGGTGCAGAATTCCTAATATATGCTGGTGTGGAGGTTCCAATGCTGACAGTAGAATTTCTGTCTTGGAAGTAGTCAATCTCCTCCCATAGGCAGGCAGTGTTCCTTCATTTCCTGGCTGTTACTCACTTGCATGTTTCAATTTGATTCACTCACCTGGCATTCTGCTCTTCTCCTTCCCAGAGGTACCTGCTCAGATTTAGTCACTTTTAAAGTGCTTGTCCAGCTGTGAGCTTCCTGTTTCACTGTCACCTGCTCTCCACTGAAGCAGATATGATTAACTTAGGAGCAGCATTTGCTATCTCTGCACAATTTATCCTTCCACCTCAGAGTGGCAGCCTGAGATTTGCTGGTTTCCTACACTTAAATAGGCAAACTCCATTTCCCATGATTCTTATTTAATTGTTTCTCTTCTCTGAATTAATAGGTGAGATTTTAACCCTATTCCTGTGCCACTCAGCTCCTTCATTTCACTGCACAAAGGAAAAAATTGTATATCAATGTAAAAAAAACATAAAATTTCTTAATTCCCACTGCACTCAGGATTTCCTGACTATACTCTTAAAGAAGTTATACTGGATTATTTTAGATACTTTCTAGCACATAGTCTCACTCTTGGAAGTTGCTGCCCATAAGGCTCTGTTAAAGGAGAGGCACAGGGCTCAGCTGTAGATATTCTCAGAGTTTGCATCAAGGACAAACACAAGGGAAAAATCTTGTCAGAATGAAGTCAGATTCCCCCTTGCCCCTTACCATTTTTGGTGGCCCAGGTTGGTCCTTTCCAATAATCACAAGGTAGTTTCTGCCATGCTGACAGTGATTTAAGTACAAGTGTTTCTCCTGACTTAGCAGCCCTAGCAATTGGATCTTCTCTGGTGTATTGTGAACTCAGCAGCTGTGGAAATTGTGACAGTAATTTTTTTCTCATGCGTTTTTGTTTTCTGCCTTATGAAATCATTTATAAAGAAAAAATAAGGTGGACAAATGTTTTAAGAAAACATTATTGGGAAATTTCCAAACACATGAAACAGAAAAACCAACTTCCCACTGAAAATAACTTCTTTTTTTTGCAAACACTTGATAATACATATTCACCATGCTTTCAAAAGAGAATGGTGATGCAAAGCAAAAAAATCCCAGGACTCCCTTATAAATAATTTAGTTTCCACCTCAAAAATTCTTCCTTCTTGTTGTGTCAGCATTACTTTAATTAGAGCACTGGAGCTCCTAAGGAAGCACAAATAATTGCAGGACCATGTTTCATGCACATTCCCAGCCATCAGAGGTCACTGCAAGTTCGTTCATCCAAGCAGCTTTCAGGTCCTTTATTCCTCCAGTTTTGCATAGCAGGTTTTTGCTAATCACACAAATGACCCTTCACATCTCTAACACCTTACTGGGTAGGAAGGTTCTTGGGAACAGAAGCTGATGAACACAAAAGAAATGCTTAGGCAAATATCTGGGCTCCATGCAGTGTCCCAGAGAAAGCACCACTTCATGTTTGTTCTGGTTTTGAACTTGTTTGTTTGTTCTGGTTTTGGATGTCTAACTCAGCAGCTAACAAAGGACTGGAATGGGTGGAATAGCTACACCCAGTGCTCTTCCAGGTTTTGGTTAATTCGTGTGCCTCACTGAGTTCTGTTTGACATTAATCCTGCTGGTAATGAAGCTTAAGGTGCTAAGAGTGGCCCCAGGACAGCTACAGCAAAGAGCCTACAACTTGCCATGTATAATTTCAGTGGCTCATTGGAGTCCAGTACTAATGGAGCACAGTGAAGTCCACTTAAAAAAAAAAATCTAAATAGTCTTCAGCTAAAGAACATAAAGGTTCAAAGGCCACCTTCTGTGGATTTATAAGTGATTTTTAAATATATTTATTTTAAAATTAAAAAAAAAAAAGCCCATGCTATGAACTGCTAAAAATTGGAAAGTTCCGAGGTAAAAAAAGATTGAGGAAGTTTTGAATTTATTTTCCCAACCTAGTGCTTATTTCTGTACGCTTCTGCATCTGTTGCACTGAAAGATTTTCCCTAAGGAAATGTGTATAAAATTTTATTTGGCTATAGGGGTGGAGAGTGAAAGTAAGCAGTGAATTTGGTGGTTTAAGTCCCTGGTGCAGAAAGGAACTGAGAATCTGTGTTATGAATCTGGCAGAGAATGAATTTGAACTTCTGTCTCTCACTATGAAAATGGTCTATCAGTCATGGAATCTTTGACCTCTAGAGACAAATTGTTAATGTAAAAAAGAAAAAAAAAAGGCAACTAGAGTGGGTTTAAGTGTTTGGAAAAACCTCGTAAACAATTTTGGGTTTGACCCAAAAGAAATATTGAAGCATAGGAAAAAATTTATGAAATATGATTATTCATTCCCTGGACAGCAGAAATAATAATGTGAACTGCTTCTTATCTGTGACTAAGGTCTGAAAAAAAATTCAAGTGTAGAAGGTCAGTTGAAAATTAAAAATGCAGTTCATTAACTTGATTTTATTGGAACACTGAAACTTGGTCTCGGAGGATAATAAAAATTACAAAATGCTGCACAGCCAGAATTACCAAGACTTCAGGTTCAACATGGGTCTCACTATATTGATTGTTTATTTTGAAGCCTAGTTCCCACAGCTATTTATCATCTCAGCTTTCATTAAGATACCATGATTTTATCTTTGTGCCTGTAGAGGACCATAATAAAATAGAAAAAGCACTGAGCTGAAGTCAGTTTAAAAGAAAAAAAAGTGCTACTAAAGTAACTCGAAGTCATTTTAAAAGAAAAAAAAAAAAA